>OZ024907.1:76794816-77332316 GCA_964017125.1 Flabesymbios commensalis
GGCTTTAACCTGTTTAGACCATATACGTGGCATAAAACACCATGCATTTCATTTTATTTTAAAGCTTGGGCCTACAACGCGGAATTATTTGTGTAGAAACAATTGAGATCAAAAGTGTATTGTCAATTTGAAATCAACATAAATGTCTTATTTAGCTTTTTACGGTTCATTATTTGAATACGTATATTATGGGTAAAAGGCCATTTCAGCGCGGGGAACGTCTTTATACGTCAAAAAATGAAATGCAGCAGGAATTGTAAAGCTGAAGTCTCAAAATGAACAAGAATATTAATATTCAGCCACTTGAAGTTAAGTGGGTGAAATATTAAATGATACAGATTATTATGAAAGCTCAAAAGGGACATTATCTCCTTCTTGTGTGATTTAGATGTACGCCCTCGCCACACAGTCGTTCGTCCTCGCCACACGGTCGTTCGTCCTCGCCACACAGTCGTTCGTCCTCGCCACACAGTCGTTCGTCCTCGCCACACGGTCGTTCGTCCTCGCCACACCACCGTTCGGTGTGGCGAGGACGAACGACGGTGTGGCGAGGACGAACGACCGTGTGGCGAGGACGAACGACCGTGTGGCGAGGGCGTGCATCTAAATCACACAAGAAGGAGATAATGTCCCTTTTGAGCTTTCATAGATTATGTCTTTTGCGACCGCTGTGTTTTTGTTTAGATGTCACCTGGTTTTGTAGCATAAGCAAAATCAGATGTTGGTACAACACAGATATAACGTTTGGTCTAAGACAAAGACATAAACCGCAAGCAATAGTCGAAGCATCGCATGTCAACGTCAGATTGTGACGTCTGAAGTCGATCCCCGCACTGAAAGATATCAAACATTTATGGCCGTATACCCATAACATAGGTATTCAAATGAAACAGAAACAGTTGACTAAGACATTATTTCAAATAAAAAAAACCTTTGGTCTCCATGGTTTATGCTGAAATATTTTAGCGTTGTAACCAGGTAAGGTGAAGGTGATATATCGGGGGACTTGAATCTCGTGTGGTATGGCAGAGGCGCATGCACATGGGTGTAAAATGTCCAGCGCCACTTTGAATCTCAAACCACCTGCCATCTCAATTACCACCCACACAAAAGAGTCATTAGCACCTGCATGATAGTGTAAATTTCTTCTGCAATTCACACCATTATGTGGATGATAATTGGCGATAAGTATTCTAATTTCTGACATGAAAAATCCGGTGTAAGTAAAAAGACCAGCGGTCATCGAGAGTTGGCTGTTTTACTAATTGTTCAGGAATTATACCGTGACAACAAATTTCATATAAGCCATGGAGACGAAAATATTTTTCAATTTGAAATCATCATAAAATGTCTTAGTTCATTTGAATATTATGTTATTATGTTATTATGTTATTACGGAAATAATTAATATTTCACTCTTTCAGTGCAGGGATCAACTTTAGATGTCAGAATGTGACGTCTAAAGTCGCCCCTGGCGCTGAAGGAGTTAAATATTACTGCGTATACCCACTTGAAGTTGTGTCTCGCTGACGCGATTCGCAATTTCAAGTGGGTGAAAATTATTCAGATTTTTTGTATCTTGTTGATTGATGTCACCTTTTATCATTAACGTGTTCAAAAGCTGGTATTTAATGTGTTAATGAAAAAAGCAAAAAACAAAAAAACAGGATTATAATCGGAGCCGAAGGTTAAAGGGTTAAAACACATTTTGTTCCCATGATAACTGCGATTTAAATAAGGCTAATAAAACGGAATTAATTCGGGTTAAATCTGATCCCTACAAACACGAGACGTTGAGCAAATGTTGGTTTAATGTTGGTCCAGCGTCGCGAATTGTGGGCCAACATTGAGACAGCACAGGGTCAACGTCTCGTAAATTTGTTTTCAATAACACATCCAGCCATTTATATATATAGTGTGTTATCGACCATTACGTCCCCTAATTTAATAATTTACATCATGCATCATTAGTGTCGTTTTTGTAGTACACCACCCAGCAAACACAAAACATTTGTAGGCCTTTATCATCTGCACAACGTCGGCCCAACGTCTTCAACATTGTACAAATGTTTTTGTGTTTACTGGGCAGCAATAAACTTTAACCTTTTCAGTGCGGAGACCGACTTTAGACGTCAGAATCTGACGTCTGTAGACGTCAGATTTTGACGTCTAAAGTCGATCCCCGCAATGATAGAATAGAAAATTTATAATGGCCGTAGACCCATAAAATAGGTATTCAAATGAAGCGAGAAGAGCTAAAAAAGACATTTATAATGATTTCAATTTGAAAAGAACCCTTTCGTCCCCATGGTTTATAGAAAAATATTTGAGCGTTGTAAGGTTTATGGTGCTGTCGCTGTCACACCTATTTGCGCACATTTCATTTCAGCTGCAAATAACTTTTCCAGAAATGAGAATATTCGTTTATTCAGCTGAATAAAAAAATGTTATTTTTCAACTCTGTGCCCCAAGAGTGTTAATTTACCTGTCATACAGCGCCTCATTAGCAGCCTGTTACGTTGTTATGTAGTGATAATCATCGTTAATTACAGTCAGGTAAAATCGATAAAAAGTTCACAAAACCCAAATCTTACTGTATTTGTAGAACAACTAAATGACGACTGGGAATGACATTCATTCATTCATTCATTCATTCATTCATTCATTCATTCATTCATTCATTCATTCATTCATTCATTCATTCATTCATTCATTCATTCATTCATTCATTCATTCATTCCTTGTAATTGGCGGTTAAATCTGATGCCTACAAACACGAGACGTTGAGCAAATGTTGGTTTAATGTTGGTCCAGCGTCGCAAATTGTGGGCCAACATTGAGACAGCACAGGGTCAACGTCTCGTAAATTTGTTTTCAATAACACATCCAGCCATTTATATATATAGTGTGTTATCGACCATTACGTCCCCTATTATAAAAATTTACATCATGCATCATTAGTGTCGTTTTTGTAGTACACCACCCAGCAAACACAAAACATTTGTAGGCCTTTATCATCTGCACAACGTCGGCCCAACGTCTTCAACATTGTTCAAATGTTTTTGTGTTTACTGGGCAGCAATAAACTTTAACCTTTTCAGTGCGGAGACCGACTTTAGACGTCAGAATCTGACGTCTGTAGACGTCAGATTTTGACGTCTAAAGTCGATCCCCGCAATGATAGAATAGAAAATTTATAATGGCCGTAGACCCATAAAATAGGTATTCAAATGAAGCGAGAAGAGCTAAAAAAGACATTTATAATGATTTCAATTTGAAAAGAACCCTTTCGTCCCCATGGTTTATAGAAAAATATTTGAGCGTTGTAAGGTTTATGGTGCTGTCGCTGTCACACCTATTTGCGCACATTTCATTTCAGCTGCAAATAACTTTTCCAGAAAATGAGAATATTCGTTTATTCAGCTGAATAAAAAAATGTTATTTTTCAACTCTGTGCCCCAAGAGTGTTAATTTACCTGTCTTACAGCGCCTCATTAGCAGCCTGTTACGTTGTTATGTAGTGATAATCATCGTTAACTACAGTCAGGTAAAATCGATAAAAAGTTCACAAAACCCAAATCTTACTGTATTTGTAGAACAACTAAATGACGACTGGGAATGACATTCATTCATTCATTCATTCATTCATTCATTCATTCATTCATTCATTCATTCATTCATTCATTCATTCATTCATTCATTCATTCATTCATTCATTCATTCATTCATTCATTTATTCATTCATTCATTCATTCATTCATTCATTCATTCATTCATTCATTCATTCATTCATTCAATCATTCATTCATTCATTCATTCATTCATTTATTCATTCATTCATTCATTCCTTGTAATTGGTGGCAATACTAGGTATTTTCTGTAAAAACTAAAATGGTAATTGACTGAATAACATTTTTTTTTAGATTCCAAGACAAGCTACCAGCGGTAGTTAGATCGGCTATTATTATGCTTCGGGTAAAAAATCGCGTAAATCATTATAGATGAAAAATGAATAAAAAGAATATCCTGTTTCTTCTATATCACTAAAATCCATAGGCCAACACTGCCGTTCAAAGCAGGATCTGTTTACTTTTGTAGATGCTGCCTTTTGAAGCATAAATTACGCCATTTTAGGCATAGTGTTGCACTGGGAAAAGGCAAAAAGCAGTAAAGGCTTATTTTTCAAGTATGCAGCTATATACTGCTGGTTGCATAACTAGATGTACATTGTAAAAATGCAATACCTTATAGTTGCATTTTTCAATAACTTATCGATATCTTATTGATAAATAAATAAAATTAGTTTTTAGATGATCATATTAACGAAATAAAAAAAATAATCATAAATATTGTAATACTGACACTCTAGGCCTAATTATATTCAAGTTGAATAACAGTTTCTATCAATATCGTTAGTCTCAAACTTGACTGCTTTGCATAAACAAAAGAACATAGGCCAACCGGTAGTGGTTCAATATTCTGTGATAGACAACACGTGTTCCAGCGAATGCTGACAAAACAATGTTGTCATGCAGCCGTCGGCAGATTGGTCAAACACAACGTTTGTTGTTGTGTATCATGCAATAGGATGATCGTGGATAAATTATTTGCCCCACGGCAACAAAAATATAAGGTAAAGATCGCGTTAAACAGAAAGCTCTTTGGAACACGTGGTGGTCTTTAACCTAAATATATTATCGCCTAAAGATCAGTGGATGCTAGTGAAATGAACCCCTGGCTGTCTGAGGCCGAGGACGCTACCTCTCGGTAACGGAGGCTCTCCACAATAACGAATGAGAGGAGAAAAAACATGTTTCCTGTCGAGCCCCAACTTTACAGTCAGGCAGCTGTACCCGCTACCCAGGCCCAAATGTTATACAGAATCGCCATTCTTTTAGTGAATCTTGGCAACCAGGATGTCCTACGTGCCACCTAAATAAGTGGCACGTAGGTCACTCTGCATTATAGGATAGAATATCATAAAACATAATTATGTTTCAGATGGTGTGGCAGATTTTAACAGTTCCAAATAAATGGGGAAATCTTCATTTTGAAAAAAATTGTCGTTTCATCTTTTAAATCGGCTTTCAGACACCCCTGCTTCTGATATTCCCTGCCACAAGACTAAGCTTCTGTCACATTGAGAAGCCTAGCCTTGCTGTTGGGAAGATCCCTCATTCTAATCCTCGTATGCAGCATGTGATGCCAGAGACGCCAACCGATCACGAGCGCCATGTCGACTTGATGGAACATGGAACAATTATCTGTTTTTTTTACAGCTAGAAGTGCGACTACCAATCGGAACTGAAGGGAAATAAAAAAAATGCAGCGTTTTGTTTTTCTGTCTTTGCACAAGAGTAGTCATTATTTGAGCGGTAACTGCACGGGGCACTGCTCAACCATCTCGTACAAATGTGGTGATTGCTTATGTACGGAACAGCCCGCGGATTTAACCCTGAAAGCGCTTATTTTTCTATACTGGACAGTCTATGGCTGTCTATGGTAGGGCCATCTCAATATTGCCAAGACTGTGCAAAAATCGGCGTAAAGCAATATTCACTTATATACATATATATATAGGCCTACTCGCGCATAATGATCACCGATAAACTGTTAGGCAAAGTAACTGTTTACTTTTCAAGTAAGCAGTCACTGTTTTTATCTATGCACGGCAGTTACAGGAATGTCTATAATTCACATTGCCGACATTGTATTTAACCGATCAAACGTTAACACTTGTCCTGCTAGACCCGGATATATACGGTTTTAAGCATATATCATATGTCTATGATTCACATTGCCGACATTGTATTCAACCGATCAAACGTTAACACTTGTCCTGCTAGACCCGGATATATACGGTTTTAAGCATATATCATATGTCTATGATTCACATTGCCGACATTGTATTTACCGATCAAACGTTAACACTTGTCCTGCTAGACCCGGATATATACGGTTTTAAGCATATATCATATGTCTATGATTCACATTGCCGACATTGTATTTAACCGATCAAACGTTAACACTTGTCCTGCTAGACCCGGATATATACGGTTTTAAGCATATATCATATGTCTATGATTCACATTGCCGACATTGTATTTAACCGATCAAACGTTAACACTTGTCCAGCTAGACCCGGATATATACGGTTTTAAGCATATATCATATGTCTATGATTCACATTGCCGACATAGTATTTAACCGATCAAACGTTAACACTTGTCCTGCTAGACCCGGATATATACGGTTTTAAGCATATATCATATGTCTATGATTCACATTGCCGACATTGTATTTAACCGATCAAACGTTAACACTTGTCCTGCTAGACCCGGATATATACGGTTTTAAGCATATATCATATGTCTATGATTCACATTGCCGACATTGTATTTAACCGATCAAACGTTAACACTTGTCCAGCTAGACCCGGATATATACGGTTTTAAGCATATATCATATGTCTATGATTCACATTGCCGACATTGTATTTAACCGATCAAACGTTAACACTTGTCCTGCTAGACCCGGATATATACGGTTTTAAGCATATATCATATGTCTATGATTCACATTGCCGACATTGTATTTAACCGATCAAACGTTAACACTTGTCCTGCTAGACCCGGATATATACGGTTTTAAGCATATATCATATGTCTATGATTCACATTGCCGACATTGTATTTAACCGATCAAACGTTAACACTTGTCCTGCTATACCCGGATATATACGGTTTTAAGCATATATCATATGTCTATGATTCACATTGCCGACATTGTATTTAACCGATTAAACGTTAACACTTGTCCTGCTAGACCCGGATATATACGGTTTTAAGCATATTTTAAGCCAAATAATATGTCACTGAAATGGACAATACAGTTTGTGGTAGATGTTCAGTTAGTAAAATAACTCAATTTAGAAGATGTATATTTTCGAAAAATATCTATATTTTTCGTCATTTGAAGCTGGAAATTGCGTTAGCAATTCCAGCTTCAAATGACGAAAAATACAATTAAAACAATTCAGCAGGACAAGGGTTAAAGCACGACCTTAAAGTGACATTTCCTGTAAATTCACAGTGATTATTACTCAAAAGCAAGACAGAACAAAACATGAAATTGAGATTGCTTCAAAGAAACGAGACCTAAAACACCAAGAACCTACCATGCAAACAAGACACAAGACCCGATGCTGAGTGAATGCTGGTCCGCGTCACAGACGGTGGCTCAACATTAAACCGACGTTGGCTCAATATGCATATGTCACTTGTCTGCCGGGTAATTGGGGACTTACGCCTGTATTTACTTTATCTTCTAAAATTCAACTTCACCGTTATTAATGCTATCAAGGAATGTATGGATTCCTTGATGTTAGTAGAATGCACTCTATTTTATTTCCCTTGCTCCGTATTGGACCCGCATCACGCGGCGCACCTCAGGGAGCTAAATTGTCCAATTTAAGAGAATCACCACTTTTTCGCACAATAAATGAATGTGGGCTATTTGCGGTGGATATTGCAATACGGGCGTCTACATGGCGAATCGAGCGATTGCTAGCAAAAACGGGACGTTGACCCACTGCTGGTATGATGCTGGCCCACCGTCGTAGACGGTGGACCAGCATCATACCAACAGTGGGTCCATATATCGTGATTGTTAGATACGCCACACGGTGGCTTTCTGTGGCTCTATCTGCACAGCGACGCGCCTATGACTAAATCCATCCTGAAGACAGGCTCAACAAGTCATGTAAACCTCCTTATATTTCTAAAAGTGATGTATTTCTAATTTGATTATCACAAATTAAAGGTCTTGTGACATTGCTTGCAAAGAGATATACAATTGGTGATTCGACGTTGTCCCCGGACAATGCATTTTACCCTCATGTGCTTCATTGCACTCAGGTGTAAATAAGTTCCTGGTAAGACAGAGATGGCAGTGTAGGCCTACGATGAATTCTTGTCGCCGTATTGTATGTTCCACTTGGAGTTGAAATGGCACGTGTATGAACAGGTGACCAGGGGGGTAACATGTTTGTAGGCCTAGTTAAAAGTAAACTTATATCTGCAGACCATATATGCATATCTGACCAGGCCCCTAGGCTACCTGTCCATCTTTTTTATCTTTGTATGTGGTGATCGATTGTCCAAGGCTTCATTTTCGCAAAAATAAACCCGGATGAAGTTTCAGCATTTACCGCAATAGGACGACAGAGGGGGTATTCCTGCACTTCTCCGCGCGGTGACAGCCAGTGCATTAGCAGTCACGCCAACCGCTGATGCCATCAAGTTAGGTCCCGCTGCCCTACACGGCCGCCATTTGCAATGCACTTTCTGTACCGAGGCACTCGCCAGGGGCACAGGGAAGGCGGACTGGCGTCGCCATAGGGTGAGCACGCAACCCAGCGAATATATTGACCCTGTGCTTTTTTAATGTTGGGCCAGCGTCGCAGACGCTGGCCCAACATCAAACAAGCCCAGGGCCAATATAAAACATTAAATGAACACATGGGTCATGTGTATGTTGGGGATGCTCTTGAAGAAATATTCCGGAAATAGTATCGTCGACGGATACGAAGTCCGCTATTCCTCAATCATCCGTCACCGGAGGACATGCCATCTGATTACAATGCCAGTGGGAGAAAAAACGCGAGTACTTGTGGCTTGCGATGGAAATGTCCCCTCACTCCCCCCCCCTCCCGCAGCGTATTCTGAATATTAGACTTATATCTCAGATAGGCCTACGTCTATTGCAGCAACGTCTGGTTATAACACATAGGTACACAACGCTGAAATATTTTTGTATAAACCATGGAGACCAAAGTTATTTTTTTCAATGAGGTCTCATACATGTCTTAGTTAAGTAAAATGAGTGGGGTTTTAGGCCACATTTGTGCACATATAGGGTAAACTGGGCCAGGAGTACCTCTTGGGATGGTGAGATGAATGAGATGACACTGCCCTTCAGACACAGGATTCGAAACACGAGCCCTGGTAATCTGAGGCCGAGCACGCTACCTCTCGGGTACGGAGGCTCCCCACAATATTGAATCTTTACGAGTGAACATTTTTGTTTCTTTGAAACTTGAAGGCTAGAGTGGGGTTCGAACCTTCGATCTCTGACTTCCCAAGCAGGCATGCAGCTTTAACCATTGCATCAGGGCAATTATCATTTTGTAACACTTTCAGTGCAGGGATCGACTTTAGACGTCAGAATATTACATCTGTAGATGTCAAACGTCATAAGTTGGTCCCCAGAAAAGGCGATCGCTGAAAGGTTCAACGTCTCCCGTGGCTGGCAGCGTCCAATCTGATTGTTCAACATGGAAGCAACGCGGCACCACGCAATTGACATCACTGGCAGAAGACGAATGCAAGCCATGCCGTCTATTATATTGTCATCTATTATATTCACGTCTTTTAGACAACATACATCTAACAGACAACACATTCAGGCTGTTGAAGAGGAGCAGCATATGGGGAAATTACGACAAATTTGTCACTAAAGTTGTAGCAAAAATGTGGACAATAGTGGATTTTAAATTTTATTAATAACCTACTAGAAGCGCTCCCGGTAGATATAAAACGTTGAGCCAATGTTGGTTCTATGCTGATCCAGAGTCGTAACTCAACGGTCAATCAAACACAGTTCGGAAGACGTGATAATAGTCACGTGGCACACTCATCTGCCCAGTAGACACGATATATTAAAGCAATGTTGGGCTGATGTCGGGCCAGCGTCGTAGACGATGAACCAACATCAATCCAACATTGGGTGAATGTCTCGTGCATACTTGGTAAATGAGCGAACGTATTTAATTGAGGTTATACAGACAACCTTGCGATTGGTGAATCAACTTCATATTTTGCACATGCATTGACCTCGAGGGTGGCCAATGGACATGTTTAATTTGAATTAACTGTACTGTAAGCGAACATATGTAGCGATAGGTTACCTAGTTTGGAAAATATACACTGATCGCTACATAGTACTTTTCTCCATGCTTTCACTTCACGTAATATATTATGGACAGGATTTTATGTGGGAGAAACGATATGTACACAGCCAGTGCCAGTCGCACAATAACGGTTCTTGATAAACACTTTTGCATTTTTTTTGTTTTTATTCAGTAGCTGTTAAAACAAATTAATAAGTCCATCATACAGAACACTTATTTACTCAATTTCACAATAATCTATTTTCATCAACCCGATGCACTTAGAAAATTATGATACTCAGTATCCATGCAGGGAGTATAAAATACCTGTTAGTACCCGTAACCTTTTACCGTGCGTGTTACAGCGGTATAAGACTAGCAAATCCCCCCGGAACAACGGGTCGAGTCACCCAAACAGATAAATAAATTAGGCGCATCTGCTTGTTCTACAAACTCCACACAGGACCGTGTGAGCACAAGATGTCTGGTCAATGTCGCTCCAACGTCTGCGACGTCGGCCCAGACATTGACCCAACATCTTGTGGATGACGCGGTGTGACAGAACAAACTCTTCCTGGTCTTGTATTGCCAATATCGAGTCAAGGGGAGCATAGACATTATGTTATCGTTTATCCTTTGCTGATTTAATATCCATTTATTCCCACAAAAACACGTATTATTTGACGAGTTGTCGACATAAACGATCGGTCAGCAAACAGTTTGTTTGTTATCAAAATGTTAGGACTGATATTTTATCCAGGGGAGATTTAGATACAAATTCTAAGTAGCCCGATGCCCTTTTCAACACTGGAAAAAAGGTGGTATTACATACAAGCTCAACACCAGTTTAGGTGTGTTTGTAGCTAAGACAATGATGTTGCTAAGTTTGTGGACATGAGGATGGAAATAAAGAAATGGAGAAACGACGAAAGCATTGTTACAGTTAGTTAAATGTAATCCCACCACCTAAATGTTCAAACCGGTATATTGGTTGTTGAATAAATAGTCTTCAAAATATACATCATTTAATCTAATCTGAATTATGGGAAGACGGTGTGTGTGTGTATTATTATATACCTCTTGGTAACACTTGTCCATCAAAAACAGCTCCGAGGGCAGTTACTGTTGCAGGTCCTACTTTCTGGAATTCAACACTAATAGCTATAAGAATATTACCAGCGATAATTTATCGCGGTAAATTAATAAAGACCATTTATTTGATTTGGCTTTTCCATCCTAGCCCCGCGGCACCCTGTTGATGACCACACTTTGATCTGAACACGTTTTAAATTGTTGCGCCTCTGAGCTTGGTTCTCCGAGGAGTTAGGCGCTGTGGAAGTAGCTTAATTGATAATTATTGATATTTGATGAGGTCTAATCAGAAACTGAATATAATTACGTCTCGTATTATATCAATGTATTTATTGTTTGAACCACGCAGCTCATTGGCTGAATTCTACGTGCTTCTCATTGATTTATTCCTGCACTGCCGTGCACAGGCAATCAGCAGTAACTACTCACTTGAAAAGTAAGCAGTTACTGCTGTTTGTCTTCTGTTTGCAGGACACTGCAGGATTCAGCGGGAGTGGCGATCTTTTGGGGCTGCAACAAGATATCGGAGTTGGGTGTCTGTCCGCGTAAAGGTCAACGAGGACATGGCACGTACCTGGAGTGAGTGATCGGGGTCGTAGGTCACGTCTTGCGCCCCCCCCCCCTCCCCACCCCAGGGTGATATCCTTTCAGAAGTAGAAGCCCGAAGCCCGGACAATGCATGGACCAGGAAAACACATTAGCGACAAACTACTTGGACCGGTAGCTACATGTTGCCCTACACGAGACCTTGAGCATATGTTTTCCTAATGTTGGCCCAACATCGTAGACGGTGGGCTGACATTAAACCACCATTGTGTCAACGTCTCGTCTTTCCTGGCTGGTTGTGTCTAGAGATTCGACCCGTTAAGGCCCATATTCTCTCATATATGCGCCACGTGGAATACAGATGAATTTTCAGACCATAAGAAATGCAAATTCCATCGCAACAAGGACGTTTTTGATCTTCCATTTCATATTTTATACTTGATAATTTGTTTTTACAATCAAGTCGTTTTTATTTTCAAGGTGAATGAAAACGACCTGATTTTTACTGAGTGTTATTTTAATAAATAAAGTGGGGCCGTGGCAAATATCGCATTGTTCCAAGATACAAACATGCTTGGTATTGGTAGGTGGGTGGTTGTATGCCCCTTTTGCATTAACGTTTTGCAATTTTTTTAAGTGCACTTTTTGTGTTCTGATATAGAAAAAATGCTGATTTGTTTAATTTTTTTCATTGTAAATTTATGTAACCATCAGCTATAGATATGTGTGTCCAATTTTGTACCAAAAACGAAATTGGCTAAGTGTCAGTGGTCAGTGGTCAGTGGTCAGATCTAATACGAACTCCAATCCAACAATTCTTACATTGCGAACTTTATAATAGCTTCGGCCCTTAACAGGATTAATGTGGACCCCAGCCCTGTCATCTCCTGTCGAAAAGTGGATCCCGCCCGGACCGCTGAGAGCGTTATCCTGTCAAGACGACGGTGAGCCATCAGGCACCGATCTCCACTTTTCTTCAACAAGGTCTCCCCACACCCTAATCAGCTAATCACGCGAACAGATTCTGCACTTTTCCATTTGGATTTTTGCACTTTGCTCAGTCTCACGAATGATTCTAAAAGGCTCGCTAATGTTTGACAAAAGTGCGAGTAATTTAGTTGTAGTCGCGTGAGCGATACACAGCTTCAAGTGGGTTGAAATGTTTTTTTTGCTGCTAAGGTAACCCCTGAAGTGCTGCATTATAAAATCTAAATTTTCAGCCACTTGAAGTTGTGTCTCGCTATCGCGACCCACAACTTCAAGTGGCTAAAATTTACTTTTTTTAATTTGAGACCACAAATTGGCAAATCTGGATGGCTAAACGCTGCTATTCATTCCCAATAACAGGGATTTGATCGCCAAATGAAACAGACTTTAAACTATTATAGTCCTGATTAGGGATGTTAGGGCTAATTTTGGATTTGGGCTACAGTAAAGTAAGTAATATAACAATCATATTAAATCGTCTCCTTAGAAATAAAAGGGTGTATCTGCCACTTTAGAAAGTGGCAGATACACCTTTCATATTCAAAGAGACGAAATATGAGTGCTTAACACTGCCCAGATTACGTCATTGATATGAAAGGATCTATCTGCCACTTCCCGAAGTGGCAGATACACATTTCCATTTCCATGGTGACGCTTATTTATTTGCTAGCTATAATAGAAATAAGACGTGCCAAGGACCAAAAAGGGAGTTGAAATGGTACACGAAGGAACAGATCCAGTGACCAGGGGTAATAAGTGTGAAGCGGACAGAGCACTGTATGTGCGTTTTATAAGAAGCATAATTATTATTATTTAAGGATCAACTGGTCCAGTCGGCAGTCACTCAATACTTTGAACTTCATATGGAGCCATTGAGAGGGGGGCCTGGTGCAGTGGTTGAAATTGACTGTCTCAAAAGTTGGAGATCGCGGGCTCGTGCCCGGCTCTGACATGCGGGTTCCAAATAAACAAACTTTTCTTCTCCGCATATTAAAAATAATGGGGAGCCTCTGTGATAGCGTGTTCGGCCAGGGCTCGAATTTCGAATCCTGTGTCTGGAGGATAGTGCCATGCCATCTCACTCATCTAACCATCCTCAGAGGGTGATGATTGCTCAGTTTAGCCTATATGTGCACAAGGGTGATTTAAAGCCTCATTCATTCATTCATTCATTCATTCATTCATTCATTCATTCATTCATTCATTCATTCATTCATTCATTCATTCATTCATTCTTTCATTCATTCATTCATTCATTCATTCATTCATTCATTCATTCATTCATTCATTCATTCATTCATTCACTCATTCTATATATGAACAATGTATTCAAAATGCTTATTGATTTATGCATGTGACAATGTTGTCATTTTTTTCTGATATGTGCTGAAGGTTCTGATTTAGATTCATAATGATCAGTTGTCATATATGTTTTTTGTTTAACATGATAAAATATAAACGTAAAACACACCAGCGTGAAAGAAACAACACGAAGGCGAAAATTCCGGTCCTCGCGTCCTCGCGTTGGTGTGTTTTGGTATTATAAAAAAGAGCGCTTGATATTTTTTGCGCTCGCGCTCACGGTCGCGTTGGTGTGGTTTGCACTTAACGCATTATGTTACCTCTGCTACCCATCCACCGTCGCTACCCATTCAACGTCGCAACAACGTCGTGTGCCCGGTGCGCGTGGGTCCATGTGTTCAAGTTTACCTGTTACGTCATAAAAAGTGAATGATGGGGTATTGGGGTTAGCTAAATAATGCACGGCGGTCTGAGGTCAAGCACTGTCCCTGTCGCGAAGACTATCAACTACTACAGTACAGTACACCTCACTACAAGAAATGGCGAGCATTTTCGGGAAACTCTAATTTCTTTCAGAGGTGCACATCCCACTGCTGCAGGTTCAGCACAGTTCTGCTGCTCTTCAATGCCAAGATGCAGTAACTTTTTGGCTTTGCAGAGCACAGCTGTGTCCCCTTGCCACCATGACACACGTAGTACAGCAATGATTGATGACATGCTTACGCGGCTTGAATAATTAACGTCTTCGCGCAACTGGAGCGCCAGGAAATCTGAGCCTCCCATTGGTCAATCTAAGCGTCACTTTTGTTGGATTGGCGCGACATTGTATTTAGATCAGATGGCTTTTTGCTCGGCTCTACTGGTGGCTCTAATATCAGCGACTTCGGGTTTAAAGGCCCTTTACGGCAAAATGAGGGTAATGAGGCCTAACGTATAACATTTTAGGCCATCATAAAGTCGACGGATGGTATCATTTGTTTAATATTATATTCCCTAATAACAAAACATGGCTTGATGATAAGATCAGGTCCATCCCGAATTATTGTCAAGGATTTGCAAAAAAATCCCTCATTATTGTGAGAGCTTCACATCCGCCCAGATATCATTATCAGATAATAGGGGTGCTAGCCAAGTATTTACTCGAAAGAGAGAAAAAATCGTTTTCAGCCAAAACAAGTTACCCGCAGTTTCACATCTATATCCAGCCGTTTTTGCTTTTATTTTCAGAAATATTGACCTTGTGTGCCCTAAAAAATGCAGGAATTGGCTTCCTTGTATCTGAAAACATAAGAATAGACATATTACTTGTGTCTATATCGTATGTAGTTGTAAAATTATGCATAAATATGTTTATTTTTATATACGCTGGCGATCATCTTGGATTTACTCACTTTGGGCACTTTAACGACATGGGAAAAAATGACCACCTATTTTGTAGTAGTAATAGTAGTAGTAGTAGTAGTAGTAGTAGTAGTAGTAGTAGTAGTAGTAGTAGTAGTAGTAGTAGTAGTAGTAGTAGTAATACGGCGTTGTCTCATCGGTGTCGGCTCGATCACTGAAATTAAGCAACGTCGCGCCCGGTTCATAATTGGATGGGTGACCGCCTGGGACTGCCAGGTGCCGTATTCTAGGACATCGTGCAGCGATGTCGTGTCGTGAAGCTCAGAGAACCAGGTAAATTAGATGGCTCGTCTGACTGACTTTGAGTTGGACGTAAAAAAACCTCAATGGACGTAGGCGCAGTTTCCATCCGGCGAGACCCAAGAAAATGCACAATGTGGAGTACTTGGCATGCACATAAGGCTATGAATGATATCATAAAAAATAACAGGCCTTGCTAAGTTACTCTCGTGGCGCGATAGCACAATAGTGCGTACTGCCACTTAATATACAGATACAGATAGTAGTAGTAGTAGTAGTAGTAGTAGTAGTGGTAGTAGTAGTAGTAGTAGTAGTAGTAGTAGTAGTAGTAGTAGTAGTAGTAGTAGTAGTAGTAGTAGTAGTAGTAGTAGTAGTAGCAGCAGTAGCAGTAATGACAAGAATGTCATATTCTGGAAAAAGCGTCCATGTGTTGTGTGCGTATTCACTCAACATCTGCTTCCATGGTTTCTTCTATATTCCACCTGTTGCTCCTTAATGTGGAATCCTCTTCAAACCATACCAATCTGTAGTAATCACTGACGTGATCATGCCACTGGCACGCGAGACGTGGCCAAGACACGTGACTCTTGGCATCATTAAGTCATGCAGACAAATAATGCTGGCAGGACGTGTGCATGACTCGACTTGAGGACGGTGCATGGTGTTTCGCGGTTGGCTACCGATGATGCTGTTCAGTTTTGAACCTATACTTTACTGCATGTGGACTCGCGTTTCGATGTTTCTCTCTCCACAGAACTACTGTGCTCAAAACTGTTTAAAATTGGATGTTGTGCATAACTTCATTGCCGAATGTGGAATGACTTCCAATAAATTCCGATATATTTTCAAAAAGGCAAGGGATTGCTTTAAAAAAAAACATTATTAGTTTTTCTGACACCATAACATACACTTTTGTGCAAATTGATGGGAACGGCCTAAAGGCAGTATAAACTGCCTTTTGGCTTTGCACGGCATTATAAATCGTCTCTTTGGAGTTAAATGACCCTATGTGCCACTCATTGGAGTGGCACATATGGTCCATTATTGGAGTGGCAGATAGGGCCCTTTATTCCTGTGGGACGGCATAATGATGTAAGCTGCTGTAACATTTCAATCTCTCGTTGATGCAGGCAGCTGATTCGTGTGAAGTAGCCACGTCTCATCTGCCAGCGGACAGCACAACTAGGATTACAATACAATAGGGAAATGACAATAATATATAAATTACGTAACAATACAGCAGCTGGTCCCCGGTGACGTCGATAATTAGTTTTGAAGGCTGTTTTAAACCTGACACCGCTAAGAAGGACACTTGTCGTTTTAAATCGGTCACTTTTGGAACAAAATGACTGTTTAAACATCAAGATTCGAAAATGTTTGGTATCAAGCTAAATACATAAGAGTAATTTTCACCCACCTGAAGTTGTGGGTGGCGGTAGCGAGACACAACTTGATTGATAGAACCCAGGCGCTGAGAGTAGTTTTAAGACAATAGGGGCTTACTATAAATAGTAGTCCCCATATAGCCAACCATGTTTGTGTTTAATTTCATAACTCTACTTTTACTCAGATATTGTTGTCACATATAGTGTCGTCCGTTGTCCGTTGTTGTCGTGGTCCAGCTTGTGAAATGTAGTTAATTCAGCATTTTTCAACTGTTAGCATTTAATGGGTATTTCTTTTACTACAACCTGTACCTCTGATAAATGCTAAAGTTGTCGAGTTTGTCATAATGTCTCATTGCTCTGAAAATAGTGAGATTCCTTGGTTTCACCTTTCAATCTCGGATATTACGTCGTCAAATACTTAGTCTGTCAATGTATTCGCTTCAGCGTTGTTTGGTTGGAGTTACCGGTAATAGCTTTAATAGAATCGTTAGCCCCCGAGCCAACACGACAGGGTAAAACCGTGGAATTTTAGCATCCTGTCTGCTGAAATTCTTCGGATAAAACTCCCTGATGCCTTCAGTGTATGACTGATAATGGTATTATAGCATACAATGAGGGCAAGATCGTTGCGGACAGACGATGAGTTGCGTTTATTCACCCACACACAGCACCAGCTGTCCGGTTGGCTGTGTCAGTGAGTGGGTGGGTTTTAACACTTATCAATCACGACATGGACATTGCCACATATTCAGCATTACACTGCGGGCGATAACCTCCCAGACCTCAAATAAAGAGTCAGTTGACAAAGCAGCTCTGACAATTTCCTTAGGGTCCCACCCGGTCCAATAACACAGGCGACGGGAAGGGTCCCCTAAACTTAAAACAATAAATCTAGCCCTAATCTTAAAAGAATAATCCCAGGTGAAATGCCACTTAATATATATCGATGCCCAGCGTCTGATCATAAAAAGTGTTCTTGAGTTTTTCAGAGTGAGATTAAATTAAAAACTGTTGTTCTTATCGCAGAATTTTTTTTGTTTTTTGCTACATACCATTTTCATTTCCATATTGTTTCTTGTAGTTTTCTAGTAATTCGTCTAGAAAATTTGTTTTGTCCCTCTTCTTTATCGCATTATGTAGATCCTTTTGAAGTTTGAATAATTCTGAGTGTTCTAATGAGTGTATAAATTTATTCGCTAATGATTGGAATTGATTTTTAATGGGTTCGATTTCCGTTAGCTGATGTATTTTGCGTGTGCTGGTACACCACGGTAGGCGGTAATCTATCTTGATAGCCTTATTTTGTACTAGTATCTTTTCTAGTATTGTATCAGGTGCCGATAGAAGAGCTATCGCTCCATATTCTAGGACTGGTCTAGCAAGACCAACTTCAAGTGGGTGGGAATTTATATTTAGTTATGTGGGTTGCTTCAACGCTTTCAGCGCGAGGACCGGTCTTAGACTTCAGAAACTGACATCTCAAGTCGATCTAAGCACTGAGGATATTTTTAAAATACAGCAATTTAAATTATACTACAAATACTTAAAACACACTTTGCCCACATTCTTTCTGAATCTCCAGTTTAGGACAAGTGGACATAATTATAATACAAGGAATCAAGATCTATATAAATGTCGTATAAAACATGAATTTGCTAGACAGTGCTTATTATATAATATACCCGATGCAATCAATAACTGCCCAACAAATATAAAGGAAAAGTTTTTTACTCACAGTTTGCAAGGTGTCATCACTTATGCTAAATCATCAATATTAAACAGCTACGACAGTATTTGTCATATTCCTCGGTGCTATGTTTGTAGCGCAATTTAATAATATATGTTTGTGTATTACAACAAATTTTCCGTCTTTTTAATTATCATATTGCCTATACCTTACACATGTTACAGTCTGATAGAGTGTTAATTTTTGAAGGTTCAAATTTACCCGTTAAGTTATAGTATTTATTGCAACTGAATTCTCAAATGTATTAGTCATTTTTTTTTAAATAACTTTTTTATGATACTTAGGCCTACTACTATATAATAGTTTTTCTATTCACAATATTGGTTTATATTGTCTGATGATAGCTCCCTGTCTGTCGCCTCGGTCTTCGAGCTATCTTAGTACTAAGGTGATAGCCAGGGAGTTAACATCACCTTCATTAATATGTACTTGAAATATCGAATAAACCTGTAATATAAATGTAACGTAATGTAGGTGGCCTCCACGCTAGCGACCATTGCTTGGTCTTAGTGGAGGTCTCCTGATCATCATAATATATACAACTGCTTTTATATTACTATGTACTTACTCTCTTTGATCAAATAAATGAATCTGAATCTGAATCTGAAAACTGAAATAATTCAACAATAATTATTATAATTACCCTAGACGCATACCATATGTATTCAAATGAAACAGAAAGAGCTAGGCCCTAAGACATTAATCATCATAGTCGACATCAGGGCCCCAAGGGTTAACCCTTCAAGCGCTGAAATATGTTTGAACAAAGGGTTTTCTCACCCTTTGTTCTCTTGGTTTATTCAAACATATTTCACCGCTTGGAGGGTTAACCCTTGGGGCCCTGATGTCGACTACTGCAGTCTTTGTGATATGCATGTTGTGACAACATTTTCAGTCACTTGAAGTTGTGGATCATGATGTCGACCGATACTGATCGCGGAAATCATGGGATATTGATCCAATCTTGGTGTGATGTTGGGCCAGCATCGCAGACGGTGGACCAACATTGCCACGCCAGCGTCTTATGCTATTATCGCGAGGTTAGTACGACACTGGCAAACTTGTTATACGTGACCTTTCAATTAGAATGAATCTATTATAGAGCTGTCTCTGATATTAAACATTGATTCAGGTTTACAAAAAAACTCATTAAACCGTAATATTTTATGTAGCATTACCTAAAACAATTCGGGAATCACAAAGTAGATTTTGCATTTCGGCCACGTGATATTTCCTAACTGCAATTCCTTTAAACTGCATTGCAAAGTCAAAATGCAATAGCTGCTTACTTGTACATGTTGTAAGGTAAGCAGATACTTTTACAAGTAAGCAGATACTGCATTTTGACTTTGTACGACACCATAGTAGAATATAGCCTAAATGGCGGTTGTTCATTGGCTACTTAGCACCCCGTCAGTTGGAAATACCGAAAGAATGTATTCGTACCAAATGAAGATTTCATCATAACTTGTGTAACGGAATATATCATTTTCTTGTCAACAGCCATTCATCAACTCAGTCCGTGTGCAAAACGAACCCGCATTAGCCAGATCAGAGACCGTCGACTTAATCCACTGGGCGACCGTGTCATCTCGCGCCCTCGGTACATATGCGCATCGTGTCGCATTCGATGCCCCCTTCTGTAATCCTCTGATGGGATTGACCGTGGCCCGCGACAGTCGGGATCCGCGCGCTGGAGCCGCGGGGATAATAATGGATCGGGCAGCCACAGGATCCGCACAGCTGTGGCGGACACGTCCTAAGGTGTCATCCGATCCGGTGGGGGGTTATGCCGCGCATTCAAGACTGTGATGCGACGTTGGGGCGGCGTCGTGCGACGCCGCACCAACGTCGTATCACAGTCTTGAATCCTCGGCAGATTGGATCAAGGCAGACGGCTGTTCATTGTTTGACGCGGAAAGAAACAAAAAATGATGAAGCGAGTGAGTGGATATATTTTTGCGTCATTTTCTGGACGATGGGGCATTATCGCGGCAAGTAGGAACCCGAATTCGGGACTGTGCCCCAATCACATCGAATGACTTCAAAGTGTCTTTATAAAGCACAGTACCGTACTGCGGTACAGCCGTATAGACTATAGTCTGCTACGGTTGCAGATCCAGGTCTGCAACCGTCGTAGCTGCAGAATGTGGCAACATTGCGACAAAAATAAACCCGCATTCGAGACAATGCCCAAATCTTATAGAATGACCCCAATGACTCTTTATAATGCACAGTACCGTACTGCGGTACTGCCGTAGACTAGGCTGCAACAGTGTGTCACCGTCGTAGCTGCAGAATGTGGCAATATCGCGCCAAGAAGAAACCCGAATTCGGGACAATGCCCCAATCTGATAGAATGCTTCAATGGCACTTTATAATACACAGTAAGCCTACCGTACTGCGGCACGACCGTAGACTAAAGGCTGCAACGGTTGCAGATCTATATCTGCGACCGTCGTAGCTTAGCGTTTCTGTAGGAGAGCTGTGGTATCACATGCACGGACAAAAGCTATGGCAACGAGAAAAAGTGATTGGCCCCATTTAAACTAATTGGCAGCTAACATTGTAATCAGTATTTTGTAGCGCTAATCCAATCCATGCATGTCAACTGAGTAAATATTTACATAACTGGCAGGAGACAAAAAAAAACACCGAATCAATCGATCTTGATGCTCGAGACATTTTTAAATTAGTCCGCTATATTAATTATGCCTTGTTAGTAGTAGACCGAGAAAAAAAACAACAATATTATAAGGACTTAATATTTAATAATTTATCGTTCTTATTCATATTCAATGTGATGGAGCAGTACCAAGCTACTAGTACTTGACAGCATTTTAACCCTTTGAATTTTGATCACGACGAAGATCGATTTTTAACATGTTCAACTCTTTAACCCTTTCAAGCCTGAATTTACCATTGTCATCTTCATCCACTATACAAGCCGCAAATTGCTGTCGCAATTCTCGACTTGCAGTGGATGAAGATGATTTGATGTGGTTTAAAAATTAAAGAAAATTGCCATGTGTTGGTAAACCAGTTTCGTGGGAATTTTCGTTCTCAAACCCCTAGTTGTAGGAAAATTAAATCTGTTTTCAGGGATGTAAAATGATGCTTTAATGCATCGTGAGAGCTTAAAGGGTTAACTATCACAACACTGAAATAGTTTTGTATAAACCATTGACCCCAAAGTTTTTTTTCCAATTTTTCATCAATTGTCTTCGTTAGCTCTTTCCACTTTATTTGAATACTTATGGTATGGGCCTACTGCATGCTTATTATGCCTCCGCCGCGACGGATGTCCGGCTGTCCATCTGTCCGTCCGTCCGTCCGTCCGTCCGTCCGTCCGTCCGTATGTACGCCGCCAGCTTTGGCTACTACGCCAACATGGTTCAACAGATTTAATTTATAATTTATACAAACGTTCAACCCCTCCGGCAACAGTTTTTTTACCAAAGGTCAAGGTCATAGGTCAAGATCAAGGTAAAAAAAATAAAAAAATGTTTTGTTAACGCGATAACTTGGAAAATAATTATTGCATCTCTCCATTTTTTTATGTGAAGTTACTCATGAGTATGGAGATGACCTTATTAGATTTTCAGCTTTCCACCGATAATCAAAATGGCCGCCAGCTGGCGACAAAATATTTTTTTGGACTTAAATATATATTTTTTTACAATTCACAGTAGTGCTTTGAAACTTCATATATATTGGTCTTCGGTGTCTGCGAATCTATTGATATTGTCCGTTTTCATGTGCGACCGAAAACGAGGCTACGGGGGCCATATGGATTTTGTCATTGTATTCTATAAACGTGGTGCATCAAATTGTTGTCAAACTTTGTCATCACGATATTTCATAAAAATCTAGGTCAGGGGGAGAGGAGATGGAGTAGGCCTACATGGGCCTCATGTGATGGCGGAGGCATACAATTGACGCATATGCGTCAGATTTCCCTTCTAGTTATAAATGTTTTGCTCTTTCAGTGCGGGGATTCACGTTACATTTTAGAACGTCTATAGAAGTCAGATTCTGATGGGCAAAAGGACATAACAATAATTATTCTGGAAAGTCTCTTTCATATCTCTTTCATGTGCGTTGATTGGCATAGACGTCAGAATCTGACGTCTGTAGATGTCCGATTCTGACGTCTAAAGTCGATCCACGTGAATGCATTCAACACCCTAGTCGCATCACAACACCATATTTTGGATAAACTTTTTTCGGCTGAAAATCGCTATCTAGAATTGTTAGTTTGATAGCAACTGAAAAGGAACATTACTCTTATGTAATCAGCCTAAACATTATGTGGTCCAACCCATTTTTGGCTGAAAATAAGCTCATCCTTATGACCAGAATTATCTTATTCTAAATCTTTGCTTTACATAATAAGCAGCGAAACTCGGTCACGAAAAATGACTCTGCTGTGAGAAAACATTATGATGACCGTATTGAATAGATGTTATTTTTTATTTATATTTATGTCATACTGCTGCTTCTTTTGTCACAAATAAAATAATTTATCACCAGTTCTCGGCGAAAAATATTTCTTAACCCGACATAAATAGACTCAATTCTGTACCAAAGCCTCCGCCGCTGTCATCTTATTTGCTTTGATTGTAAGTTTTTGTGGCTTTTTTGTACCTTTCTATTATTTGTGATCATATTTAGACGAGAAAAAAACATTTAGGCCTATTATTCACGATTGAGGTATGAAACGATTTACACATTTACGTATACATTGTACTTGTACCCAGGCAAATCGCCTGATAGTTGTTTAGTTATGATAATTATGTAACATGTGTTGATGACACAAAACATAACGTTTTTCTTTATTTTCTCATTTATGCTGGCTCACGTGGCAATACAAACTTCATTTTGAAATTCATTTTTTATTTTGTTTTCGTTTTTATTACAAATTACATTCTCACTCACTCACTCACTCACTCACTCACTCACTCACTCACTCACTCACTCACTCACTCACTCACTCACTCACTCACTCACTCACTCACTCACTCACTCACTCACTCACTCACTCACTCACTCACTCACTCACTCACTCACTCACTCACTCACTCACTCACTCACTCACTCACTCACTCACTCACTCACTCACTCACTCACTCACTCACTCACTCACTCACTCACTCACTCACTCACTCACTCACTCACTCACTCACTCACTCACTCACTCACTCACTCACTCACTCACTCACTCACTCACTCACTCACTCACTCACTCACTCACTCACTCACTCACTCACTCACTCACTCACTCACTCACTCACTCACTCACTCACTCACTCACTCACTCACTCACTCACTCACTCACTCACTCACTCACTCACTCACTCACTCACTCACTCACTCACTCACTCACTCACTCACTCACTCACTCACTCACTCACTCACTCACTCACTCACTCACTCACTCACTCACTCACTCACTCACTCACTCACTCACTCACTCACTCACTCACTCACTCACTCACTCACTCACTCACTCACTCACTCACTCACTCACTCACTCACTCACTCCCTCCCTCCCTCCCTCACTCACTCACTCACTCACTCACTCACTCACTCACTCACTCACTCACTCACTCACTCACTCACTCACTCACTCACTCACTCATTCATTCATTCATTCATTCATTCATTCATTTTTGCTCTCATGCAGTGATGGAAATACCACAATGGTAACGAATGGTTTGGTTGCGACGGGCGCCTCTATTTGTTAGCGTAATGTCATCACAGAACGGAAAATGCGTGATATAATGCTCTGATCAATGCTGAAGCAGCGTTCACATATCGCTTGGAAAACGTATTTCTGAGCCCTGATAGCCCAATGACACGCGTTAGGTGTGTTCGCCCATTTGTCGTCAGCAGAACGGCGGCGGCCCATCTCATGATGCGGCGCATTGGCCATATGTCAGATAAATGCTTCGGGTGTGTTTGGCAGATGGTATATCCAAGCAAGAACGAGACGTTCGCCCAATGTTGGGTTGATGTTGAGCCACCGTCGCAGACGGTGGCTCAACATCAAACCAACAATGGGTCAATGTCTCGTTCTTGCTTGGATATTATCTCACAATTCGCTAATAGAAAAGGCATACAATAACGGCAGTAGTAAGTGCATGACCGCTTTTTCATTGCTACATAAACAGATCCATGATAAATATTGTGCTCCCCAGTTCAAGGTTAACGTGGAGCGTTGCAGACTGCTAATCATTTTATCCACATTTCAGCATCAATCAAGGGGTCAAGTTTTTTATTTCTATTAATATAATGACGACTAATAAATTATGCCGGGCGATTTTCTAAAAAGTTGAAAGTTTGCCAAATGACGTTAAGAAAAACCACTCATTGACATAAAACACAGCAACGTACTTAATTTATAACTTTATAATTTATAACAATGCAAAGATGTAAGAACTGCAATACCAAAGAAAAAAAGACGCAAAGTATAAGCCGTAATTTCTGTAGCAAATATCATTTATGTGTTTCTTTTAAATACACGATTAAGAATATTGTAATAATACTTTAGACTATTTTACACATCTATCCTATTATTGTATAATTACGTTTTCAAGATACCTATACATGCATTTGATTAAATCGCTCGCGCATAGAAATCCATTACACAATAATATACATGTAACATCAAACAATACGCAATTCTTTTTTTAATGTAATTTGTTGCAATATAATTATTTCCAAACGGTGCAATTTGAGAGACGCAAAGCAATGCAAATTAAATGCAAATCGACTAAAAATCACCTCAAAAGCTACAATGCAATGTAAAGCAATACAATGCAATGTGTATAGGCCTACATCAACACGGCCATTATAGGAACCATATGGCTGATTTCGCAGTCACAAATTCTGCATCTTGCACTGTATGCAACCGAGCCAGACCAACAGATGATGCTGTGATTTACCAATGTGAGAAGTTCAGTGAGACATTAGAAAATTAACCCGTACAGATTCTGACGACTAAAGTCGATCCCCGTACTGAAATAGCATAAATAATTATAATGGCCATAGACTCATAACATAGGTATTCAAATGAATCAGAAACAGCTAACTAAGACTTTTATGATGATTTCAAATTTTCTTCTCCATGATTCATACAAAATAATTCAGCGTTGTAGGGGTTAATACGACTTGAAGCTGGATGCGTAAGGTATGCAATAAGTGATTTTAAAGAGCCTGAGTGAGTGCGCAGCGGGTGTCTTAGCCCTAATTGCCAAGAGCACGAAGCACCATCGACAGAAGAACAAACGAGGTAATGGTCAGAGCTGCACTTACCCTGGTTTGGTGACACGTGTGGTTCAGGTGAGCCTAGTACCTGCGAGTGTGATCTCTATCCATTGAGTCGCCGCTAGCAGATCCCGGTGCGGATTCCGAATCCGTATCCCCCTGGACTCTGATGACGTGTGGCGAGGGGCGCGAGCGGAAGACGGTCAGCAGAGCGCACTGGTGACCGCTGGGGACCGCACCACCCACGCTCGCGTATGAGTGACAGCGGACCGCTCGCTCCTCTTGCAGGGTGGCAGGCCGGCTACTGCTCTCTTGCGAGGGAAGAGCGACAGATGGAAGGATCGAGAGAGAGACACGGGGACACGCTCGTGGTGGCGAGGGCCATCATCAACAGGGGTTTATCGATCGTATCGCGCACGCGTTCGCCTCTCGCGCGAACAGGTCCACGGCTGCAGCGACGCTGCGAAATACTGACACCGCACCGCGAAGGCAGACGGCTGTAACTGCTTTCTTTTCAAGTAAGCAGTTACAGTCGTCTGACTTCGCGGGGCAGAACAGCGGGGTGATATATTATTCATACGCCGCGGACCTTGTCGGGAACTGCCGCATTCTGGCACCGTAGGCGACCGGCATCCTTCCCTGCCCGCCATTTCTCTCACCCGGGGACACAAATGCGTCCTCCATCCACGGCGAGAGAAAACGGTCACCCAACAACGGCTAAATGATGGAGCGGCATCCCAGACATTGGCCCGTAACTCGGCCAGCACCCGGATCCTTCCCGCTGGTTCTCAGCAACAGGTGATCCAGTAGCAGAGTCCCGTAGCCGTGGTGACACACAGTCAAGGTGTAATATGCGCTCCTGTTTATTTGAGAATTAATCCTCGCGCCCTCTCGTGATGCCGATGCCTTCCCGGCAAACACGAGACGTTGAACCAATGCTGGATTATTGTTGGGCCAGCGTCGTAGACGATGGACCAACATTAACCCTGCATTGGTTCAACGTCTCGTGCTTGCTAGGTTGTTCCTATGAAAGCAATAACATGTGCAGGCTGAATATTTAATTTGCAGGTCGTGTGTGTGACAACGTGTATACACAGTATATGTTAGATCCTTAAATAGTTTGAATCATTTATCTCCTACTCTCAATACATGGATCACGGAAGGGGAAATTAGCAATATAAACGATAACAATTAATCTAGAAAGGGAGGGCGTGTCTTCAGATTGCAAACTGCTGTCGACATACGCTGCCAGGCAAACTAGAGTAACTGAGTAATTTTCAAACAAGAAGTTTTACCGCCATTTGTTCTGCACAGTAGTATACATTCCAGGCATTATATTAGCATAGCTATGTACGTTTGCACGAGCTTCTTCATGTCCGAATATCAGCTGATCCAGATGTCGATATAGTACTTTATCGTCATGATATCTTGATCATTTTAAAAAGATTTTCAGTGGACATAATATTATAGTCCCTTCAGCCGTCAAATTATTCAATTCGAATTTTCACCCACACGAAGTCGTGTCTCGCTGACGCGACCCACAACTTCAAGTGATTGAAAATTATTCAGATTTGCCAAAATAAAGCACAACTCTTTTCAAATTTTGCTGATTGATATCACGTTTTATCTTTAAGATGTTTAAAAGGTGGTACTTAATGTGGTGATTAAAAAAATGTTTTAGCTTCATGTGGCACGCCTCTTCTGGATACATGTCAGCTTCCTTTGGCAAAATCCATCTGGTTTCAGCTTTGACACGGCCCTTTTCAGTTTCATTTGGCATGCCTCATCTGGATTCAGCTTCCTTTGGCACGACCCATCTGGAGTCAGCTTCATTTGGTACGACCCATCTGGATTCAGCTTTCTTTGGCACGGCCCATCTGGATTCAGCTTTCTTTGGCACGACCCATCTGGATTCATAATTCTTTGGCACGGCCCATCTGGATTCAGCTTCCGTTGGTACGACCCATCTGGATTCAGCTTCCTTTGGCACGACCCATCTGGATTCAGCTTTCTTTGGCACGACCCATCTGGATTCATGTTCCTTTGGCACGGCCCATCTGGATTCAGCTTTCTTTGGCACGACCCATCTGGATTCAGCTTTCTTTGGCACGACCCATCTGGATTCATGTTCCTTTGGCACGGCCCATCTGGATTCAGCTTTCTTTGGCACGACCCATCTGGATTCAGCTTTCTTTGGCACGACCCATCTGGATTCATGCTCCTTTGGCACGACCCATCTGGATTCAGCTTTATTTGGCATGACCCATCTGGATTCAGCTTTCTTTGGCACGACCCATATCGATTCAGCTTTCTTTGGCACAACATATCTGGATTCAGCTTTCTTTGGCACGACCCATCTGGATTCAGCTTTCTTTGGCACGGCCCATCTGGATACAGCTTTCTTTGGCACTACCCATCTGGATTCATGTTCCTTTGGCACGGCCCATCTTGATTCAGCTTTCTTTGGCACGACCCAACTGGATTCAGCTTTCTTTGGCACGACACATCTGGATTCATGTTTCTGTGGCACGGCCCATCTGGATTCAGCTTTCTATGGCACGACCCATCTGGATTCAGCTTTCTTTGGCATGCCTCATCTTGATTAAGCTTCCTTGGCATGAATTCCCCATCTGGATTCAGCTAATTTCTTTGGTATTACTTTGGTAATTTTTTTAGATTCAGCTTCCTATCCTATCGTAAACTACATTTTTGACGACCTACATTTTGATTATTCTTCCTTTGAAATTAACTTCCAGATGCACGGCCAATTTATATTTCAATTATTTTGCACGCTTAATATTGTATCCAGCTTCATTTGACACGTCGCATCTGTATTCAAATTCTAGTAAGACTCTGAATTTACTTTCAACTTGTTGCAAGTCCCATCTTGACTTGGCATCTGGCTGTAGCGAGCCCCACCTGAATGCATCGTATACCGTGAAGATCCTAGACGAAAAAGTGGATTTTACCGGGTGTGAGAATATCCACTCCATGATGACTGCTGGGGGAAGTACAATCCCTGAACAATTTAGCCCAGACACTCTTCTGTAAGTACATAACATGATCCGTTCAGCGAGTCACACCATGGTCAACCAATTATGTCTAAATGTTGGGCCATATTCTGGAACTCGGTATTAGGACGTTGTTGAAAACGACGGACATTCGTTCCGGCTTTGCCAATGTCAGACAAGAAGGACATAATTTTACCCATTCCGTATAAATGTATTTTTATTAGATTAGATATGTATAGGTCCGTGACTACCTCTATAATATTATAGTGAATGAAATGTGTTTTTATGCTGAAAGTATGGCAAAAATTTCAATTTAAGAGTGGCTATCTTACCCACTTGAATTTGTGGGTCGTAACAACGAGACACACATTTGAAAGCATTTGAAGTCAGGTGAAATCATAGCTTTTATTTCATAACAATGTGCTGGAGACAGAGAGCAAATCCGCTGCGAATGATTAAAATACTCGTTAATACTGAAGTATGCACATTTTCGTTGTACATAAATTCCTTATATCCCAACATACATATTTACTGACTGTTTAAATATAGTTATTTTCTCATTGTGATTTCCACCATGAAGCAGTAGCTCTCAGAGGGTGCTGGTATGCATAATGCAAAACTCTGCGGACGAAACGGCGGGAGAGCTTGGGAGGAGGGGGGGGGGGGAGTGTCCGAACGTCCGGCACTGACCACATCGGAGCTGCAATCACAGTGGTCAGTCGGTCAGCCACAATCAACAGTCCGCACTGACAGTGACGCGCCGACTGTTATTGCTCTCAGAATGTGGAATGAGCTGCAGCACCGCATTACGCATGTTACGCGGGCAGCAGCACTCATCCCGCCGGACCTCTATGACAGAAACGTCGGCGTAATGCGTGGTCAACGTCTGCGACATTGGCACCGCATTCCGCCAACGTTCGAATTATTCACCCTACGTAATTTGTATAGGTACTTAGAACCTATACACAAATCACGCATTCTTGAAACTAATTGCATTGTACTTGTTAATATAATATGATTATGGAAAAACGCAGCTCCACGACGCGGATCGAGATTCCTTATAATCGCACGAAACGTTTCGAGCAATCTGACACCCTTTTCCACTTATGAAAACATACGCAGTTACCGTATTTATTTACAATGCTTTCTATACCATCCAGCCAGCCATGGTAACTATTTTTAAATACATACATTTTAGAGCAATTTTCTGTCGTACCAAACCAAAAAGCAGTAGCTGTTAACTTAAAAATTATTAAATTACCGTTCATAGTCAAGAATCGTGTTCAAGGTCAGCCAAAGTCATCAAAGTAAGAACAACATGAGGTCAGACTATTAGGATGGAAAACAAGGTGCAAAGGAGTGTGTCTTTATTTTTTTGCGGAAGATGGAATACGTCTCAGCTGTTCGTACTTTTGCAGTAAGGGAATTCCAGAGGTATGGAGCAACAACATAGAAAGCACGAGAACCAGCCTTTGTTTTAGGAGAGCGAGGTCGAATAACATGAATAAGCTCTCTAGTTCCTGAGGCACGGGTTCTTTGTTTTTCTGACAATGACAATAATTGACGAAGGTTGACATGCTGATTAGTATGGAGTGTTTTGTAAACCAAAGTGTTAATTTTGAAATCGATTCTGTACTTGATTTCGAGCCAATGCTACGAATGGTAATATGGCAGAACTCTTACGTACGACTCGAGCTAATGAGTATTACCCTCACTGTAACTGTTTCATGTATTTGTCTTCAACAATAAAAAGGAGAGAATTGCAGTAGTCTAATCGACTGGTGATTAAGGACTTTGCAATCATTTAGCGGTGTCAATAAAAAGTTGTCTTCGGATTCGCCTCAAATCACGAATATGATAAAAGTAGGACTTACAGATCTGTCTAATATGATGATCAAATCTTAATTCACTATCAAAGGTGACTCCGATGTTACGTGCCGAAGAAGCTGGTGATGTATCATGATCAAAAATAGAGGTAGGGAAAAGAGACGGAAAATGTTTTCGCTGTTGCTTAGTGCCAATCAACAATAATACAGTTTTTGATAGATTTACTTTTAGCTGAGCGTTTGTCATTTAAGCCTTGATATCATTTAAGCATAATTTCAATTTCTCCATCGAAGCAGTCGCATCCTGTAACGATATTCCCAAGTACACCTGAGTGTCATCAGCGTACAGTTGGTGGTTCACTAATGAATGTTTTTCAATTATTGAGGGTAGAGGTGTAGTATACAGCATGAATAGAATTGGTCCAAGTTATGACCCCTGAGGAGCACCGAGCTAGTGTAACTATCAGATAGATTTTCACCTATCTTGCCCGTCTGTCCTCTACCATATAAATATGACTGGATCCAGTCCAACGCTATACCAGAAATGCCAAACAAGGATGAAAGAAGCTTGAGGAGTGCATCATGGTCGATTGTATCAAACGCAACCGACAGATCCGATAAAGTCAATACAGTAGCCCTCTTCTTTTCCATATTGGTAGATATGTCATTTGTAATCTTAAGTAAAGTAGTTTCAGTTTGATGATTCTTTTTGTAAGCAGACTGACTTGGATTAGATAGATCATTTAACTCTAAATAAGTAAGCATGCTACTATTCAACAACTTTCGAAATAAAACTAAGGTTGAAAACTGGCCTTATTGACAATATTGGTGATAGGAACAATCAATGAATCTACGCATGACTTGAGTAAGTTTGTGGGAATGGGATCAAGATTACATGGCCCAGCTGGAAAAGACATTATAATGTTCTTATCCCCATCCTGAGTAGCTGGTCTTAAGCAGGATTGAGAGCAGTTAACATCCCCAGGTTGAATGTCAGGGACCTCCAGCGGAACTGATAGAAAATTTGAGCGAATAATTCCAATTGTTTTGCCAAAATATTGAACAAATCAGTTAGCCAGCAATTTTAATGATGTATGATTCGCAAGATAGTGTTCTGGTACCCGACATAGTATTTTGTTGACAGAATTCCACATCTGCTTTGAATATCTAGAGCTTTGTTCTAGTGTCTTAGCCTAGACCTAGCCTTAGAAAACAGTCTATTGCATAGGCTGACCAGAGCCCTATGCCGTGATCTGTTGAGAGGCGTGCGTGCGTCATTACAGGGTGATAAGTAGTCACAGTAATACGTTTACAACATTTATATACGGTATAATTTGCTTTTGATTATTTGGCATAGATTTTAAACGCGAAGACATTTTGTTCTGGCTTATTTTTACATTCGGTTGCTTTATAAACAAATGATAGCTGGAGCCACATAATCATCATAATGTCACACTCCTAATTAAAATTCCAGCAAAGCACTCTTGGTAGGTACCATGCATAAATTGAATGCAGTTTAAATGTTGATATTTAAGGGTGTTATCTGTCACTTTTAATAATAATACGACCCTTTAACACCAAGGTGACGATTTGATGATTTAGGATAAGATTCCATTCACATTGAGACGCCAGTGTTATGTCAACAGTTTACAAGCAGACTTTCACTCACTCACTCACTCACTCACTCACTCACTCACTCACTCACTCACTCACTCACTCACTCACTCACTCACTCACTCACTCACTCACTCACTCACTCACTCACTCACTCACTCACTCACTCACTCACTCACTCACTCACTCACTCACTCACTCACTCACTCACTCACTCACTCACTCACTCACTCACTCACTCACTCACTCACTCACTCACTCACTCACTCACTCACTCACTCACTCACTCACTCACTCACTCACTCACTCACTCACTCACTCACTCACTCACTCACTCACTCACTCACTCACTCACTCACTCACTCACTCACTCACTCACTCACTCACTCACTCACTCACTCACTCACTCACTCACTCACTCACTCACTCACTCACTCACTCACTCACTCACTCACTCACTCACTCACTCACTCACTCACTCACTCACTCACTCACTCACTCACTCACTCACTCACTCACTCACTCACTCACTCACTCACTCACTCACTCACTCACTCACTCACTCACTCACTCACTCACTCACAAACATTGTTTTTTTTAGACGACGACTCCTTGCAACAGCTTGAACTCACTTAAAACAAAACAATCTCCCCCTGTAGCCAGAACGAGGCCCTGTACACGTATATCGGTTACCAAGGCAACAGTAAATAATTGCTCGCCGATAAAATCTGGACATGGCAATTAGTCAAATGGGTCTAATTAGCCCGGAGTCCCTGCGAAAATCCCTAGGCAGGCGCGGTGATTCCCCCTGGGTACCTGTCGTCTCAACAGCACACGGATCGCGATCCCGACGACGGCCCGACGGCAGGCCGGCATCTGAGATGCCGGCCCGCCGTCGGGCCGTCGTCGGGCCGCCGATCCGCGTCGCCACTGTTCCCGATCCGTTGCCGTGACCGCGTGGTGACTTGTCGCCGAGGTACTGGGTTACGACATCGTTTCCTTGGTGATCGCCGTCACAGATGACGACCTGTCACCCTCTATACGCATCACTGGCGAATAATGTCCCGAGTATTTTTTTGTGGGATTTGAAGATGTTGCGAATTTGGTCGAAATCTCGCTTACGCAGAGCGATATCCCGTCAAATCCCGTGCCTTATAATGTACATAATCTTATGCAAACTAGACAGTCGGTCAGAGAATGCAAACCTCCAGCGAAATTAATGGTTTGTTTCTTGGTTCGATGAACACTTCTGGTAAAAGCTTCATGCAAATCCGTGCGATCAGGTCCGGATCGTGATCCGGATCCTGGCTCTGGATCGCAATCTGAATCATCCCCAAAATAGTTCAGGGAAAAGAACGGTTGAGTATTTTACTGTATGGCTGTGAAAGGTTCCGCATACACACTACAGCAAAATTAAACTTTCATGAGAAATAATGTTTGCTGTAACATCTCATGCATTAGTCCTATAATATTGACCCACCAGTTAGAGCACCTATCGTACATAGATATAGTACTTATATATCACATCTCTTTCTCTCTCTATATATATATCTATGATGTAATGAAACGAGATATATTTAGACATAATGACAGATTTATTCCACCAGTTATACAAGGCTAATGATGATTGATTATTCATCTAGACGGACGCATGATCCCTTAATTTCCTTCGGGATTTCCTCTGGTACCCTAAAGCCAATTTAGCTAATATCTGCACAAAGGTGACGTAATCTCCTATTAACCCTTAGAGCGCTGAATTATTTTTGTTTAAATCATGGAAAACAATTGTTGTTTTTTTCATCATCATCATAAATGTTTTATAAATGCTCTTTCCGATTCATTTGAAAACCTATGTTATGGGTCTACGAGCATGATAAATATTTTCATTCTTTCAGTGCGGGGATCGACTTTATACGGCAGAATCTGGCGTGTACTGACGTCAGATTCTGGCGTATGAAAACGGTCCCCGCGCTGAAAGAGTTAATTTCCTCATACGTTCAGATCCATCCAAAGGCAAATTAATATTTCATTCAGCGGTGGGCGCATACTCAGTATAAATCAGTTATTACTTTCACCGATTTCTGAAAGAAGGGATAGGGCCTACAAAGACAAATCAAAGATATATACACCATTTGACTTGTGAATCGGACCGATAATTAAAAGATTCCGTGATAGTATTCTAAAATTATGCATTTTTTCGTCTAAAATATTATTTTATTTTGATTGTGTACAGCCACTGACCTTATCTCACTATTTTTTATTTCACATCATACCACAATAAAGTGATGAGTATAATGCATGTTATTGTATATATTTTACTCTTTCCGTGCGGGGATCGATTTTAGACGTCCTAATCTGACGTCTAGAGACGTCAGATTCCAACGTCTGAAGTCAGTCCCCGCGATGAAAGGGTTAACCTCTAAAGCGCTAAATTAAATAACCTAAAGTTTCACCCACTTGAAGTTGTCTCTCGCTACAGCGACCCGCAACCTAAAGTGGGCTAAAACTGGTTTAATTTGTGACCAAACATTTGCAAATAATGAAATGCAAATTAATTATTATTATTTTGATATTAAAGAGCTGTATCCGTCACTTTAACAAGTGTAAATACAACTCTATCAATCATGCTTAGGCAGTGTAGGTGGTAATTTGACAGTGATACTTGGTAAACGTAAGACCAGCATCGCAGACGGTGGGCCAACATTAATCCAGTGTTTGGTCGCACGTATTGGGCCATCCGAGTTCTGTGAAGAAACCACCTATATTATGGAAAGCTTGAAAAAAACACACGACAACCATGAGACGTTAGACCAATGCTGTTTCAATGATGGGTCAGCGCTGCAGACGATGGACCAACAATAATTCAACAGTGTCTTTATTGAGCAGGCAATGTAATGAAGAATGTGTTTTTACTTCAGAGCAGAACAGCGTGTAACGAAAAAAAATTACACAACAAACAAAAAGTTCGTAGTGAGACCTTGCAGAACAAGGTAAACTATGGGAGCAGTTTACATTTCAGGTAATAAGTTGATGCTCGCCCCTGCACTGTATCATACTTATATGCTTATACCTGCGCCGCATACACTTAGAATATGGCGATTGTGGTGGACTGCATAGCGCATGTCTCGATTCGAATACAGACAGCTGTATCACAATACGGGAAGCTGTAAAATTTAGCGACCGAAGCTGATCCGCTGATATCATGGTCTGTAGGTCAACACCGTGGTGTATGGAAAGGGTTCAGCGACATGACTGTATACTATTTGAAAATCTCGCTTTAACAAAGCTATTGTGATATTTCAATATATTTGCTTGACCTTTAACCGCCAAATTATTCAATTGAAATTTGTACCCACTTGAAGTTGTGTCTCGCTGACGCGATCCACAACATCAAATGGGTAAAACTTATTCAGATTTGACAAAATGGAGTTGAACTATTTTCAAATCTTACTGACTGATGTCACATTTTAACATGTTGAAAATCTGATATATAAGGTCACAACAAAAAATTGTAAAAAAACAGTAAAAATTTGATTGGCATAGCATAGACTGATACATATAACAGTATAAGGGAAGTTTTACTACATTCCAGCTGCTATTTTACGTACGTCTCAGATGTAAAAAGATCCAAGGCAAAATATCCCTATATAAACTGATGGACTTGGATCACTTTAACATTAAGCTGTCAAAGACAAGTATCAGTTTTGAAAGTGATTTTTTTAAATTATGTTGATTAATAAACCTCCACATTTTTAACGAATGGCTTAGATATTCTAGTATTATTATTTCCTATATATTTGACGTTCCATAGCGACATCAGTAGAAAAAAAATCGCATTACCTCTGAGCCATTTATTTCAAGGTATCCCAGCAAAGATAAAGCATATGTATACCATTTATACAATGCCAGGCCAACGTCGAAGACGTTGGCCCAACATTGTATAAATGTTATATAAATATTTTGTGTTTGCTGAGATACAGTCCCTCGCAGGTTTGAGGCCTGGAATAGATATAGTATCATGCCCATCTATTATTCAGGGGGCTGGCGCGGCACTGGATGTCACAAGCCGGAGTGGTGTCACTGTGAGTTATGCGGCAGGGATCTCTGCTGGTATCCAGATGGCAGGGGCGGGAAGCGATCCCGCGCCGGGATCCGCGCGAGGATCAGTGGCCGGGATCGGGTTTAAGGCGCCGCGCCGGCACCGGTGGGAAGCGGGATAAAAAATGTAATATCGCCACGCGCTGGCAGCTGGCGTCTTCCACCCCAGCAAACACGAGACGTTCAGCCAATGTTGGTATAATGTTGGGCCAGAGTCGAAGACGATGGGCCAACTTTGTACCAACATTGGCTGAACGTTTCGTGCTTGCTGCAGCTGCCGCATCTGGGTCTATAATTTTGAAACTTACAAAGTCACACCTCCACTCTTTGAATGTTGTGTTCCTCAGTGACATTTGTCATCTTCAAATAAACGGGAAATAAGAATACTATATTTTCCTTCTAACAAAAAACTTGAATGTATTAATTTAGGCCAACAAAAATATTTTAATTATAATTTACATAGTAGGCTATATAACTTCAAATAAATAATTTGGCAAAATAGACATATGTAACATATGCAATCCCCAGATCCCTTAAGTCTTTTTTATAATTATCGAAATTTAAAATGTCAATTTTTGATCCAAAACTATAGTCTGTCCGACGGTGGAAGATTGTTCAAAATAAAACGTATTTTTTCATTCGTAAAATCCTGCAAGCATTATTATTTAGCCATTTGTCAACAAATTGCACTAACTACGTCAATTGTTAGATCAGCCAACGTAATTTTGAGAATACATCGGAATGAAGTTATTGGATTATAGAGAGGGGCGTTATAATCAGTAATTTACTGTCGAATGGTCTAGCTTCTTAACTAGTAGTATATAATATTTTTAGCGACATTTTTAGGTTATGACTGCGTTTACAAAATTTCATGAAAATCGCTTGATAATTGACAAAGGTTAACGTGGCGTTATTGGAACAGGCAGCGACAAATAGTAGTTGAGGTCATTTAGGCGTCATTTGACATCTGCACAAAATTAATCCTTACATTCATTCCAATTAGCCTTACGTTAATGATGGTAATTGCCGTAAATTTAATCAATGATCATCTAATAGAAAGAGCGAACTGCTGTAGAAATAGTTTTGCCCATTCCTGCAGACCGGCACCATTTCAGCTTCTGACATCTAAAGTCGGTCCGCGCACTGAAAGAGTAAAATATTCATAATGGCCGTAAACCCATAACATAGGTATTCAAATGAAGCAGGAAAAGCTAACTATAAGACATTTGTGGTGATTCCAAATATTAAAAAAAATGGTATTTGGGGTTTTAAAATCAATTCAGCGCTTTAAGGGTTAACGCTCTTTCTAGCCGAGCGAAACAAGAAACATACCGATGCACAAACTCTCTATTTGTAATCACGGTAAAGCAGGAGGTTGTGACCCATATCTCCTACATGAATATTTAACGAGAAATAATCGTACATCTCTATACGAATATTGGCTCTTTTTGCAAGAGTTGCGAGCAATTGTGCGACATTGAGATTGGGTGAAGTGGAGAGATATTCCATTTTGCAATGAGGAGTCTTTTTTGTGAAATTAAACCCTTCAGCGCGGGGACCGTATTTATACGTCAGATTCTGATGTATAAGCGCGGTGCCCGCACCGAGAGAACTAAAATGTTTGTAATGGCCGTAGACCCATAACATAGCTATTCAGATGAAGCAGAAAGAGCTAACTGAGACATTTGTGATTATTTTAAATTGAAAATAAACCCTGTTAGTCTCCATGATGTAACCCATTCTGTATCTGTATATTAAGTGGCAGTACGCACTATTGTACTATCACGCCACGGGAGTAACTTAGCAAGGCCTGTTATCATTCATGATATAATTCATAGCCTTATGTGCATGCCAAGTACTCCACGTTGTGGATTTTTTGGTGTTTCGCCGGATGGAAACTGCGCCTACGTCCATTGAGGTTCTTTTGCGTCCAACTCAAAGTCAGTCAGACGAGCCGTCTGATTTACGTGGTTCTCTGAGCCTCACGACACGCCGCACGATGCCCCAGTGCATGCGGCACCTGGCAGTCCCAAGCGGTCACCCATCCAATTATTAACCCGGCGCGACGTTGCTTAACTTCAGTGATCGAGCCGACACCGATGAGACAACGCCGTGTTCCGTATAACCAAACTAAGATAGCGAGAATCCATGAATGCATGATGCACTGTGTGCCACACTGAACAGAGGGAATATCTGCATGCAAGAGGGACTGTGTACCACACCAAATATACGCAATTACTGAATGCATCACTGATCACCACTCCAAACAGAGGAATCTCTGAATACATGAGAAACTGTGTACCACGCCAAACAGAAAGAATCTCTGAATGAACGAGACTCTGTGTGCCAAACCAAACAGAGATAATCTCTGAATGCGTGATACACTGTGTGCCAAACCAAACAGACAGAATCGCTGAATGCACGAGACACTGCATGTGTACCACACTGAACAGATGGAATTACTGAATTCATTATCAATGTGTACCACACTGAACAGATGGAATTACTTAATGCATGATCACTGTGTACCAAACCAAACAGAGAGAATATCTGAATGCATGATAACCTGTGCACCAAAGCAAATACAGAGAATTTCTGACTGCATGAGTGAAACACGGTGTGGCACACCAAATAGAGATAATATCTGAATGCATGAGACACTGTGTACCAAACTGAGCGGAGAGAATATATGATACATGAGACACTGTGTACCAAACAAAACAGTGAGAATATCTAAATGCATGAGACACTGTGTACCAAACCAAACATTGTGTGCCACACCAAATAGAGGGAATATCTGAATGCATGATATACTGTGTACCATACGAGGTACGAGGCTCTGTGTACCAAACTGAACGGAGAGAATATATGATACATGAGTAGAGGCACTGCGTACCAAACAGAACAAAGATACTTTCTCAATGCACGAGACAATGTGTGCTAAACTGAGCAGAGGGAATCTCTGAATTCATGAGGCACGGTGTGCTAAACTAAGACAGCGAGAATCCATAATATAAATGCATTATAGACTGTGAACCAGACCAAACAGAGATAATATCTGAAGTAGAGAGAACAGCTGAATGCACGAGACAGTGCACCAAGCCAAACAGGGGGAATATCTGAATGCGTGGTAGGCTACACTGTGCATCAAATCAAACAGAGTGGATCTCTGAATGCATGAGACACAGTGTACCATTTCAAAGAGAGGGACTATCTGAATACATGAGGCACTGTGTACCAGATCAAACCAAACATAGATACAGGTAATCTCTGAATGCATGATAAACTGTGCACCAAACCAAACAGATATAATCTCTGAATGCATGGGACAATTTATGTCAGACCAAATAGAGATAAGATATACATGCAATAAACAGTGTATGCCACACCAAATAATGATAATCTATGAATGCATGAGACACAGTGTACGAAACAAAAGACTGAGAATATCTAAATGCAGGAGACACTGTGTACCAAACCAAACATTGTGTGCCACACCAAATAGAGGGAATATCTGAATGCATGATATACTGTGTACCATACCAAACATAATATTACTGTGTACCACACCAAACATAATCTCTGAATGCAGGAGTCATTGGGTACCATACCTAACAGAGGGACTCATGGTAAAGCTGTGTCTGAGCTTATGGGACAACCTTCTTGGTTTAATACTCCAAAGTGATTACCATAGTTCTGGTCTGTAAAGGCAAAATGCAGTATCTGCTTTCTTGTAAAGTAAGTAAACGCTACCTCTTGCCTTTGCTACCACTACTTTTGAGTCACAAAAATAATCAGCCAAGGTTGTGTTTTGTATGGTTCACAAGAGTAATTACATTTAATTGTGATTTCCAAAATTATGCAAGCGAACCCATATTGTCTATGTGTATCTTTATATGATTATCCTTTATATTTTTAAAAGATTTACATCATTTGACAACACTATCTCGACAACACTATATGCGACTTAAAGCACATTAAAATTTATCTTAAAATTAAGTACTGATTACATGAGATTTTTTTAAACGAGCACACAGTAATTAAACATTGCTGTCAATAGCATTGACCTAAATCGTACAGATTTGGTGACGTTCCAGTTAAGTAGATTAGTTGTTGTTATTCCCACTAATGTTTATTTACGTGCGTCACTGTTTACCAAAGTAATTCACCCCATGTGTGTGCGTATTTATGCGCGTTTCCGTTTCTATGATACATACAGTCATTGTGAAAATGGTCTGTCTATTGTTAAGGGATAATCACAATTTGAGTATACGTGTCACATACGTACATGGACTGCATCTAGGTGCTGGCAAACACCCCAGTCTTGCAGTGTGAGCCCAACATTGATTCAGTGCTGGGCCAACTCGCGTCGCCTTTGTTTCGCGTCTGACATTCTCTGATATGCGGTCGTGTATTTGTTCTTCAATATGGAAGACATGCAATTCAGATGGTGTCATTGTTTGGGCCTCTATATACCATGGATCTTGGACAGGGATAATGCGTGTGTGTCCACAATGGATCCCGATTTGTACGAAGTGTGTTTCATGCCGGAGCGACCGGTGTGTATGTACATGCACAGGTGGCGCCACTCGCATGCACTGTAATTGAGTATACAATGAAGGTGTGAAAACGATATCACATATAGACAAATTGTCCTTTCTCAAGATGATTTAGTTTAGGTCACAGCTCAACCACACAAGGTAAATCTGAAGAATGGTAAATATGTCTCTTACTTAAGGTCAATAAAACGCTTCCTTAAGTCAAACGCTGGTAATAATTGCATTAATGTATGTTTTTTTTACATATTATTATTTAACATAGTATTGTGGTAGAAATATAATAAACTCAGGTGAATGGTCTAGAACTATAACTGTTCCATACCTTCATTGTATTCAATATGACACCTGTGGCACATGATTACTATGTGGATAATTGATTATTTTCAATTTTTAGAAACCAAATATTAAATAAGGTATTATTTCTCAACTCAATTCAAGCTTTAAGATTTTAATTCAATCTGCGTGACAGCAGAGTATAATGTAATTCGTAATCTCGTTGTCGCAAGAACCAGGCGTGTTCTTTGAGAATATTTTCATAATAGCTATATAGATGCAGTTGAGCTCTTTGTATTTTTGTCCTTAGAAATTAATGAAGGAATAAATAAATGAATGAGTACATAAATAAATGGGGCTTTAGGCCTCCTTCTGCGCACAAAGACCTAACTGGGCCACTCATGAGGACGGTTAGATGATAAAATGGTATTGCCCTCCAGACACACCAGATTGTGGGACGAGCCCGCAAGCTCCGATGTGACAGTACAGGCATTCGGAGTAAACACTGCCGTGACCAGGCCCCCTATCCAGGTTGCCCATGGTTGCCCATGGTTGGAAATACAGTGAGAAGGACATCAATTGCCTGGAGATGAACAAAATAGCTAAAATCGGTGAGTCACATCCAAAACTGTGTCGAACTAGAGGGTCATAAATCAAGCCAGTACGTTGCCACTCGATACAGGAATCGAACCGATATTAAGACCGCCTTTGGCCAAAACCTTTACATCTCGACCTCTTTCCACAATGTACCATATTTAAATGTGCATATAAATGATACATATCTCCGGGAAAGATCCCGCACCCTCCCTGTGTTTCTTTTACCACAGCGTATATCTCGTCTTTTTTTCTTCATGTTTTTATTGCGGTCATATATCCGGATAGACTATCAGGCCTGATACATATAGTCCGTTATCCGCAGCAGTACATCAGCGCGTCCCGGATAAAGACCGCAGTATCCTAATGTAAGAGGCCGGACCGCCTCGCCGACGGCCACTCAGCCTTTGAACATCAGTTAAGGCCGCGGCCGGCGGAAAAACTTTAACCAGTTTTGATCCAGAATTGGAAAAAACAGCCATCAGCCGTCCTCTATCTGCGGAGGATCCATGTATATTTTGAAATGAAGCGCGGGCGAGCTCCGGATCAATGCCGGAGCAGCGTTTGCAACGCTGCTCCAGCATTGATCCGGAGTTCGTCCGGCGTTCTAGACGAGTACCGGGGAAGGAGCCATCTTTCTCTGAATCTTGTCGTCCCGTGGAGGGAGGTGCATTAGAGTGCCCACTTGATCCATTTGCCGCGGACGCCGAGATGTCCCCCATTACGCTACATGTACACGCATTTGCGACGGACCCTGTTGATATATTATTATAGAAGGGAAGCTTGTAAAACTAGCGGAATGACATTCACAGCCACCAAGTTCATCTGAAAATGTAGCAATTATGCACGTCGCCACAATATACAAGTTTATTTGCATTTCTCCAAGCACCTCTCCCATTTTGTAGTTGACTTTCACAATTGTTCATGATTTGTTTATTTCCGTTGTGGTAGCAAATGTATTTTCTGACAAAAAGATCTAAATTAAATTAATTTCGTGAAGTGTTATCCATGTGTGAGCATGGAACAGTAACTAGCTTAACTATTATTATATGAGGGTCAACATTTTTTATGGATTTTCCACTTTTGGGCCTCTAATGCCTCTCCCGCTTACCCCAGGCAGCACTGCCATAACAAGGCATACGATCAATAATAATTATATCAGAACATTTTCTGCAACACGATTACTATATTCTGATTGTAGTAAAATGCTGAAAACCGTCTGTTCCAATGTTAATATTATTATTACCACAATTTTGTTTGACATTGAAAACGTTCAATAAAAAAAATTGTCAAATTGAAATGTTGTGCGAAAATCAGATTTTTTTGTAGGAGATCACCAACAGTAGAATTATGCACCTGGGGATGTTGTTGCTATGGGGACTAATTTGAATTGCGTTGTCGTGCAAATGCAACAGCAGTATTTGCCTACTTTCCAAGTAAGCTGCAGCTGGGTCTATAATTTTGAAACTTACAAACCTCCACTCTTTGAATGTTGTGTTCTTCAGTGATATTTGTCATCTTCAAAAAAACGGGAAATAAGAATACTATATTTTCTTCCTGACAAAACATTTTGCATGTATGAATTTAGGCCAAAAAAAATTATTTGAATTATAATTTACATACTAGGCTATATAACTTCAAATAAATAATTTGTCAAAATGGACATATGCAACATGTGCAATCCCCAGATCTCTTAAGTGTCTTTTATAATTGTGGAAATTTAAAATGACAATTTTTTTTAGCCAAAACTATAGTCTGTCCGACGGTTGAAGATTGTTCAAAATAAAACTTTTTTTTTCATTCGTAAAATCTTGCAAGCATTATTATTCAGCCATTTGTCAACAAATCGCACTAACTACGCCAATTGTTAGATCATCCAACGTAATTTTGAGAATACATCGGAATGATGTTATTGGATTATAGAGAGGGGCGTTATAATCAGTAATTTACTGTCAAATGGTCTAACTTCTTAACTAGTAATATATAATATTTTTAGCGATATTTTTAGGATATGACTGCGTTTACAAAATTTCATGAAAATCGCTTGATAATTGACAGACTATTAATATTTGAGTATGTCAACAAAAAAACGTTCAATATTTTCTCTAGAGTTATTGCCTCTTTCCATGTTTAAATAGTAGATTTTGCCGGAAAATAATTATTTTAAGATTCACATTTGGGATGAGGAGACGGGTCTATCGACACAATTTCAAATTAGCAATCTAAAGGTTAACGTGGCGTTATTGGAACAGGCAGAGACAAATAGTAGTTGAGGTCATTTAGGCGTCATTTGACATCTGCACAAAATTAATCCTTACATTCATTCTAATTAGCCTTACGTTAATGAGGGTAATTGACGTAAATTTAATCAATGATCATCTAATAGAAAAAGCGAGCTGCTGTAGAAATAGTTTTGCCCATTCCTGCAGACCGGCACCATTTCAGCTTCTGACATCTAAAGTCAGTCCGCGCACTGAAAGAGTAAAATATTCATAATGGCCGTAGACCCATAACATAGGTATTCAAATGAAGCAGAAAAAGCTAACTATAAGACATTTGTGGTGATTCCAAATATTAAGTATAAGTTTCAAAATCAATTTGGCGCTTTAAGGGTTAACACTCTTTCTAGCCGAGCGAAACAAGAAAAATACCGATGCACAAACTCTCTATTTGTAATCACGGTAAAGCAGGAGGTTGTGACCCATATCTCCTACATGAATATTTAACGAGAAATAATCGTACATCTCTATACGAATATTGGCTCCTTTTGCAAGAGTTGCGAGCAATTGTGCGGCATTGAGATTGGGTAAAGTGGAGAGATATTCCATTTTGCAATTTGGAGTCTTTTTTGTGAAATTAAACCCTTCAGCGTGGGGACCGTTTAATTATACGTCAGATTCTGATGTATAAACGCGGTGCACGCACTGAGAGAACTAAAATATTTGTAATGGCCGTAGACCCATAACATAGGTATTCAGATGAAGCAGAAAGAGCTAACTGAGACATTTGTGATTATTTTAAATTGAAAAAAACCCCTTTTAGTCTTCATGATGTAACCCGTTCTGTATCTTTATCTGTATATTAAGTGGCAGTACGCACTATTGTACTATCACACTACGGGAGTAACTTATCAAGGCCTGTTATCATTCATGATATAATTCATGGCCTTATGTGCATGCCAAGTACTCCACGTTGTGGATTTTCTGGGGTTTTGCCGGATGGAAACTGAGCCTACGTCCATTGAGGCTCTTTTACGTCCAACCCAAAGTCAGTCAGACGAGCCGTCCGATTTACGTGGTTCTCTGAGCCCCACGACACAACATCGCCGCACGATGCCCTAGTGCATGCGGCATCTGGCAGTCCCAGGGGGTCACCCATCCAATTATGAACCGGGCGCGACGTTGCTTAACTTCAGTGATCGAGCCGACACCGATGAGACAGCGCCGTATCCGTATAACCAAACTAAGATAGCGAGAATCCATGAATGCATGATGCACTGTGTGCCACACTGAACAGAGGGAATATCTGCAGGCAAGAGGTACTGTGTAACACACCAAATATACGCAATTACTGAATGCATCACTGTTCACCACTCCAAACAGAGGAATCTCTGAATACATGAGAAACTGTGTACTACGCCAAACATGCACGAGACTCTGTGTGCCAAACCAAACAGAGAGAATGTCTGAATGCGTGATACACTGTGTGCCAAACCAAACAGACAGAATCGCTGAATGCACGAGACACTGCATGTGTACCACACTGAACAGATGGAATTACTGAATTCATTATCACTGTGTACCACACTGAACAGATGGAATTACTGAATTCATGATCACTGTGTACCACACTGAACAGAGGGAATTACTGAATGCATGATCACTGTGTACCAAACCAAACAGAGAGCATATCTGAATGCATGATAACCTATGCAAAAACATGCAATTTAGATGGTGTCATTGTTTGGGCCTCTATATACCATGGATCTTGGACAGGGATGATGCGTGTGTGTCCACAATGGATCCTGATTTGTACGAAGTGTGTTTCATGCCGGAGAGACCGGTGTGTATGTACATGCACAGGGGGCGCCACTCGCATGCACTGTGATTGAGTATACAATGAAGGTGTGAAAACGATATAACATATAGACAAATTGTCCATTCTCAAGATGATTTAGTTTAGGTCACAGCTCAACCACACAACATAAATCTGAAGAATGGTGAATATGTCTCTTACTTAAGGTCAATAAAACGCTTCTTAAACTCAAACACTGGTAATAATGACGTTAACATATTATGGTTTTTTTAACATAATATTATTTAACATTGTATTGTGGTAGAAACATAATAAACTCAGGTGAATGGTCTAGAACTATAACTGTTCCATACTTTCATTGTATTCAATATGACACCTGTGGCACATGATTACTATGTGAATGATTGATTATTTTCAATTTTTAGAAACCAAATATAAAGTAAGGTATTATTTCCCAACTCAATTCAAGCTTTAAGATTTTAATTCAATTTGCGTGACTGTAGAGTATAATGTAATTCGTTACATGTGTCGAAACAGAAATCTAATGTTAAGGCACAGCTATAGCGCATCGCCAGGTTCAATGTAGCTTGTTGTCGCAAGAACCAGGCGTGTTCTTTGAGAATATGTTCATAATAGCTATATAGATGCAGTTGAGCTCTTTGTATTTTTGTCTTTGGAAATTAATGAATGAATAAATAAATGAAGGAATACATAAATAAATGGGGCTTTAGGCCTCCTTCTGCGCACACAGACCCAACTGGGCCACTCATTAGGAAGGTTAGATGAAAAAATGGTATTGCCCTCCAGACACACGAGATTGTGGGATGAGCCCGGAAGCTCGGATGTGACAGTACAAGCATTCGGCGTAAACACTACCGTGACCAGGTCCCCTATCCAGGGCATGGTTGGAAATACAGTGAAGAGGACATCAATTGCCTGGAGATGAACAAAATAAATAAAATAGAGAAGTCACATCTAAAACCGAGTTGAACTAGAGAGTCATTAATCAAGCCAGTACGTTTGACACTCGATACAGGAATCGAACCGATATTAAGACCGCCTTTGGCCAAAACCTTTACATCTCGACCTCTTCCCACCATGTACCATATTTAAATGTGCATGTAAATGATACATATCTCCGGGAAAGATCCAGCACCCTCCCTGTGTTTCTTTTACCACAGCGTATATCTCGTCTTTTTGTCTTCCTGTTTTTATTGCGGTCATATATCCGGATAGACTATCAGGCCTGATACATATAGTCCGTTATCCGCAGCAGTACATCAGCGCGTCCCGGACAAGGATCGCAGGATCCTAATGTAAGGGGCCGGACCGCCTCGCCGACGGCCACTCAGCCTTTGAACATCAGTTGAGGACGCGGCCGGCGGAAAAACTTTAACCAACTTTGATCCAGAATTGGAGAAACAGCCATCAGCCGTCCTCTATCTGCGGAGGATTCCATGTATATTTTGAAATGAAGAGCGGGCGAGCTCCGGATCAATGCCGGAGCAGCGTTGCAAACGCTGCTCCGGCATTGATCCGGAGTTCGTCCGGCGTTCCAGACGAGTACCGGGGAAGGAGCTATCTTTCTCTGAATCTTGTCGTCCCGTGGAGGGAGGTGCATTAGAGTGCCCACTTGATCCATTTGCCGCGGACGCCGAGATGTCCCCCATTACGCTACATGTACACGCATTTGCGACGGACCCTGCTGATATATTATTATAGAAGGGAAGCTTGTAAAACTAGCGGAATGACATTCACAGCCACCAAGTTCATCTGAGAATGTAGCAATTATGCACGTCGCCACAATATACAAGTTTATTTGTATTTCTCCAAGCACCTCTCCCATTTTGTAGCTCACCTTCACAATTGTTCATGATTTGTTTATTTCCGTTGTGACAGCAAAGGTATTTTCTGACAAAAAAATCTAAATTAAAATCATTTCGTGAAGTGTTATTCATGTGTGAGCATGGAACAGTAACTAGCTTAACTATTATTATATGAGGGTCAACATTTTTTATGGATTTTCCACTTTTGGGCCTCTAATGCCTCTCCCGCTTACCCTAGGCAGCACTGCCATGACAAGGCATACGATCAATAATAATTATATCAGAACATTTTCTGCAACACGATTACTATATTATGATTGTAGTAAAATGCTGAAAACCGTCTGTTCCAATGATAATATTATTATTACCACAATTTGGTTTGACATTGAAAACGTTCAATAATAAATTTTGTCAACTGGAAATGTTGTGCGAAAATCAGATTTTCTTGTAAGAGATCACCAACAGTAGAATTATGCACCTGGGGATGTTGCTATGGGGACTAATTTGAATTGCGTTGTCGTGCCAAGGCAACAGCAGTATTTGCCTACTTTCCAAGTAAGCATATACTGCTGTTTTCCTTCGCACTTAGCACTCTGGTCTAATCAGCCCCTCGTAACACATTACCACAATGAGATGCATGGGCAATTTGTTACATAACTAACGGTACACCACGTCAGCGAGCTCGGTCTCTGGTGCATATTGAATCAGAATATCTCACAGTTCAAAAGAACACCTCATTAAATCTCCTATTGAGTATTACCAGTAGGACATTATCATTACCATGATTACCATAAGAACACATGTAGGCATACCACATACTTTATCCCTTACCCTTAACCCTTTAACCACCGGTGCCAAATATATTGCTTTTTTTCACTCAATTATTACCACATTCACTACCCCCTTTTAAGCATGTTTAAGCCATTTGAAAAGAGTTGACCTCCATTTTGTCAAATCTGAATAATTTTCACTCACTTGAAGTTGTGGATCGCGTCAGCGAGACACAACGTCAAGTGGGTGAAAATTCCAATTGAATAATTTGGCGGTTTAAGGGTTAAAGCGCTGAATTTTTTCAAGTCATAGAGATCAAAGGGTTGTTTTCAATTTGAGATCATCATAATGTCTAAGTCAGCTCTTTCTGCTTCTTTTGAATACCTATGTTATGGGTCTACGGCCATTATAAATAGTTTAATTCCTTCAGTGCAGGGACCGTCTTTATACGTCAGAATCTGACGTCTACAGACGTCAGATTCTGACGTATAAAGACGGTTCCCGCACTGGAAGGGTTAAAGCGCTATAAACTGTAATCGTGTTCAATCAATTTTATTAGCCGTTTAAATCACAGTTATGGAAATTAAATGAGTATTTAAGCATCGAGATTTACAAATAGTTGGTTTCAAATTAATCAAATAATTATGCGTAATTTACACCCTGTAAGAGTACACATAATTATAATAGCCGTAAAACCATAACATAGGTATTCAAATGAATCAGAAAGTCTACCTAAGACACTTATTATGATTTCAAATGAAAAAAAACATTTAGTTTCCATGGCTTATAGAAAAAAATTCATCGCCACAGTACATAAAATCTGATGAGCGGGTTAAGTACGTTTTTTATCCAATCCAATCTCATTATTGTGACGGAAATGGCTGATTAAACATAAAGAATCGCAAATGTTTGGTCTCAATAATAATTGATACAAGCATGACTCACTTGAAGTTGCGTGTCGCGGTAGCGATACACGACCATAGTGGGGGGGAATTTTAATTGGATAATTTGACGGGTAAAGGGTCAATGAACAATCATTTTGTGTATTTACAGCCTGTATCGTCCCCTTGGCGTTAGAAGGTGCTAAACGGCCACTTTGTAAAGTGGAAGTTTTGCATTTTCTAACTCCAAGGGGACAATAGATACCTCAGTTGATCATTTCAATAAGCGTGCTTATTATGTCGACTGATTTGTGGGGGGAAACATCTTCTTGGTAAAAGGGATGGAATGCATCTCAATCAGAAATGTTTCATCAACGTATTTGATTTTTTTGGTTCTTTTATTATTGAACTTATTTCATGAACAAGTGTTTAACGAGTAAATGTTTCCTATAATTGCAGGTTTAAAAGTGTTCTTCACAGAAATTTATGTAAAAACGGCTTCATAAATGTCAGATTTTTCAAAAAAGGCAAACATTTGTAATTTAATTTATCGTTCAAGTATCTGGCAAGATCACCATTAGCAATACATATGTCCCATTGTATTGTCAAATTAAGCCGTAGCCTTCTTATTTATATTATGATAAATGTCTGTTAGCCACGTTTCTTGAATACATATGGCACTAAATTTACTGCCTCATTTATTAAATTAATGGATGAAAATTATAAGTTTATCAAACTTAGAATTGAGGGTCTAAACGAAACATAACTATCACCCCCTAGCACCTACAGTGTCGTATGTGCCTGTCATTTTACAGGCACATATGACACTCTGCCTGTCAGGGATCACATATTCGGTCCCTGTGTGATGTGGCTAATATAATTAGACAAATAAGCTCACCCACGTTATGTGGGAAACCCCGACCACAGAACATCTCAGATCTGGGTTCAAATTACTGATATACAAAGACATCGGTTTTTATTTTATTTAGCTTTTAGCTAATACATATATTTAATAAAGATATAAAAACATAAACATTATCTCATTAAATTATTATATGCAAAAAATTTCAATAGCGTGGTTGAGAATTCTGTACAATTGTGTACAAATCCATGGCCACCCCTTATGACTCTATTGATTATGCAGGGCTGTTTCATTTCAACAGGGGGGGGGGGACTCATGTCCCTGTGGTTGTATCAGGTACAATATTGTCTGAGTATCCTTACATATATTTTAGCCCAATGCGCTACAAATAAATGTGTTTGTCCAATACATTTTGCCAGGCCTGCTTTCGTATTGCAAGTACGGTATACCAAAATTAATCTCAGTCTAGCTCATAACATAGTTGGCTGACATGACAGACATGATAGGAATAAACATATTTAAGTGCAATTCAATATTTGTTTTATTGCTTGTAGTATGAAATATGATCATTGAGAGAGCTTTTTTAACATAATCATACATCTCTATATAAAATTATGACTATTAAAATGCAGTGGAGTTACATCTATTCAGTAACTGCTGAGCGGCTTGCCTGAAAAGTAAGCAGTCATGCTGCTGTTTGCATTGGTTGAACAAATAATTAACCCTTGTCCTGCTGAATTGCTTCAATTGTTTTTCTCGTCATTTGAAGCTGGAATTGCTAACGCAATTTCCAGCTTCGAATGACGAATTTTTTTACTATTTATGAAAAATAGACATGTCTAAAATTAAATTATTGGATCAACTAAGCATCTACTAAATACTATTTTATCAAAATTAAGTGATATTTGTATTGATCTAAAACATCCTTAACCCCGTATATATCCGGGCATAGCAGGACAAGGGTGAGCCTTACATTAGAAGCCATCGAGAACCCTGTTCCCTTGCATGGTGAATCCCCATAAGAGAATTACATCTGCGGTAGAACATGTGCGGCTTCTGTTAGACCTGCCTGTGACGTCATATCCGTTCTAGTGGAGATCTCGTAGCAAACCTTGTTGGTGGACGTTGGATTGGCTTTGATGTAGATTAAGGACCACGCTGGCCGGCCCCGATGGCTCATTCGTATCGACTGGGGCTTGTAGCCTGGAGAAACCAGGTTCGAATCCCGGTAGGGCCGGATGTTTGTCATAGTGGTTGTGCATATACAGTGCTCCAAAACTGTTTAACGGTACGGATACTGCAGTGCTACCTAGACGGTACTGTGCACTATATATAAAAGAACCCTTGAAGTCATTCGAAATAAGAGTAGGGCATAGTCCCGTCTTCTGGCTTCCTTCTATCGCGATATTGCCATGATTGTGCAGAAAGCGACGTAAGTCAATATTTACTCGGACCGCGCTGGCATTGCAATATTTCGATACTTTGCGTCAATTCACGGTTTAACCCTCACAGTGCGGGTAACGACATTAGACGTCAGAATCTGACGTCTGTGGACGTCAGAATCTGACGTCTGTGGACGTCAGATGCTGACGTATAAAGACGGTCCTCGCACTGAAAGAATTAAAGAATAATAATTATTATTATGGTCGTAGACCCATAGCTTATGTATTCAAATGAAGGGGAAAGGGCTAACTAAGACATTTATGATGATTACAAATTAAAAACCTTTAGTTTCCATGGTTTATACAAGAATATTTCAGCTGGACCAATATTAAACCACATTTGAAGTGATATCTGAAGTTTGCTGTGATGGCCTTTATAAGCTTTCACACTGTTCCCCGAAGGGGAGAAGCCCATTTTCTTTTCCCTAATGAATTTAACGTTTGGATCTCTGAGCCCGCGTCTTATCTCGACTGAACTTCCCATCAAGGATCCCATTAACACGACACGTTGGCCCAATATTGGGTTAATGTTGGCCAAGCTTCTTCGACGCTGGCCCAACATCAACCCAACATTGCGTCAACGTTTCGTGATTGCTGGGATATTTTCTTAGAAATAAACACATCCGTGTATAGGTTTGCTACGACACACCATGGTCAATCAAATGATGGCTGACGTTTCCACAAAAATAATTCTCATGACGCTAATTATCATGATTTTATCAGATCTGAGAAGAGGATTATTAGACTGAGAATGCTTGCAATGCTTTTAGCATCAATTCTCTTAGCCGTGTGTAGCCACACACAGTAAATACGTGGGCCTTGGGTTGAGAAACTTGTTCCATGGGAAAAATCAATGTTTTTTCAACATGGCGGTGAATTAAAGGCAAATAAAAGGAGCTCGCTAATTTTAAAGTAAACAGTTGCTGCTGCTTTCCTTTGGATGGCAAAATTTATGAATTCACTTGCGTAATTGCTTCAGAGAGTAATCTCTATTCGAAAAACAAACTAATCGCAATTATTGATAATAATAGTCTTTTTCGTATTCGCACCTGTTCAAATTGGGCACAATTCGAAAAGCTCTGTGTGCGAGCATGTCATTTATTCCATTAACATGATTAATAATGGTTGAAATAATTGTTGTTGATTAGATGAAAATTATCCTTGCCTGTGGCCAATGCATGATTAACTTGATCAAATCTAAACGAGGAAGAAACGGGCTGAAAATAGACGTGCGCGCCTCTGGCGGCGCCCACCAGGTATTGTTCGTCCCAAAATAGTCACACCACTCACGAGACACGTGTCTATCGCATGATCACAGGATCGTGTCAGGTTAAATGGTTAAATTATTGTTCTGCGCTTTAGGGGAGCCATGTTTTGACTGATACATTTTGTTCTCGACTAATTATGCATCTCTAGCATCCTTGTGATGATATCTTGGCCGATGTGGGTCCCAACCTCTGAGTGATTTAAAAAAAACGCAAAAAATTAAAATGGCCGCCATGAAATGACTAAAATTATCATATTTTCCTAAATATTTGAGATAGATATGTGATTTTTCTACCAAACGATGTGTTTTCGATATCGAGGAATACAATGAAACACATGAGACACATATGGCCATCATTGTCATGCAAAATTTAAAAAGTTATCATACTTTCATCAATAATTTAGATTTTTTCACCAAACTATAGACTTTTAATATAAAGGAATACAAAAAATACACAATACCTTGTGACATCATTATCATGATTGAAATGTTATGTTAACACATATTTATAGAATATTTCAATTTTACAGTCAACTCACCCAATCAAAAGTAGGTCCAGTTAAATTACGGCAATGTAATATACTGTAGTACATTAGCTATGACTTCTATATGAACAAATGGACGTACAAGAGTGTAAGTCTATAATTGTTCACATAGGCCTATAATGAATGTGCACTTCACGACAGTGGCCTTACAAGGTGAAGTTAGGGTTATGAATAACCATTATTTTTAAGTTTGAGTACACTTAATATTTTGATAAAATTAATGATTGCGAGTCATCCCAATCGCCAAAATATCTGATATTCATTCTGCACTCCAATTCCTAACTACAAAACAAAATGTATAACTCACTTATTCTAATTCTTCAGCGATTCAAACATTTCTCTGGTCAAAATAGGCCTGTTATGTTATGTGATATAATATACAAGAATAATAGTAATTGAAATTTTCCATATTTTAATGTCTATTGAACTATATAGGCCTAACAATCATGACGCTATCTTAATGTAAAGTGAAGATTATTCCATGGTATTCAAAAGAATATAAAACAACAAATTTCCCGTCGTACCATTGCGAATATTGTACATCACTACAAATTCATAATTAAATAGCAATCCATATACATTTCGCTTCTTGAAATATTATAAACAAGTAACAAATGTGTATAGTTGATAAGCACCTGCATCATAATTACATCAGGTGTCATTCCATACCGTCCTGATAAGTGTATACATTTCTCAATCCGACAAGCCAGCGAATATGTCTATCAATGGAAGATGCAAGATGGTTTGTCCGTTAGTTCACATCGCCTTGGTATTTTACTATGAGGAAATGGTTCTTTCCCCTCAAGTTCGACCATTCATTTACCAGGCAATCAAATATTCCACTATATAGACTTTCACAACTGGACAGTCAGTATTGTGGGGAGCCTCTGTTACCGAGAAGTAGCGTGCTCGGTCTCAGGCTCGAGTTTCAAATCCTGTGTCTGGAGGACAGCGTCATCTCAATCATCTCACCATCCTCAGGAGGTTCTCCTGGCCCAGTTTAGCCTATATGTGCACAAAGGTGGTCTAAAGCCCGATTCATTTCATTTCATTTCACAACTGGACATTGTAATTAGGAGATAGATAAGAGCATGTTACCGGGTAAATTACAGGTTGTTGTTCCACTCTGAGTTGCATTATTGCATTATTTTAATTCTATTCAATTATTCTATAATAATATTCATGATACTAAAATACATTATACACTTTGAATTATACTTACACAATTTTAAATCGTAAAATTCGAGGTTTTGCATAAATAGTTGAACTAAGCACCGCTCGGCATTAGATCCAGCACACTCGAAAATGGTTAAAAACATTGAAAACCTAATTTTTGGCACGCTTCGTACTGTGGGTCACATATAAAACAGGCATAATTATTATGGACTTTACACTACCTCAGACACGTTGCTGGCCCCTTGTTGTTGAGCGATTTCCGATCAAACACGCCCTAATATCGCAAAATACGAGTTTTTGCATAAATAGTTGAGCTTAGCACCGCTCGGTATTATATTCAGCATACTCGAAAACAGTTTGAATATATAGAGCAAGCATATATATGGGCCGTATGCTGGATCAGACTCCTTGCTGGCCCCTTCATCAGTGTTCTTGTTGAGTAATGTTCGAGGCCAATATAAAATCGTAAAATTCGCGCCTTAGCATTAATAGTAGTGCTTATCAGCGCTCGGCATTAGATTCAGCATACTCGAAAATGGTTAAAAACATTGTACAATTAATTTTGGCACGCCTTATACGGTGGGTCACATTTAAAGCAACATGTCTGTGTCTTGTACTGGCTCATAACTTGCTGACACCTTTGTTGTTGAGAGATTTTCAAGCGATTTTCGTGACCAATTTTTAATCGTAAAATTCGAGCCTTTGCATAAATAGCTGAGCTTGGCACCACTCGGCATTGGATTCAGCATACTAGAAAATAGTTAAAAACACTGTAAAACAGTCTACACGTTAATAAAAAATGAAAGGACATTACTATATAATATTTAGAGAGCTGTTATCGCTATGATGATCTGATGTGGTAAAGTGGTCAATGCACTTTTAATTAAATGTATTCAATAATATATTACAGTTACTATACAACATATAGATGTAGTTTTCTGGAATGGCTACAAATTTGTTAAACTTTAGTTAAATCCAAAAGTACTTATAGTACCACTATATTATAGGATATTATCAAAAATATGTTTAGAATTCGGATTCCTAATGTTTTATCAGACAAATGCAGAGGTGAGAATAAATGTACATGTATATCACTGATTGGTTAGTTATTGCCTGAATCTACATGAGTGATAGTATTTATAATACTAGGAGAACTATGCAAGGTTGCAAATCATATGGCATTTTATCGTATTGTGACTGCTAAAATATATGGTTTGGTATGTGACCTGTCCATGTTTTTTTGTGATTGACACCATCCATAGCAGTACCTTCAAATTAGGTTTGAGGTCACGAGCTGATGATTTGTTTAAATTAGTAATATTGACTTACATGAAAAATAATTATTATGTAATATCAAATAATAAATTACATAATATATGTTCAATATAAATATAATTACAATGAATATTATGTGTCATAGTGCATAGTTTTCCCTGTTTTAAAATTAACAAACATCAAGTAGCCAATGCCACACATCACAATAACAGGTGGGCACTTACCTAAATATGGGAGCTGGGCACATTCCTAATGTTTGCAAAATGCTTTAAAAAGTGCACGTACATCACTATAAATTTACAAGAAAAAACGGTTCCCTGCTTAGAGCCTAGATCTGCAACCGGAATATGTGTGACTGTTGCAACCATACTGTTCAAAGTAGGACAACATGGGTTCTTCAGTTCCTAGTCTTAATGGTAATAGAAATATTTTCAGAAATTTGTTGATACCACATTAATTTATAGCTCTGCGAATGGATGAATGGCCCTCAGGCCCTCAGGAAAGTAATGTGCACATACAGACGACCAGACAGAGGCAGGATTACCCACTAAGCATAGTGAGATGAATCAGATCACACTGCCGTCTGGACCCAAAATTATTTACAATAATTATTCGACACCTGACAGTCTGAGAGAGGAAGCACGCTACTCACGGCTACGAACACTCCTCACAATACCGAATTCTTAAGTGTGTGAAGGATAAATATTGCTTATGCATCCATACCAGAGCTGGTGATGAACCTACGATCATCGATGTGACTGTCAAACAACATCTACCACTATACCAGGGCCACCGCTTCACGATTCTTCAGTGTGCTTTGTTATGTATAAAAGAAAATATTCATAGTAATCGTTCATTATCAAATATAGTTTATCAGGCATCAAAATAAGTTAAAACGGTGTCATTGCATTCACCGATAACAAGCACATGTGGTTTGGTGAAAAAAATGAAATATTTGAAATATTAAGGACGGTATACACATAAGCAGATGTACTTGTAATGGTAACTATCATTAATATAGTATTGAGAAATTGTATAAATATGTGTTAACATGTTATTGTTATCAAGATAATGATACCAAATAAAGGTATCGTGTGGTTTATTGTATTCTCGATATCGTAACAACATGATGGTTTGTGTAATAATATCTCAATTATTGATGAAGATAATTATGATAAAATTAGTGATTTCATAACGGTCATTTTAAATTTTGAATGGCAGTGATGTCAAATAAAATTTACATGTGTTTATTGTATTCCTTCATACCGAACACATGTGATTTGGTGCAAAAAATATGTCTCTATCTCAAATATTGAGGAACATTATGATAACTTGAGTGGTTTTATGGTGGCCATTTTGAATTTTGCGTTTCAGAAAAATCCATCAAGGGTTAGATGCTCACATCCGCCGAAATATCATGAAAAGGATGCTAGTGATGCATAATCAGTCGATAAAAAAATTATCAGCCAAAACAACGCTGCCGGAATAATATTTGTTTGTATTTGAAATATAAACTAGCAAGAGTAATAGTTCATTTTTTAAATCATGACTTTAGATGTCTGTCCATGCACCTTATAGTGCAACGAAGCCACTGCGCTGCCGTGCAAGGCCAAAATATCCCTGGCTCAGCGAAGATGGCTTTGATGGCTTCTGATGACTGATGATGATTGTCATATTACAGGAAGTCTTTTAATAACCATGTCCTCATTAGCTGATTAGGCTTCAGTGATCATTCAAGTTCTGTGGCGTTTTCTTTCAATTGTAGCTGGATCATATTTATAACTCATTCTACGTGTGGGGGGGGGGGGGGGCTTCGGTAACACCACTGCCGCCTGTCACGCCGGAGCTCCCGCACTAGGTATTTAAATTTCAAAGAAAGGTAATGTCTCTTCCCCGTCAACTCATAAATATTCAATATTGAGTGGAGAATCAGTGACCAGATTGGCGTGCTCATCCTCACACCGCCAGCGTTTAAAATGTCGAATCCTGTGTCTGGGGCGCACCAAACACAGTGTCATCATCATGAGGCTCTTGTGGTCTGGGCATGTCTGGGGGTAGATCCCCTAGACATGCCCAGAACCCATTATCGGGCGAGCGAAGGAAAACGCTCTCAATAACCGACCATGCCCTATCACCCCTACCCTCACATCATCATCTGTACATCATTTCATCTCATCAATTGACTACAACGTTTTTATCGTATTACAGTGTCACTTAAAAGATCTTTTGTGCCGAAAAGTGACGTAAAGCAATGATTTACTACTACTACTACTTGTGGTCCAGTTTAGCCTGAGTGGTCTGAAGTCCTTGTGTTTCATTTTACAGAAAGATCATTGACCATGTTAACCGTACTCACGTAATACTTTTGTGACATTTGAAGTTGCCATAGTAATTCATCTTCAATGTGGTAACAAAGAAACCAAATGTTTCTTCCCGGCTCACCCGTAACGATTCAATATTGTGGGGAGCCTCTGTGACCGAGCGGTAGCGTGCTCGGCCTCAGGCCGCCAGGACTTGAATTTTGAATTCTGTTACTGTAGGGCAGTGTTATCTCACTCATCTAACCATCCTCAGGAGATTCTCCGGGCCCAATTTAGCCTGTATGTGCACAAAAGTGGCCTAAACCCCAATTCATTTCATTTCATTTTTTGTTACATTTATACACTGGCACCCGGCGATTTGCTGCTGTTCAGCCTGATATAGTATAATATAGTATCATATTGTACAATACATAGGCCTACCATATTAGGCTAAAAAGAAGCATATCGCGAAAAGAATAGCTTCCCATAAACAGCGCTACGGGACCCTTAGAGCTGCTTATGTGAAGCTATTCTTGTTGCGATGTGCTGCTGTGCAGCCTGATATACATGTATTTGATAAGCAGCCCTACGGGTGCCAGTGCATTTATATACTAGTATACGAAACGCATTTTAAAATTTTATTTTGGCGGATGTCGTAGTCGTATTCGTGTCGCATGCCCGGCTTAGGAATACCCCGAGTATTTTGCTGTTTGGTGTATTTTTCTCTCTGGAAAAAACACTCGATATGATTGATTTGCTAAAAGTAAATGATTATTATTCGCTTGGGGAAAACGTCAAATTATAATTACCCATGTGTTCCACATCATCAATGCCATTTCATCATCATTATTTTAACAACCCCGTATAATTGTAATAGTATTAAATAAGCAATTCGTGGTACCACATGATCTACACGGGATTGTCTGCCAGGCTTATACATTTTTAAATGATAGCGGCTCCATAGAGCTGCTGGTCTGACAGAAGCACGAAGCCATCTTGTCCTGCTCTGTTCAAGTGATTTTATGTGATGTTATATTAAAGGCAATCTGACATATCAAACGTGAAAAAATTCATATCTACGGAGCTTTAAAGAGACTTTTCTAGAAAAAATTGTAACTGAAGTTATTTAATTGGAGGCCATCATATCATTTGGCGCCCTCCAATTAAATACTTTCAATTACAATTTATTTTCTTTAAATGTCCCTTAGAACGCTTCGCACATATCGTCCCCTGACAGATAAATAATTGCACGTGCCGCTCAAATAATGACATAAACAGCACCGTGACTGCAAAGGCATCATCTTATGGTAAATCAATGACAGATACAAAATCCAAATGTCAGTGCCCTGACAGAACAGTTTCGATTGCCTTGCCCTTAGCTGTCGAGCTATCGAGGAAACTTTCATCTCTTTTACAATGTGATTTAAGATATGAGATGACACGAGTCTGATACGATGTCGGAGAACGTCGGGTTGATGCTGGGCCAACGTCGTGGACGTTGGTCCAGTATCAAACCAACGTTCTCTGATATCGTATCACCTCCCCTCTCCGCTCTGTTTGTGCTTTTAGTCATTGATGATTCTGGCTTAAGAACTCATATCACGCAGCGGACTTTTGTTCCTGCTGCAGGTCCACGATGTAAATCCAGACAGCTGTAACTGCTTCACCTTTCAAGTAAGCAGTTACATCTGTTTGCCTTGCTTAGAGAGAAGTATTAAGGGCAGTAATCCCATTCTCTTCATTCTGGTAACTCCCGCGAATTCTAAAACACGTCCTTGTCGTGTGGGGATCACATAAACTCTCACGTACGTCAGTCCCTGTTTACAGATATATATGGATCCGCGTGGAAAGACACTGCAGGCACAGCGGATGCAGAGGGGGGGAGGGGTCATTAGATGAAAATGATGAAGAGTGATCTAGTGAAAAGAAAAATAGATTTTTAATTCGATTGCGAGATTCAGTGGGGAGGGGGGGGGGGCCTGACTATAACATACGTGGACATGCGCCCTTAAACTGTAGATCCTCTCAAACCATATATTTATTTACCAGTCTCCAGTCTATCTGTGTCATTTCCAGCGTAGCAAACAAGGTGTTAACAGCTCTTCTACAAGCCATAGGAGAGTCATCTCTAATATGCAGTAAAACAAAGGGAACACTATATTTTCCAGGGCCCGTATGCTTGTACAAGTTGCGATATATCGTGAGCTTCGGATTGGTCGCAATGGCCATCTCCACCATATCGTAACTTGTACGAGAATACGGGCGCTGAGAAGAAACACAAATGTATTGGTTGATCATAGGACGGATTAGTGTTCTCCAACTCAAGTTCAAACTGCATCCATGAAAGCCAGGACTCAGAAGGAAGATGGTGGAAACGCTTATGAATAGCAGAAGGTCCTGCTGACCGCATTATGACATGATGCTGTTATTTGAGATTTATTTCAATGTTTTCATTTAAATGATGTTTCAATGTTTTTATGGGAACATTATTACAATGCAAGTACCTGAACATAACAGCATTGCAACTTTTTCCCTGGAACGTCATTTTGATGTTTTTAACTGAACGTCAATGTTGTACAATGTTCCAATCCGATGTTGTTCAATGTTCCAATCCGATGTTGTTCAATGTTCCAGTCCAATGTTGTCACCAGAACGATATTTCAATGTTTGCAATACCACATTTTAAATATATAGTTGCCTGAACATTATACAATGTTACCACAGAAACGTCATTAAAATGTTGTTTTTCTTTACGTTATCTCAATTTTGTCACTGGATCGTCATTTCAATCTTTTCACGGGAACATTATTATAATGTTGTCACCAAAACTTCTTTCCGACGTTGTTACCAGAGTGTGTTTAAAAATTTAAATGATGTTGTCAAACGTCACGCCAATGTTTTAAAACAAGCGTTTGTTCAATGATCGCCACGAAATATTGTTACAATGCCCTAAAAAATAATGTCTATTCAACATCACAACTGCGACGTTATTTTATTGTTCGCATTTAACAGTGTGGTTCCGACGTTGAGTAAAAATAAAAAAACGTTTCTTCACTTTGCCAATCCAATCACTTTTGTGATCCAATCACGTTTTCTGAACGTTTGGGATGGACATCTACTCGACGCTGTGTTAACGTTGTTTTGTCTGCTGCGTTTGTAAGGCTCGACTGAGAAATAGTACATAGTCGGAGTTCACTGTGTATTTTCGTTGATATTTCGTGGTAAAATTGTAAACTAAACATTTTTGGAAGCTTTGCTATGAACAGAATCCAAAACCAATGTTTCCATTTTGTCTGAACAGCCTATGGCATCCATCTTGGGTTTTCAAAACGGCTGCCATGAAATCTCTATTTTTGCGATAGTTTTACTTCTGATACACTTAAGAGTCTCTATGTTGAAGTTGAATTTACTATTTTTTAGGTCATGGAGTCCAACTAAAATATTTCTAAATAGTTCAAATGGCTAGACACGTGTCTGATTGATCATATTAGTTTTTAAAATAGTGGAAAATGAAAGCTGTTTCCACTATTTTAAAAACTAATAGGTGTATTTGCGTAATTGTCCATGGGCCAGAATTTGTCAACGTGCACCCCCACTACTCTCCATGAGTGGTACAATTTTGTTTCCGGCCATTCTTCAAAATGGCCGCCATGAAAATCTAATTTGGACAACATATCCAGTTCTAATTGACATTCAATCACAATTTTGGTGTCTACAGCTATGTTTTCTATAATTGAATAAAACCACTTTTAAAGCATTAGGTCATTCTTACATGGCGAGTTCCAAAAAATTAGGATGACAAAAATAATTTATGACAAAACCATATAGTATCCATATGGTGTCCATATGTCCATACGTGGAAAACCACATAATTCGTCTCTACCATCGTACAAAAATAAACAATATATAGTCACGAGGTTAGGCCACTATGTTTTTTTCTCTGTCTTAGATGAGCGCGCGCATTAGATTTAGGCAGCGCATTACCATAAAAAACATATTTTTTCTGTCCAGCGCACGCATTGGATTGTTGCCGATTAAACCGTTAATTTCTGGAGAGAAAAAAATATTATTCGGAAAATAACAAGTTTATTTCAAAAGATAAAAAAAAATTCCAGCTATGTTTTTTTGCTTGTTTTTTCCCGTCGCCCTCATTAATTTTTTGTAAAATAGATTAAAAGTATTTTTTTTATTTTGTCGCCCTCATTAAATTTTCTAGAAATTTGTCCAATGTTTTTTTTTCGTCGCCCTCATTAACTTTTCCAAAAATAGGCTCAATGTTTTTTTTTTCTTAAATGTTTTTTTTACCGCCCTCCCTCATAAGATTTTGGATTTTTTCTGATCTAAACAGAGAAATTAAACATAGTGGCCTTCGGTACGTTTATATATAAAAAACTTAATATCTCTGATCTTGTGTATTATGCAATGAACATTTTGGCCTGATTGTGTCGCTTTTTAAGAAATATAGGAGTTTTGGCTTCTGGAAATAAACTACTGGAAAGGCTGAACATTAACACGTCACATTGGAAATGAAAGGGTGTATCTTCCACTTTACAACGTGGCTAACACACACTTTGAACTCCAAGGTGATGTATACATGTACATGTCTTGGAAAGAAGTATAGTTTTTAGCCCAGCGCTACATTATACAATTTAAATCTCCACCCACTTGAAGTTGTGTCTCGCTCAAGTGCCCTGGGTGACAATTATTCATATTTATTTGATTTGAGAGCAAACATTTCAACATATTGATGTTTAAGCACTCATTTTGCTCTCAATAACTGCGATTTAACCCTTTAACCGCCAAATTATTTAATCTGAATTTTCACCCACTTGAAGTTGTGTCTCGCTGACGCGATCCACAACTTCAAGTGAGTGAAAATTATTCAGATTTGACAAAATGGATAGGTCAACTCTTTTCAAATCTTGCTGGTTGATGTCACATTTTATCTTTAACATATTTAAAATGTCGTAATTAATGTGCTAATAAAAAATGAAAACCCGAATATATGCGACACCGGCGGTTGAAGGATTAAACGCCTAATAAAAGAAATTAAAAACGACTTTAGTAGTGCTTAGCGATATAAGGGTTCATTGCCCCCAAAAGGAACCGCTATTTATGCCAAATAATCCAGCAGCTATGCGTCGTGAGCAGTGTAATACCGCCGTGAAATTACCTGTCAGAGGACCGGGATTTTTTGTAAAAACCGACATACTTTACACCAAATTATCCCTGCTAAAAAAACCCAGGTAGCTGAATAGGGGAGCTGAGAGATTTGAACGTCTCGTATAGCTAGCGAATGGCGGCAGCGCGAGGATACGTGGTATGTTCGGCACCTTCCATCATTGCTTATTTGTTTGACAACATTAAAAAAGTAGACACACATTCGAAACAGATGTTCCCATAATATGGAAACATATGTTTCAACACCCGTTTAAAAACATATGTTTCCATTATATGGATACATCTGTTTCAAATGGTTCTAATTCTTTAATGGAATCCATATACGTTGTATGGGTACATCTACAAATGTATCTCCCGGGTCGAATGCCGGCAGGGTCGGATATTTGTGATCGAGGTTGTGCGTATAAAGTGTTCCAAACTGTTCAAAGGCATCGCGTGTGCAGTGCTGTCTATGTTACTGTATAATATAAAGAACCCTTGAAGTCTTTCGCTTAGAGTAAGACGTGACGATTTCTTTCTGTCGCGATTATGCCATGATTTTGCAGAAAGCGACGTTAAGCAATATTCCCTCACTCACCCTACCACCCCAGCAAACACACTTTGAACCGATGTCGGTAAGTCAACATTGGCTCAACATATCGTGTTTGCAGGGACCGCCACCTACGATAGGATGGCGCCTCCATCTACACAGCTCGTTGCACTGTTGTAAAAATCAGGTATTAAAGAGTCGTCTCCGCCACTTTATAAAGTGGCAGAAACGACTTTGGAATACCGTTGTGACGACCTGGCCCGGGGGCGACGAGCGAGCTATACAGATTCATTAGTCCAAGTTTATGGCAGAACCTACTCATCTGGGTTTAACCCTTACAACGCGGATATATTGTTGTATCAACCATAGAGAACAAAGATTTTTTTAGCTCGACGGCATCCTAAATGTCTTACTTAACTCTTTCAGCCTCATTTGAATACCCATGTTATGGGTTTACAGCTATAATAACTATTTCAATCTTTCAGTGCGGGGACCGACTTTAGACGTCAGAATCTGACCTCTTTAGTCGGTCCCCGCTCTGAAAGGGTTGGGTGACTATACCTCGTATATATATATAATGGTACGATAGGTTGAGATCGATGCAGCCAATATTATGTACAATTGTTTACCGAGGCCGCGGATGCAAATGGCGCGGTCTCACGGAGGCCACCATTGTGGGGAGCTCACAAAATAACGCCGTGTTCTCGTCACACGGACACCGGTATGACATTGATATGACTGTATTATACTGCGGTGCGAAAGGAAACAGCGGTAAATGCTTATTTTTCAAGTAAGCAGTTGCTGCTATCTCTCTTGGCATATCAGTAGGCATATAGTGGTAGGTTCGCCATTTGTGGTAAATTGCATTGAAGGTGAAGGGTTCCTTAATGATCCTTATTAACAGGATCGATTTTGCCTGGGGAATAATTGCTGTTCTTTGTAAGTTATATCAGTGGACGGGAGTATCATTCATTTTGGAAACAACGTCGAGTGGTCAGTCATAAAGAGTTAACCCTTAGAGCACTGAGGTATTCAATTTAATTTTTCAGTGCCTTGAAGTTGTGTCTCGCTACCGCGACACTCAACTTCAAGTGACTGAAAAATATGTGATTTGTGAAATTTAAGTCCCAGTATATAATATCAGTGTTTCAAGATTGAAGGCATATTTTACTTTTAACAACTGGTTAGCAGGGGTTATATAGGTGCTAATAAAAACACCGAATGTCTACTGTAGTCGACATCTGTGTTCTAAGGGTTAAAGCTGTATTGACACACGAATAATGAGCCACTATAGGGCCCATCAGAGATTGGGGAATTTCTATTAAATTACTCATTTTAAAACTCATGATTATGTTTTAATTGAAACTAGAAAATAACATATGGCTGTCAACATGGTCAACGCACACATCTATAGTCGATCCACGCACTGAAAAAATTAGATTGGTCGGACACCACCCACCCACCCTCCCCCCCATCCAATTTTTTATTTTTTTTGGAAACATGTACAGCAAAATAAACACACAGAAAAACACAAAATTAAAAAAAAAAGACAAATCCGAGTTGAGGCTTGACTCACCCACCCACTTCCGAGTTTTTCTCGGATTTTTGGATTTTTTTTAACTTGACAAAACCCCTAAGACATTTATGATGATTTGAAAATCTTTGATCTCTTCATTTCAACGTTGTACAAGCAAAGCCAGAGGTCGTATTCTTTCCAATATTGGATTATTTTATTCAGTGATTCTCATTTATCCGAAAGAGGTCGTGAAGCGATCGCAAAGAGGTCGTAAAGCGATCTCGAAATGTTGTATACCACGTGTGTGTTTGGTGAATTCCAAGCACAACATTAACAGACACATATTAACATTTGTGAGCCAAAAAAACAGTGTGTCATATAACATTATTATGTGGTGTTTCAAAGTGCCCATTTTGACATGAGCACTCGGTGCTAGATGGTATATAGTCCAGGGGCTAGTTTTTGTAGAGGCTTTATTTAGTGAGTTCGTTCAACCGGCGCAGTATCTACAATCTGTATTGACAGAATGGTAGAATGGACCTTCGACAAAAAACCCAGGTAGTATGTACATACAAATTGTGATATCAGTTTTTTTGTACAGCTCATTTTTTTAACATAGGGGGTGTTTTTCACAATGTTCATCAAAGTGGAGGTCAAGTTCGGAAAATATCCATGTCTTTACAATGAATGGACCAATTCTTACACTTTTGGTATCACTACGCTCAGTATTACCTTATCTAACGTTTGGGTCCGTCCGGCCTTAGGTAAGATTGTTTATTGTGAGAATATAACAACTTACATCAAGCCACATCTCAATAGTAAATACGCTATGGATTTTTTTCTTAGATTTTTACAAGAAATGAAACAGAAATATATTACCAAAATAAACAATGCTTCGCGAAAAAAAGTAACATTAAATTTGCTTCCATGGGTGTAACTTTAATGGAACTGAGCGCACTTCATGCTGCGCACGGTCCTGGTGATTTTTTATATAATCCAGTGGTCATTGAGACCACCCAAATCTGTTTAGATTTTGGAGGTAGAGTTAGGTAAACGTCTATCGCTGCTGTTCTAATTCACCAATGTACACATGGAAATTCAATTTCTGTTACAATGTTATATTGCATGTTGCAGTAGAGTAAATAATTATCTCTCCACATATGTTGAAACATTTTTTTTATTACACCAGAATCGAAATCAGCAACAAAACAAAGTAGTCAACATGTTCAATGAAAGCGACTAAATAAAACTTAATTATTGCCCATATCTCCATGTGGCATATGTTTTCTGAAGCCAGATATGTATTTGTTTAACACCCAGTAGTATTAAGATTTATAAATGTTAATATATATTTTTTATGTATGAATATAGCAGCCTGCTATGAAAATGTTTGTATTCAACCTGGGCTGAAATTTGCAATATTGAACTTTGCTCGGCATATATGAATAACTCGGATAACGCTCTTTATTTAGTACCCTTCACCTTCAAATTTGCAAAACAAAAAATGGCCGCCAAAACCACATATATTTGACCTTTTTCCGACAAATAAATGCATAATTTATGGTTTCTGCATAATTTGAAGTTGATAAATGTATGTCTGATGTTTTTTGTTTAAAATGACCTTTCTTTGGCCTTCAAATTCAAAATGGTTACCATCAGCACAAAATTAAATCGTTGTTATGCATCTAAACTATAGGCCCCTAATATAATAAAAAAACATTATTTAATGAAAAAAATAAAAATAGACTAGTAAATACGACAAATTAACTTACAAGGCATTTGAAACTAGGTTTAATGACATAATATTCTAATATGCTTTCGTGTGCTCAGTATTTAGAAAGACGTCATGATTTTAATTGTAAATATGCAAAATCTTTTTACGATACTTTCCAGGTCAGACGATGATAAATAAACATCAGACATGAGTGTTTCTGTCCCCAAATTATTAACAAATCATAAATTGAGCATTTCCGTGCGACAAACCAAAAAAAAGAGGTGTAATTTACATTTTTGGTAGCTATTTTGTTTTTCGTTCATTAGAGAGTAAATATCGTGGCCATTTTGGATTTTTTTTTAAATTTACTTGTCAGTAATGTTTATTCCTGGTCCATTAAGTAACTTCAAATAAGTCGTATTATCGGCAGCATGTTTAGCGGTATAATCATAGTAACAGTAACTATTAAAAAACGGCGGACATATTGAATTTGAAGGTCAAATCAAGGTCATTTCTTTCGAAAGACACTCAATATAAATTTCTCGAATAAAAATCTTCCAGAAACCATAAATTTGATTTCATGTGCGATAAACCATAGAAAATACCGGTTTTATTTACATTTTGGCGGCCATTTTATGTTTTACTAATTTGAAGGTGAAGGTCACCAAATATAAAATATTATCCGACAGATTCGAATTCAGCACACCCAAATTATGTAAAAACAAGTGGATAACAAATTATACACATAATTATATGCCGAACAAAGTTCAATGTTTCAGATTTCAGCCCAGGTTAAATACATACATTTTCATAACAGGCTGCTATATTCTTACATTAAAATAATATATCAACACTTATAAATCTAAATACCAGTGGGTGTTAAACTAATATATATCTGGCTTCAGAAAACATAGGCCACATGGAGATATGGACAATACTACTTTTTATTTAGTCGCTTTCATTGACAATGTCGACTATTTTGTTTTGTTTCTGATTTTTATTCCTGTGTAATAAAAATTATGTCTCAACGTATGTGGAGAGATGACTATTTACTCCACTGCAAGATGCAATATATCATTGTACCGATTGTACCGGGAAATGACTTCCCATGTGCACATTTGTAAGCTAGAACAGCAACGACAGACGTTTATCTAACTCTACCCCCTAAATCTAAACAGGCTTGGGTGGTCTTAATGAGCACTAGAATATATCAAAAATCACCAGGACCGTATGCTGCATGAAGTGAGCTCAGTCCCATTAAAGTTACACACATGGTATAAAATTTGATCTTACTTTTTCGCCGAAGCACTGTTTATTTCGAAAATATAATGCATTTTTAGCCAATACGCTTAGTTTATTTTCTGTTTCATTTCCTGTCAAGATTTGAGGAATAAATCCATAGCGTACTATTGAGATGAGACTTCATGTAAGTTGGTATATTCTCACAATACACAATCTTACCTAAGGGCTGGCAGCTCCAAAAGTTAGATAATTGAATACTGAGTGTATTGATACCAAAAGTGTCTTCGGGTTTATTTCTACCGCGATATTATCATGATTGTGCAGAAAACAACATAAAGCAATATTCACGTACTCTTCTACTGTGTAGCAGGTGCCCTTTAGCCCTTTAACCGCCAAATCATTCAATCTGAATTTTCACCCACTTCAAGTTGTGTCTCGCTGACGCGATCCACAACTTCAAGTGAGTGGAAATTATTCAGATTAGACAAAATGGCGGTCAACTGTTTTCAAATATTGCTGATTGATGTCACATTTTATATTTAACATGTTTAAAAGGTGGTACTTAATGTGCTAATAACAAATGAAAACCCGAATATATGCGGCACCGGCGGTTAAAGGGTTTTAACCCTTGAAGCGCTGAAATATTTTTCTACAAATCATGGGGACCAAAGGTTTTTTTCAATTTGAAATCATCATAAATGATTTAGTTAGCTCTTCCCACTTCATTTGATTATACCTATGTTATTCGTCTACAACCATTATAATTTTCTCTATTTTTTCAGTGCGGGGATCGTTTCTAGACGTCAGATTATGACGTCTAAGAACAATCCCCGTGCTGAAAAGGTTAAGGGCGATGTGCACAAATATTGACTACGTCACTCAGTGCCAAAATGGCGGTCAACTGTTTTCAAATAGTGCTGATTGATGTCACATTTTATTTTTAACATGTTTAAAAGGTGGTACTTAATGTGCTAATAACAAATGAAAACCCGAATATATGCGGCACCGGCGGTTAAAGGGTTTTTTAACCCTTGAAGCGCTGAAATATTTTTCTACAAATCATGGGGACCAAAGGTTTTTTTCAATTTGAAATCATCATAAATGATTTAGTTAGCTCTTCCCACTTCATTTGATTATACCTATGTTATTCGTCTACAATCATTATAATTTTCTCTATTTTTTCAGTGCGGGGATCGTTTCTAGACGTCAGATTATGACGTCTAAGAACAATCCCCGTGCTGAAAAGGTGAGGGGGATGTGCACAAATATTGACTACGTCACTCAGTGCAGCGCGGGGTTACCCTGACCGGCAGCCTCTTTCTGGTGTTTGTCGAGGGAATACAACTCCACCTGCTGAACAATTTCACCCAGGACGCCCCAACACATCAGGTTTTATTCGAATGTTACGTCCCTGACGACACGAGAGGTCGATGTAGTTCCATTATGAACCAAGCTTGCGCGAAGTTTAATGGGAATGCCCTCGTGGAAATACGCGATGCGTGCGCAAATTCACGCTGACGTCATTGCGGACACTTTCATACCGCTTTCAGTTTGTGGACCGTCTGAAGATAGTCCCTGCACTGATAGAATTTTAAAAAGATATAATAGCCGTAGACCCACAACATAGGTATTCAATGAAGCTGAAAGAGTTAATTGAGACATGATAATTTCAAATTGAAAAAAAAACATTTTGTCTACATATCATGGGTTATACAAAATATTTCAACGTTGTAAGAGTTAAGCTGCGTAATAGCTCCAATGATACACGTGGGCAAACACAAATGAATAGCTGTGCCAATGTTGGCCTTATAATGGGTCAACGTATGCAATATCGTCGCAGCATTAAACCAACTTCGGGTGAATATGTACATGTATGGTGTTTAAGCAGGGTGGGGGTGGGGGGTGGAGCGACATCCTTTTTTTAGTAACTGGGAGGCCATAACCCAGCAAACATGAGGCGTTGGCCTAATGTTGGTATGATGTTAGCCCATCGTCTACGACGCTAGCCCAACATTGGGCCAACGCCTCGTGTTTGCTGGGAGACCATAAATGGTGTTCATGGATGTTCACAAGGCCCATCGCCATGACCGTTGCACGCCGCAGCACTGTCGACCCACTTTAACGATTTCAAACCCTCCCAGGGGTGACAAAACGAAGACAACAATCACGTAGGCTACTTAAATAGAGCTAAAATTTTCAACGCATTTAGCGGTAGGCAAATTGAAGTTTTAAAAAACTGAGTGGAAGGTAAGTTGAAGTGACTGTAAATTCGTTACACTAACTTTTAAAATATCAACAGACAAAATTGAGGATGGCAAACAAGACAACGATAAAATCATTATTTATCTCTCAAAGTAATATGGCGACTGGGACGTTCCAGATTGGTCAAATATAAATATTCATAGGCTAATAACTAAATAACAGGAGGATATAAGCTGACTCTGTTTTGTATTATATGCTTACTTGTAAAGTAAGCAGTTAATGCCTTTCGGTACGGTAGAATAGTTGATCCATTTTAACATTCAACGTTAGTAACTCAAGAATATCCTGGACACTAATGCAGGAGATCCGATACACTAACTGAGTAGATTCAATACATCAACTGAGCAGATTTAAGACACTAACTTTAAGACATTAACTGAGTAGATTCAAGGCACTAACTGAGTAGATTCAAGATACAAACTGGGTAGATTCAAGACATTAACTGAGTAGATTAAAGACACTGAGTAGAATCAAAACACTAACTGGGTAGATTTAAGACACTAACTGAGTAGATTCAAGACACTAACTGAGTAGATTCAAGACACTAACTGAGTAGATTTAAGACATTAACTGAGTAAATTCAAGACACTAACTGGTCAGATTTAAGACACTAACTGAGTAGATTCAAGACACTAACGGAGTAGATTCAAGACACTAACTGAGTAGATTTAAGACACTAACTGAGTAGGTTCAAGACACTAACTCAGTAGATTCAAGACACTAACTGGGTAGGTTCAAGACACTAACTGAGTAGATTCAAGACAATAACTGAGTGGAATCAAGTCACTAACTGAGTAGATTTAAGATACTAACTGAGTAGAATCAAGACACTAACTGAGTAGATTTAAGATACTAACTGAGTAGAATCAAGACACTAACTGGGTAGATATTAGACACTAACTGAGTAGGTTTAAGACACTAACTGAGTAGATTTAGGACACTAACTGAGTAGATTCAAGACACTAACTGGGTAGATATTAGACACTAACTGAGTAGGTTTAAGACACTAACTGAGTAGATTTAGAACACTAACTGAGTAGATTCAAGACATTAACTAAGTCGATTCAAGACACTAACTGAGTAGAATCAAGACCCTAACTGGGTAGATTTGAGACAGTAATACATACTGACAGTAAATGAGTAGATTCAAGACAATAACTGAGTAGGTTCAAAACACTAACTGACTAGAATCAAGACACTAACTGAGTAGATTTAAGACACTAACTGAGTAGATTCGGGACACATTATTTGAACAAGTGATGACCGAGTTTGTTTGTGTGCATGGATCAGCATTATCCGTTTTTGATCCTCTATTTCTATTTTTGGTTCCGTCCCTGCTGTAGTGGGTGTAAGTAGTGGTCGGATTTAACGCTGTCCTTTATTGCAGGAATGCTTAGCAACAGAGTTAATTTCCGCTGTGGCCATCATTGTTGCACCAATTGTCCAGAAAATGTATAGCTATAATGCACAAGAGACTAGCACACATTTGTATGAGTGGAGATAAGAATTAGCTCAGAGAACATTAAATGCACGCAATAACTCTTTGTAACTGCAACAAACTATTCTGAACAAAATTATCAATTTGCTTTTATTGGCATATCGGCCACATCGCACAGCAAAACTATTGATTTAGTCTAGTAGGAAGAAGGGGGTACCGTGCACCCCCCCCCCCCCGGAAATCATTTTCTAATCGGTCTTTCCAGATTGAAAAAATGTTTTTCTATGTTAAAAAATTGTCAAAATATCCCACATATCATTTTTATGAAAATTAGCGACGCCTTTACTGAAGAATGTAAGTTTCGTCATATATCGGCCAAGATTGCAGATAGCTCCACACTAAGATGTCTAACCCCATGTTTTGGAGGTCTAAGATCATTATAGAACCTTTATTGAAATGACCAGATTTGACTAAAAGATGCTAGCGTGCCAAGTATTGCCGCCATTAGTGAACATTCTAATTTTTGCCACATCTCGACCAATAATAAGATAACTGCACAGGACGAGTTCCCTGACTTATGGTTTGAGGGTCAACATACATAATAAAGCTATTCTCAGAGGGATCTGATATGTCATTTGTTTGCACGTCTGTATGCAAAATAGCAGCACATATGTTGCATCCATGTTTTTATTTCAGCTTTGTGTTCCATTTCGGGGTACTGGGATGATTGTACGGGGAGGGTCATTAGGGATCTGTTTCGTCTGTTGGATGCTGTGTACGGCATTGTACGGAAGCACTAGTCTACAGCAATCATCAAAGGGCAGCTGCAGCCTCCTCGTATCTGGCCATAATCTTCGGGCGAATTGCCAGTGGTGTATCCTGGTTCCTCCGCTCAACAGCGGAGCCAATGCAGCACCCGCATCAGTGCTGGCGCTGATGTAGGCCGTGGTAGCCTTAAGTAACCGGCAATAGTGTGTTTGACATTAAGTCTCTCACGTGGGATGAATGGAGTTACCCAGAAGGAGTTATCCTTCCTATTGTTGCTCTGGGGACTATCCGACCCGAGGATAGCGGAGCTGCGCGAAATGCCACAGTGTTTCAGCATTAAATTGCACAGCGAAACCCATGTCTTCGACCGTCTGGGCCTGTCTGGGGGTAGATCCCCTAGACATGCCCAGAACCCCTTATCGGGCGAGCGAAAGAAAACACTCGCAATAACCCACCATGCCCTATCACCCTCACCCTCACATCATCAACTGTACATCATTCATTTCATCAATTGACTACAACGTTTTTTATAGTATTACTATGCCACTTAAAAGACCATTTGTGCCGAAAAGTGACGTAAAGCAATGATTTACTACTACTACTACTTGTGTTCCATTTTATATCAATATGGGTGGTGGTAGAAATACATGTAGTAGTACCATCCCTACTACTACCACCACTGGTGATGGTAGATATTCCACATTTGCATGTGTGGTGGTATTTTTAGTTCGTACAAGAAAGTGGTATGCATTTTAGAGAAATAGTGGTGGTTGCTGTATAGATACCGGGTTAACATGTCTAAGAGAAAAAAGTACCAAGAACGTAGATCCTAGCGCCCCTGAACATGCTCAGCGTGCATGCATACTTCATGTGTCATCATGGTCGATTTACACCATTCAGTAATGTAAAATACCCTGCTGCTGAAAAATTCTCGAGAGAATCATACCATCTCCACCAATCACATGAGTCCCGGTGACGTATACAAGCAGTTCGCGACCACATCCCTGCATTTCTACCTGATGACCTGCAAAGTGTTGGGTATAATCGACAGTGTCGTCAACGCTTTGCTACCAGCCTCCATCTTCTAGGAAATGAAACAGAACTAGAAGCACCAATCATTTCCCTCGTACAATGTCTACCGTTGTACCTATTTTCCCACCAGTGCATCTTCTGTGAAAGAACTAGAGGTGAAAGATGGTGCCTCAAAACTGAATGACCTGAACTATTCTCGTCTTGGAAAACAGAGAAAATACATGGCAGCAATTGAATCACAAGCTAAGAAAAAAGGTCTTGATCGACTTTATCGACTGGTGAAACATGCGTGTATGCCATCTGCTGCTCATGAGAAGGCACTCGTTTTCGTGCCGAAGAACAGGTTGTACCAACAGAATGATATACCCCCTCTTCCTGCCCAACTAATTAGATCGATTTCTGGAGCTATTCTGAATATCTATTTGAGTAGTTTTTCAAATTGTTAGCATGATTTCGTGAACAGATAGTTGGTTAGTTTTTAGTGCTCAAAACTGTTAAAAGGCCTGTGTTCTGAAGTACTGCATAATAGTAATGACATTGTATGCACCGAACAGAATCAATCAGAGTTCATCTCAGGGGTCAGTCCTTGCCCCACTCAGCTCCAGCGGATGGCATCTCCAAGGCTGATCTCGGTTGATCAGACACTCCTTGACCTTTGTCTCCCTGATGAATTTATGTTGTTGCCTTGCTTTGCTTACACACCAATACACATATCTGAACAAGCGATGAAACGAGAGGTTGATGCCAGAAATGATGCATAATCTGCGCTCTATCAATAAAAACTTTGACGAGAGGGATAATCGTGATCACTATCTTAATCCTTTCACTGCTAGTCACGACTATTATATGCTCTGTTTGGAAAATAAAGGGTTAGCAGATTGAGGCCTGCGAATGGAGGTAGCTTACGTCACAATTTTCCTGCAATCAACTTGTACCCAGCCATCCCAAATTAGAATTATTGTCAGCTAGGTTTTCAGGAGTTTAACAAGTGACCTATGCAACTGTTTCACGTTATGGTAACCGTAACTTTTTTCTAACGATTAAGTGGCATGTATTTCTTACTGTTTCCAATTAAAGCAGGTGATATGTATATAAATTTTATCTTATTCTTCTTTGTTGTTATGGTTGCTCATCCGCCTCAAATATATATATAATTTATGTTATAGTTAAGATGTTATAAGACTAATGTGCCCTAATGTACCTTAATGTGCCCGAGTAGAGTGACTAATAAGCCCGAGAGAGCTTAGTATGTATTATATTATTAGTAAAAATCGTTTATGTACTGGTCACTTTAATAAATAATTGCTTATTTACTTATCAAGCTTATTGCCTGGACAGACCAAGAACTTTATATATAACGTTCTTGGAGACGGAGAGTGTTTTTCTTGAAGATTTCTGCCCTTTGCTTTCGCTGAAGTGGCCAATATTCTGTAATGGTAGAGCATCAATCAGAACAGAAGCTCAGGGGCGACCGCTTTCCAGGAAAAGTCGCCATGGATTATTTATCCCAAGAGGGTCTATTCAATTTGGGGCCCGACTGGGACGTCATACTGAAGATTTATATACCGAAATATACAGTACCTGGATTTAATTACGATGGCGCGATATCCTCCTGTTGTGAGTGTGTGGAGTGTAAGGGGGGGGGGGGAGGGGTAAGGCAAGCGCTGTGGGTAAGGTCAATTTCTGTCGCAAATTATTGTTTTGTTGTCCAGTTGTCTTCATACTGTCTGTAACCCTTACAACATTGACATGTATTTCTATAAACCATGGAGACGAAAGTTTTTTTTTTCAATTTTAGGGCATCATAAATGTCTTTGTATTAGCTCTTTCTACTTCATGTCAATACCTATGTTATGGATCTACGGCCATTACAAGGTAAAATGTGCAAGTACACGAGCAGAAGTCTGGAAATCGTGCGCTCAGCGTACAAAGGGTCAAGTGCTAAAACATGTTGCAATATAATTTGTTTTCTCGACATCTATAAGGTCAGCCCCACCCAGATCCCTCCGAGTTTCGCGATACGTCCAGCCGCATATGGGAATATGTACCGGGGTGTTCAAATCCCGTCTTCGCAGAATGTTCCGAGCCCCCAGTGTCCATAGGCCGTGCGGCGTCGGCTGAACATTGTTTCAACGCTGGATCAACGTCAAAGACGTTGCTCCAATTGTTATACAATGTCCAGCTAACGACGTGTGTCCGTCGGGAATGCGCGCTCCCGTCTGTGTCTCCGCGATGCCATGACAACGATGACATTATTAATACATTTGAGATTTCTGGGAACAAACAGGCGGCTGCCAATTTGTCATTTTTTCCTATCATGCGAGATGTATTATATATTAGATTAGAGGTCCAGTCCTGTAACTCTCGGCTAAGGTCAAATGTCAAACATCTCATGTGCTTTACTCGATGTTTCCTAAAAAAGAAAACATAGAAATAGTTTTATTTCAGTAGGACATTCCTAGAAGAATACATTTGTCTGTTTCGTGCTTTACAATGTAAAACGTAATATTTGCAGGCTTTGACAATTTGACTGTCCATCATTACCCCTGAGAACAGTTATTCTGTCGAACAAATGCCATAATTTTAGCCATATACTTGCAGATCTTGAAGACATAATTTCGGTGAAAAAAAAAAAGTAAAAATAATTTTTCCTAGACAGATCTACGCCATGGTGTTGTTTTATCACGAACTTGGGCACTGGGATTGTTGCTGGTGGCAGGGGGCGGCGGCCCTAGGGTAGTGGTTAGCACCGCTGCCTTTCACGCAAGAGTTCGGGGTTCTGTTCCCGGTCTCGGCGGTTTGAAACAAACAAAAAAATGTTTCTTCCCCATCCACGTGTGAAAGTCAGTATTGTGGGGAGCCTCCGTGACCGAGAGGTAGCGTGCTCGGCCTCAGACCGCCAGGGCTCGAATTTCGAATCCTGTGTCTGGAGGACAGTGTCATCTCAAGCATCTAACCATCCTCAGGAGGTTCTCCTGGCCCAGTTTAGCCTATATGTGCACAAAGGTGGCCTAAAGCCCGATTCATTTCATTTCATCTGCTGGTGGCAGCATTGTTCGTCCTCGCTGGATTCACCCCCAACTATTGGTACCGACCTGAGGGTAGTGGAAAGGGTGGAAGGCCACAAAGTTTAGCAATAATTTGCACCACGAAACTGAAGTCTCTGGCCGTCTAGATATGTCCGAGAGTTAAAGACCCTTTATCGGGCGAGTAATCTACCATGCAAAATCAACCCTCCACCTTCACGTCATCATTTATTTCATCGACGGAATGTACTGCTTATTGTATTACGAAATAACTTAAATGACCATTGCAGCCGAAAAGCACTAATTGACCACCACTAGGCCTACTACTACTTACCACGAACTGCAAGTGCTGTCGAGGACATACTGTGTTTGCTGATTTAGAATATATTTATTATGGAAACTGGACAGCCGTTACCAGCCACTAGCCAGCTACTAACAAAAAGTACATGTACAATTGTCCATATCACAATAACTCTCAAGAATCAGTTACATCTATATTCTCACAAAAAGAAACCATGTAGCCATGGTGGTCCATGAATAATAATGATGATGAGGACGTTTGTGCTATGCAAATCCAGCGGCGACATATGCTTACTTAGCAAGCCAGCAGATGTCGCCCTTTGGATGATGTAATGATAAAGAGTAGTAATAATCCACCAGAGGTTTTATGCAGATGTTAGCTCGAAACGACGTGTTTGCGAGATATATTTGTGAATCATCGAGCAAACATCTGCATTACTTTTGCAACCAAATAATATTGTATGTAAAACTTCGTCTTTTTTTGTGATAAAATTCACTGGTAAAATGGTGGCCAGCTTCCGAATGAGCTCATTTCTAAGCAGAATATGTGGGACAAATCAAGAAATAATGACTAAGGATCTTCAGGACCACTTCCACAACCAGAACATTTTGTGTCTGGTATTAAGTTGTACGATAAGTGTTGGAATTTAAGCGCACTTAATCCCAGATTCAATCTGCAGTGATGAAAAGACTGTTCGGGAGTTGATGGAGCAGGTCGAATTTTTTTTACTCAGTTGATGTTTAAATATACAAAGGCTTTTACTGTTTTTTATACCTGCGAGTCTGACGAGTGGCCCGATAACAGTTTCGCCTAGGGGGCTGTAGATCGACCAAGTATGAAGAAACGGATTTTTTTGTATGTAATTTGCAGAGCCGAATATTATGTCTCCGTCTCCTAAATTAGGCAGGATAAAAGCTTTATATAGCTGCTCTTTAGTACGTCTGGATATTTTGTTCCCGATAGCTTTTAGTATACCCAACTTTCTATTTGCTTTTGTGGAAAGTTTAGAGATGTGGCTAGCCCCGGACATTTGGTTACTTATAGTTAATCCGAGGCTAGTGTGTTCAGACACTTCATCTAATAATATATTGTTATAGGTAATTGTAATTTGTATAATGGTTTGTGTACGTTTCTTATTTGTAACCACCAAAAATTTACATTTAATTTCAGAAAAAGTTACCAGCCATTGGTTTGACCATGTGCCGATTTTATTATGTCATTATTTAATGTTGATTTTATTATTGTCCTGTCTTTAGATTTCTTTAGGACAGATGCAAAAACAGGTTTGTGTTATTCAACATTTCCCGTTATATCATTAATATATATTAAGAAAAGAAGTGGTCCAAGTATCGAGCCTTGCCATGACCGGATAAGACGACGATGCACTCCAATTTAAAATTACGTATTGAGTTCTATCAGACAAATATGACTGAAACCATTTAAGAAGCGACACATCTATTCAGATTTGTTTTCTATTTAAATAAAAGTCATTCGTGCCAAATTTTAACGTAGGCTCTGGATACATCTAGGAATAGTATACCTATTTCTTCTTTTTCGTTTAGACCGCGATTTACTGCCGAGTCTTTAGGTTACTGTTAGGTACAATATCTAAACAATTTTTTATATACTATCAGGTATGATGAGATAAAATTTACAAGGTCGTGTCTCAATGCCATACGAGCTTTTAGTTCAGCAACCAATAGCTAGTGAGGTAGACAAAACTATGCCAATGTTTTCTTTTACTGAGATTTGACAAAAGCAATAGTTGACTGGTGTGCCGTTTTTTTCCAAACACAAGTAAACTGTGAAACGGCTTGCATTTCCCCTTCATCAGTTTATCAGTTTTCTTGAAGATTGGTTTAACTTCCACTTTATCTAAAATACTCTGGACACTACCATCATCCAATAAAAATTTTATGGGGGCCGAACAAACTGGTGATATCGGCTTTTTAGAAATTTATTTGCTATTTGGCCCGGTCCGATTTCTTTATTAGCATCCAGATTTTCGATAATTTTGAAAGAGTTCTCTATCAACTTATGATTTTTAGCATGCTTAGTCATAGCTAGAACACTAGGGGGAGGGGGGGGGAAGGGGGGGGGGTGCTCCAAAATCGGGCTTTTGTTCCTCATCAATCAGAAGCCACATTTTTATAAAATGTATTCATTCTTTCTGCAATAAAATTGTTATTAATTTTACCATTATTTAGTTATTTTAGCTCTCAGTATTTCACTTGAGCCTGTACCACCTCTATGGATGAAGAAAGGTTTTACTCTTTTTCAAACGTTACCATGGCTACCATTTTCATAATATATTGTTGGTGTCAGGTGTTATTGTCAAGGACAGGCGCGCCTATGTTTTATTCAAACAATGTGTTGTTTTGTTTTCTTTTCCTGTCTAAATATATTTCCTTAGGCGAGTGCTCATCAAAGGAGGTTGATTTATTTTGTCTTTCTTTTTTGGTGCACCCCCAGCAAGCACAAAACGTCGACACGATGTTGGTCTGCGACGTTTGCACAACAGTAGCTCTTCAAGTGCTGGGACCGACTTCAGACGTCAGAATCTGACGTCTATAGACGTCAGATTATGACCTCCCAAGTCTATCCCCGAACTGAAGGAGTAAAACATATAATGGCCGTAGACCCATAACATTGGTATTCAACTGAAGCGGAAGGAGCTATAACTAAGACATTTATTATGATTTCAAACAGAAAAAAAACATATTTGGTCTTTATGATTTCAATAAAATATTTCAGCGGGTCAAATCAACTTTGGGTAAAATGCTCTGGGCAGCAAACACGTAACGTTGTCCCGATGCTGTGCCAACGCTAGTGCAACGTCCACGACGCTGGCCCAGCATTGGCCCAGCATCGGGACAACGTATCGTGTTTGCTGGTCAGTTAACTGTGCCCTCATCACTTAAATGTTTCACTGAATCTGAAAATACTGCCAGGCTGAGAGACAAGAGCACAGTTGTTTTATGGATGTAGTACTCGGAACATCTGTGAAATGTCAGTGTGTTTTATTCATGACACACAAAGAGCAGCATTGACAAATCTCGCATTTATTTTTTATCAAAAAACCATCGATGAGAGTATCAAGATTGAGCTTGACAAAAGTCGGCTCTTTTTTAACCCTTTGACTTCCAGGCCGGGGTGCATGCGAGGATCCAGATATACTGGTGTAGGAGTTCTATTTTTCGTCATTTGAAGGTGGAATTGCTAACGCAATTTCCAGCTTCAAATGACGAAAAATACATAAATGTAGTATATATTTGACGAAAATTTGTGTCATTTTATGGTTACGTTCATTGACGAATGACGACGGAAATTTCCGTCATGTATGGTGGTGAAAAGGTTAAGGCCAAACAGTAAACACATCCATTTTTATGAGACCCCTGAAAAAATAGTACCAGCTTTGTAAGCATAGTGATTGTTGTTCATGTTGTAATTGCCTCTTATCATGATCATATTATAAAGGGCAGTTGGAAATTGAAACACGTTGGTTGGGAACTACCAGCAAATTCTACAATGAATCATGTTTAGCTTCTCTCCCAGATGTACATTTACTATTTATATTCTAGTAATATTATTACTAGAATATACATAATTATTACTATCTAGGGCATATACCTTGTGGTTTTTTTTTGTTATTTGATATATGTTATCAAACGGTTATTGATAATCAATAAACAAAATACTCTCTTCTGCATATATGTGCACACGTCCATACAATAACAATAGATAGTGAAAAATAATGCCATACGTATCAACTTAATAGGCTTCAAAATAGTATTTCAAGTGCGGGAAATGAACAAAATAAGTCCATCAATGCCACCGTGGTGCACGTGTGACATGGAGAAAGTAAAATGCCGGATGACAGTTCTCAATCGCACACAACCTGATCTCTGCCAGTGTTCCTACAGGCAGATATCTATATTGGCTTTCGTTTGGGGAGCAAAGGGTCGCATCCTGGACCGCAAATCGTCTCATCAAAGGTAGAAGGGAAAGCGGGTCCCCGGTTCCCACTGAACGCCGTGAATAATACATAGGCCGCGCTGCGAGAAAGGTGCAGCCTAATTTCTGGCAGTGACAGCGGCGCCAGCCCTGTGCCCCCTTCCCCACAGGGGGAACGGAATATGTTGAACCAATGTGGGTTTATTGTTGGGCCAGCTTCGCAGACGCTGGCCCAACATTAAACCCACATTGGTCAATGTCTTGTGTGAGCTGCCAGGGGGGATGTGACGTCTGCAATGGAGATACGTTTCTACATTTCTTTTGATAGCAAAGGTGCAAACCTACGGAGCTTTTTAAGGGACATCTCCAAAAAATATATTTCAACTGAAAGTATTTAATTGGAGGGCGCCAAATCATTTGGTTTGCACCAAATAATCATTTGGAGCGCACCAAATCATTTGGCTTGAACCAAATAATCATTTGGCGCGAACCAAATCATTTGGCTTGAACCAAATAATCATTTGGCGCGCACCAAATCATTTGGCTTGCACCAAATAATCATTTGGAGCGCACCAAATCATTTGGCTTGAACCAAATAATCATTTGGCGCGAACCAAATAATTTGGCTTGCACCAAATATTCATTTGGCGCGAGCCAAATCATTTGGCTTAAACCAAATAATCATTTGGCGCGAACCCAATCATTTGGCTTGAACCAAATAATCATTTGGCGCGCTCCAAGTATTTATTTGGTTCAAAAAATGAATCGGGCTTTAGGCCACCTTTGTGCACATATAGGCTAAACTGGGCCAGGAGAACCTCCTGAGGATGGTGAGATGATTGAGATGACACTGTCCTCCAGACACAGGATTCGAAATTCGAGCCCTGGCGGTCTGAGGCCGAGCACGCTACCTCTCGGTCACGGAGGCTCCCCACAATACTAACTTTCACACGTGGATGGGGAAGAAACAATTTTGTTTCTTTCAAACCGCCGAGACCGGGAACCGAACCCCGGACTCTGGCGTGAAAGGCAGCGGTGCTAACCACTACCCTAGGGCCCCCGCCCCTTTGATGAACTTAATAATTTATTTGGTTCAAGCCAAATGATTTACACAGATAATTGTTTTAGCTATTGATCAACGTCGCAGACGGTAGCTCACCATTAAAACAGCATTGGGTCAATGTCTAGTGCCTCTCAGTCAGAGTAAGCCCACCTCACGACCCCTCGGTCACACGGAGAATGCTGGTTTAATTGGTTATATTACTGGCGTGTATTTGCTGTGCATAAACCGTGACGGTTCAAACATCACTGACAAACCCAATGCTGTTTTAATGTCAGGCCACCGTCTGCGACGCTGGCCAACATTAAACCAGCATTGCATAGACACCCCTTGTTTGCCTGGTACCCCGCTCTGACTTTTGCGGTTGACTTTCGTGGTCACCCAGAAGTTGTGGATCGCGGTAGCGAGACACAACCTTCAAGTGAGTGAAAATTACAATGATCCTGTGAAATTCAATGACCTTGACCTCCTTTTTTTCACCGAGCTGGCTAATACAAAGAAGTATGGGGGAGAGGTCTTTATAACCTTGTTTTCACCGAGTGACGTCACTGCATTTCACAGAATGAAGTATGGGGGTGCGGGTGTTATATAACCTTCTTTTCACCGAGTGACGTCACTGCGTTTCACAGTATTTAATTAAGCGTTTAAAGGGTTAATGATGTATTAAGAAAACTATGCACAAGACGTTGTACCAATACTGGTTTATTGTTGGCCCGACGTATACAACGCTGAAGCAACATTAAAACAACATAAGGTTAACACCCAGTGTCTGCCCGGTGTAGCCGTTTCAGCGCACCCCTCTTTCAGCATACCGGGGGTACGTTGAAACTAGTTGAAACTAGTACCCCCCGGTACGCTGAAACTTGAAAAAGCCCAGTTTAAAGTTACCTCCCCTAGTTTCAAATTACCCCCGGGGGTACGTTGAAACTAGTTTCAGCGTTCCGGGGGGTACGTTGAAACTAAGTTCAGCGTACCGGGGGGTACATTGAAACTAGTTTCAATGTACCCCCCGGTATTTTGAAACTGAAAAAAATCTCTTTTATTTGACCCTCCCCCATTTTGGCCTATAGGGCCTACAAAACAAATATGATTATTGCTGACCTTTTAAGTACCGTTAGACCTAGATTAATAGAAAAAGATGGGTCGCCGCGATTCGCTGAATAAACATTGAATTGGTACAATTCGGCAGGTGTATTTGTCACCGTGGTCCAATCAAAGTCAAGATTTAACCCTTTAACTGCCAATTGTTTTAATTTGAATTTTTAACTACATGAAGCTGTGTCTCGTCGACGCGATCCATAGCTTCAAGTGAGTGAAAATTATTCAGATTTGACAAAATTTAAGTCAACGATTTTGTGAAATATTATTGTTTGATGTTACATTTTATCCTTAAAACGTGGCGACGTCCTGAGCCCCTACGGCTATAGATCCCTGGAGATAGACGGAATTATTTACTCCAACACCGTGCCAGATTTAACCCCATAAGAACGAGAGCCGTACATACAGAGCGGTAACCTTTTCAGTGCTTGGACCAATAATATTTTTTGACTTTTCAATAAATAATTAGGCCAAGTAAATGTATGCCCCTGACTGACTAACTGACGGACTGACTGTGAGTCAATATTGCTTTACGTCAAATCTGCACAATCATGACAATATCGCGACAGAAGGAAACCAGAAGCCGCTACGATGCCCTACGCTTATTTCGAATGACTTCAAGGGTTCTTTATAGTGCACAGTACCATAGGCAGCACTGTACACTCCAGGCATTTGAAAAATTTGGAGCGCTGTATATGCACAACCACGATGACAAATATCCGGCCCGATCAGTATTCGAACCTGTTACCTCCAAGTTACAAGCCCCAGTCGATACGAATGAGCCATCGGGGCCGGCCAACTCACTCACTCACTCACTCACTCACTCACTCACTCACTCACTCACTCACTCACTCACTCACTCACTCACTCACTCACTCACTCACTCACTCACTCACTCACTCACTCACTCACTCACTCACTCACTCACTCACTCACTCACTCACTCACTCACTCACTCACTCACTCACTCACTCACTCACTCACTCACTCACTCACTCACTCACTCACTCACTCACTCACTCACTCACTCACTCACTCACTCACTCACTCACTCACTCACTCACTCACTCACTCACTCACTCACTCACTCACTCACTCACTCACTCACTCACTCACTCACTCACTCACTCACTCACTCACTCACTCACTCACTCACTCACTCACTCACTCACTCACTCACTCACTCACTCACTCACTCACTCACTCACTCACTCACTCACTCACTCACTCACTCACTCACTCACTCACTCACTCACTCACTCACTCACTCACTCACTCACTCACTCACTCACTCACTCACTCACTCACTCACTCACTCACTCACTCACTCACTCACCCACCCACCCACCCACCCACTCACTCACTCACTCACTCACTCACTCACTCACTCACTCACTCACTCACTCACTCACTCACTCACTCACTCACTCACTCACTCACTCACTCACTCACTCACTCACTCACTCACTCACTCACTCACTCACTCACTCACTCACTCACTCACTCAATCACTCACGCGCCAAATAATTATTTGGTTCAAGCCAAATGATTTGGTGCGCGCCAAGTAATTATTCGGTTCAAGCCAAATGATTTGGTTTGCACCAAATGATTATTTGGTTCAAGCCAAATGATTTGGTTCAAGCCAAATGATTATTTGGTTCAAGCCAAATGATTTGGTTCGCGCCAAATGATTATTTGGTTCAAGCCAAATGATTTGGTTCGCGCCAATGAGTATTTGGTTCAAGTCAAATGATTTGGTTCGCGCCAAATGATTATTTGGTGCAAGCCAAATGATTTGGTTCGCGCCAAATGATTATTTGGCTCAAGCCAAATGATTTGGTTCAAGCCAAATGATTATTTGATTCAAGCCAAATGATTTGGTTCGCGCCAAATGATTATTTGGTTCAAGCCAAATGATTTCGTTCGCGCCAAATGATTATCTGGTTCGCGTTAAATGATTTGGTTCGCGCCAAATAATTATTTGGTTCAAGCCAAATGATTTGGTTCTCGCCAAATGATTATTTGGCTCAAGCCAAATGATTTGGTGCGCGCCAAATGATTATTTGATTCAAGCCAAATGATTTGGTGCGCGCCAAATGCTTTGGTTCACTCCAAATGATTATTTGGTTCAAGCCAAATGATTTGATGCGCACCAAATCATTATTTGGTGCAAGCCAAATGATTTGGCGCGCTCCAATTAAATACTTTTAGTTGAAATATATTTTTTCTAGATGTCCCTTAAAAAGTTCCGTACAAACCTTGTTATTTAGCACTTTAATATTATGTTGTATTTACATTGAGTTGTATTTTAATATCCGAAGGTTGATATTTTCATTCTTATATTTTCTCAGTTGTCCCACGAATTTCGGGTATATTTATTGATTCTAATACCCCTGTCTAACAGGAGCCGATTTTCTACGAATCGCCTTCCCGAATCGATTCGGGGAAATTCGTTGAAATTGATTCGTACCATGCGTATGGTGTGTGGCAATTCGGACTGATATGTAACGGTACGGGAGGGTTCGGTACATTTTCTAACATGTCAGAAAATTTTGCCGAACCGCCCGAATCATTTCATTCGGCTTGAGATTCGTACAGTGTGTATCTCAATTCGGATTGTACGGACAGGCATACGTATTAATGCGTAGCAGTTCGTAATTGGGTTCGGATTAGTAGACGTCTACGCATGGGCCGTAATGTATGCATGACATCCAAACCGTACGAATAACGTTTACGCATCAGCCGAGTTGTAATCCGAAACATATGTACCAGCACCTAATGTATTGACTCGATTCGTATGCTGGGCATGGCGAATCAGCCGTACAGTTCATATGACATACGAATATATGCATACCATCCCCAACTGGGATACGCACGAAGCGAACTGCGATACAGACGATCCGAATCGAGAAACATACCACCCGCACAATCCTCGCGATAGAAACAATTCGTGGCCCTGATGGCAGCAAGGTCTGTATAAAAGGATCGAAAACTTACGAGTTCGTCACTCGGATCATCATCAAGTACATCCAGTTTATCTACACGAGAAAATATGCCTAAAAAAATGTATCAAAAGGGAAGAAGGCTACACAGAAGCGTATTCCACCAAAGACTCTGTACAATAAGACAGTCAACTCTCCCCAAAACGTGAAATTGCTCTCAGTGCTTTCCCCCGGTATTGGGAGTTGGAACTAATGCTTTTACCATCTATCAAGTATGATTTTACCATATTACGACGAGTAATTATGACATTGATCCTATTAAAAACAATACATACTTCACATCACAAAAATCAGAAATAAGTATTGACGGAGGTTTACTTCTATTTTTTATCCAATAATTTGTTGGTTAGTTATCAATACTTTTTAATTGTCTTCTTCCCATTGGTACCTCAGGGGTTGATGCACCCTATAAACAAGTATGCATATTCATTGTTTACAAACAACAAGTGACGCCCAGCTAACTCAAGACGTCGACTCAATTATGGTGTAATGCTGGTCAAAGGTTTGTAATGCTGGTCCAGCATAACCCCATCATTGGTTCATCTTCTCGTATCTGCTGGCAGGTGACATGAGTGCAAGGGTAGATACGGGCAAAAAAAAACAAGATAAGGGCAATAGAAATAATATATATAATATTACTATATATTATAGTCTAATGACATGTATCATTTGTCATGTTTACCATTCGGAATATACCTGAACAGAAATATTTTATAAAGCATGTTATATTTTTTAAAGCATGTTACGGTAACTGTTGATTTTGTCACAGAATTAGCTCATTCAATGCTGAAATCATTCACGCCACAAGCAGATATGACCATTGAGGAAGATAATATGTTTCTATAATATTATATATCAGTGGATATCTTTGTCGCAAAGTGTCGCGATCTGCATGTGATCAATGTAAAATAATTTTGATGCCAATAATAAATTGCATACATTTCTGTCTAAGAAGCAATATTTGAATATTCAAGGTGTAGGGCTTTTGTTTCACGTCAAAACTTAATACAATTGATTGGTTCAAATAAACGAATTTTCGGAAATATACCTGAACACATTCTACATAGGAGTCACAACAGAGATCAAATTATTACCATCATCAAAGACACTAAATCACGTGCAAGTTGTGAATGTTTCACGTTAATATCACATATTTATGTCCCCATTCGGCTTCACCATGTACTGCGGGAAAATAATGAACACCTTATTACCAGTGACGGCAGGAGAAATAGAAAATTATTAAAATTCAACTATAAATAAGTTGTGTCATAAAAATGAACGTGTCTTGTTTTCAAGATATCAGTATACGGTACTGCTAACGCTCCAGTCTTCAGTGACATTGATGGCAGTGGTCCGTGAGAGAATGCTCACATATTATAATTTTGAAATATTGCTTTTGTGTTCTAAATATTTTTTTTTTTTAATAATAAAAGTTTGAATCGAAATACACTTCTGCCAAGTTATGGTTGTTACCAATGTTTTGCCCCGATCTCCTTTGTGGTCGCTATGCTTGACGACATATCGTCACTCCCCTCCCGTTCTGTGCCCACATATTTGTGTACTTTCTGTACACAGCTCTTCTGTTATTTAAATGAAGACATTTTAATTTCTAAAATATTAAGATAATAAAACATGACTTTTCTGTTATATTAGCAGTTATTTTCGTTCAAAATATTGCAGAGATATTGTCATAGCTGTCAAACCTAGAAAAACATTATTTTTTTTGGAGGCTAAAGTGGTGAAATTATCACTTGTTTTATATGATGATACACTTGCTAAAGCGTAATTCCAACTCCCGTTAAAAGGGGACAGCACTGCACAATGTATTACACGCATTTGTATGGTGAAATCCGTAAGTTGATCATCTTATTGTACAGGGTCTTTGATTCCACCTCCACCTGATGATGATTCTGAAGGGAGTGATATTGAGGTTAGTCAATCTAATCCAGCAAAAAAGAAGAAGCAATATTCCAAGCCCAAGCATCCTACTCCTGTAGTTTCTGTTGAGAATAAATCTGACGATGCCAGCTTAAGTCATTCCACCAGCAACATTCTTCCATCTTTAAAACCCAATAGAAGACAGCTATTTTTGTGCCAGGCAGAGGGAGTCCGAACTGGCTGAATGGTACCAAGGCCAAGCTGTTTTCTTCGACAAGACGCACCCAGATCATGCTGACAAGTCCAGAAGGACAGAAAAATATCTGACAAGGCTGCAGAGCTAGATATTACTCCCGAAGACCTGACCAGTTGGTTAGCCAGGCAACGTGATCGTGTTAACGTTATTTCTAAAAAAAATGAGAAACTTTCCGTGGATGCTGAGGACCTGGTCTTGGAAACCATTCTTAGTGAGAGAGAGGTGCAGATTTGGAACAACTTCTGCTGCACATAGAACCAGCCCCATGCCTGCTACAGTCATTTCGGTTTCTCTGGTCAACGTGTATATGCCATTTTTCATAGTAATCAGAAAATGCGGTGAGGAATGGCTGATTCGGCGACTTTTATACCCGAATTACATTTTTTCGGATTGCTCAGGCTCCCTAACAGTACGTTTTGTACGGACGGTACTGGAGGGTACGTAATGGATTCGTATCGAACGTATCACCATTCGACTGATACGGCTCGTGTTCGGATTGCACGGTTACTTTGATCGTGGCGTGCGTATCGCCATGAATATTGTATACTTCATTCGGGCGACTGTGTACGGTTGGTGAGTAAACATGGTAAAGTCATACGTGAGGTATGGCGAATTTATTCATAAGGCTTGGACCATACGGCATGGATATGTAATGATATGTAATGATGCGGGAGTACTTTCGTAAAGTACGGCAGCGGTTCGGATGCCTGTCGGCAAGTACGTATCTCCAGCCCCGAACCGCCACGAATGGCAGATTTGTAGAGAAAATGTAAAATAATGCGTATGGTTCGGGGATTTTTTCATTCGGATCGTGCGCCCCATTCGCCGCGATGCGGGGGTTGGTTATAAGCCATGTCATGTCTCCGACGCTGGCCCAACACGCAGCTGAATGGGTAGGGTCAGCATGGTCATTGGTTTACATTAGAAGAATAACCATGGCAGTGGTTGTCACCACATGGTGGCCCAACTGTGGCCCAACATTAACCCTTAAAGCGCTTATGGGTTTACGGCCATTAGAAATATTTTTACCCTTGCAGTGCGGTGATCGACTTTAGTCGTCAGAATCTGACGTCTATAGGTGATCGACTTTAGTCGTCAGAATCTGACGTCTATAGACGTCAGATTCTGACGACCAAAGTCGATCCCCGCGCTGTAAGGGTTAACCCGAAATTGGGTGAACGTCTCGTGTTCGCTGGGTGGCTCGTGTTGGGCGAGTGCGTGTCCTGCGAGTCGCGTGTTATTTCTTGATGTCACACATGGAGACGATAAAGATTAACCTGTCACAAAAATAAGAAGTACATTCGTCACAGATTTATCAGAGCTTGATACCATACACGTAGTACATTAACCCTTGAAGCGCTGAATATTTTTGTAAAAAACATGGAGACCAAAGGTTTTTTTCCCAATTTGAAATCATCATAAACGTCTTATTCAGCACTTTCCGATTCCTTTGAATACCTATGTTATGGGTCTACGGCCATTAGAAATCTTTTTACTCTTACATTGCGGGGAGCGACTTTAGTCGTCAGAATCTGACGTCAATAGACGTCAGATTCTGACGACTAAAGTCGATCCCCGCGCTGTAAGGGTTAACCCGAAATCGGGTGAACGTCTCGTGTTCGCTGGGTGGCTCGTGTTGGACGAGTGCGTGTCGTGCGAGTCGCGTGTTATTTCTTGATGTCACACATGGGAGACGATAAAGATTAACCTGTCACAAAAATAAGAAGTACATTCGTCACAGATTTATCAGAGCTTGATACCATACCCGTAGTACATTAACTCTCAGAGCGCTGAATATTTTTGTGAAAAACATGGAGACCAAAGGTTTTTTTTCCAATTTGAAATCATCATAAACGTCTTATTCAGCTCTTTCCGATTCCTTTGAATACCTATGTTATGCGTCTACGACCATTAGAAATATTTTTACTCTTACAGTGCGGGGATCGACTTTAGTCGTCAGAATCTGACGTCTACAGACGTCAGATTCTGACGACTAAAGTCAATCCCCGCGCTGTAAGGGTTAACTCTTAGAACACCACGATGCTTCTGTATAAGATGATCGCTCCCAACTGTGAAATTCTGTCGTAGAAATGTCAATTAGTTGGTTTTACAAGTGTGCGATATGCAATTAAAGTACACACAAGTCGTCAAAATATTTCTCAAAATATGGAATAAATGTCATATATAAAGTATACAAAATGTGGTAAAGGAGGGCGAATTGACTTAGAAAAAATGCTATCCAAAGAGTTCCTATGTATCTTATTTTTTATTAAATGTCATATCTACAATTATCTGTTTTAATATAATAGCCAAGCATATTTTTATTATCACAAGTACTATTGTTTATAGTGTTGGTAAATATGATGTTCATACCTTTTTGCAGTCTTTCCTGATATGTGTGCTGTGTTTACATGCTGTTTCAGCAAGAAGCCTAGTTTTGATAATTGTGAGGGGATCGACTGGAATACGATGGTACGCATATATGTGACCCATCTCCATGAAATGAGTCGCATGTCAGCTCCGTACAAGTTGAGAAAATGGGCAATATGCATGATATGGGCTAATAATAATAATAATAGTCTGTCACGCTGATAATGTTATTGTCACAGTCTTGCTTTTCGTTGCATGTTCACCCCAGGACAATCGCTAATACCGGCCATCCACACAGCGATGACATTAAATCTGCAGAACGCACTATTAGTTTTTGTGCCGTAATTTGCATTTGATCGTTTAAGCTTTGCACAGCAGTATAGGCCTATGACATGTTTAGTATACATTGCCTCGATGCTTGCATGATGCATATTATATAGAGTGACAAACAACCCAGGGGCACAGCTAATTTCGTTTGAACGCCGTTACTCGTGTTCTGTTTTCTAAACAGTCCTGCGTGGGATCTTCTATTGTGGGCTTGTCATAGCATATTAGTAGGGGAGTCCAATTTGGGCTATCCCGGCATAAACATGGTCTGAGGTCCGACTCATTTATTCAGTAAATACCCCTAAATACTAGAGTGCATCAGTATGGAAGGCTTCAGGTTTAACCCTTTGACCACCAAGTTATTTAATTGGAATTTTCACCCACTTGAAGTTGTGTCTTGCTGACGCGGTTAATAACTTTAAGTGAGTGAAAATTATTCAGATTTTAGAAAATAGAGGTCAACAGTTATGGGGTTTTGTGGGTTTTTTAAGAGGAAAGAAATGAAAATAATTGATGTAAACGCACGTCACACGGTACCCAATGAAGGTTTGATGTTGGGCCAGCGTCGCAGACGGTGGATCGACATCACACCTACAATAGGTCAACGTCTCGTGTTTCTGAGTACTAAACAGTTACAGATCTCACCATCAGTGATGTCATCGCCTGGCTGGAACAGTCATTCATGGCAATAAGTTGTTTATGTTTGGATTACCTATTAAAAAAGTCGGGAGGCACCTGGAAGACATGAGACATATGATAAAATACATCTTATGGACAGATTATCAGATTGTCAATTTTATTTGATTCAATTCATTTGATTACTATTACAATAGCGTGTGTTTTATAGTTATAGTTATAGTTATGGTGTATTTATAAAGCGCCAATTCTCAAGTGACTCAAAGGCGCTCTTATCCAATCACAATGAATTTCAAATTTTATAACAAATGTTGGTAGGCTTTGCGGAACAAGTGCGTCTTTAGTTTTTTCCTGAATTCAGTGTAGTCTGATATCATTCTGAGTTCTTCGGAGAGAGAGTTCCACAGTTTTGGGACAGCTATTGTAAAAGCCTGATTCCCAGATGTCGACTTGAATCGAGGTTGTTGCAGCAGGATGTCTCCTCTGCCCGAGCGGAGTTCCCTTTTTTGATCTGTAACGATCCACCAGAGTAGGCCTACATAAGTAGTGTACACAAGCAGTGTACAGCCTGAAATGCAAGTGTTAGTGTCTTGTACTCGATGCGCTGCGCTATAGGCAGCCAGTGAAGTTGCATCATAACAGGGGATATGTGCTCTCGCCATGGGGTACATGTCACTAACCGAGCGGCCGAATTTTGCACACGCTGCAACCTTGAAATTTGTCTTTGTGGGAGGCCTAGAACCAGGGCATCGCAATCATCCAGCCGAGACAAAACAAGAGCCTGGACAAGCAGCTGTGTAGCAGTCAGAGTAAGGCAGCATCTGACAGGGCGAATGTTTCGTCGCCAAAAATAGCCTGACTGACATAATTTACTGATATGATCATTAAACGAAAATGACTTGTCAAAAATGACGCCGATATTGCGAGCTGAGGGGGCAGGTGGGACATTAGATTATCCGATGGTAATACTATCAACACTGACCTTGTTCGAATTGCCAATGGAAATAATCACAATGAACTCTGTTTTGCTGTCGTTCATCATCAGCCTATGTTGGACCATCCATATGCGTATTTCCTCAACACAGCCCTCTATTTTTTTCAGAGCCATTTTCTGATCATTTGTATTGGTGACATTGAAATTTATGTACACTTGTATGTCATCTGCATACAGTTGGTAATCAATACCATGCCGTCTGCAGATGGCACCAATAGGGTCCGTGTATAGCGTGAATAGGAAAGGACCTAACACTGAACCCTGAGGTACGTCAAATCGTAGAGGTACAGAGCCAAATTTAAAAAAACCTATGTTTACTGTTTGATGACGCTCCTGCATGTAGGATGCAAACCATTTGTGAGCCACTCGTCGACACCTATACCCTCGATTCTCGCTAGTAGCAATTTAGGATATATTGTGTCGAAGGCAGCCGAGAGGTCTAGCAATACCAGCATGGTTCCCTTTCTCTCGTCAAGTGCAGTCAGAATATCATTGCTGACTCTCAGCAATGCTGTTTCTGTGCTGTGTGATGGTCGATACGCTGACTGATTCGCCTCATGTTGGCTAGTTGATCAGAGAAAGTCAGACAACCTGGTAAGAACGACTCTCTCAAGGACCTTTGAAAGAAAAGGCAACTGGTCTATGGTTTTTAAGAATATTTGGATCCAAGGAAGGTTTTTTGATGAGTGGTGTAATTAAGGCCTGCTTAAACTTCGTTGGTACTATCCCAGTGAGGGTACCCTAAAATGGTTAGATTATTGTTAATACTCACCCAAATCGTAAGATACTTTGCAAAAGGAATTGTTTGTTACCCATAATTATTTGAAATACTGCTGAATACATCTAAGAGATAATAGAAGTAAGGCTCAAATAAAAAAATAACTCTTTTACGCAATATTTGGAAAATCTGGATATATCGTTCAAAGTAAAAAAAAAACATATTTCGAAACAACAGCTACAATTATTGGGAAACAAAAAAGAAGAAAGACATAATGCATTCTCGTGTTCAGTAGACTTAATTTTATTTTAAATTTTTTCGTGGAGCAGCTGATATGTCGGTCATGATCTGTATTTAATGATAATCAAACATTCGCCATGCCCAATCCACTGACCGTATCTAGGCGAGTTACTCACCCCCATTGCCGGACTCTGAGACACTCATATTAGGATAGAGATGCGTAGCTGTTGTTTTGTCAAAGGCATTTATTACAATTATCTGTTCCTGATTTTCTTGGCTGACTTCTCATTTTTTGTACATCCACGAATTTAAATTGTCAACGTCTTTTCATCATATAAGACCACCAAGGCTTAAATTTTCCCCGCTTCCACAAATTTAGTTTATAATATGGCAATTTTGCTGTACTTTTCAAAGTTTATAATACTTTATTTTTCTTCATATAAGAAATATGAAATAAGAAACTTTCAATTTGACTAAATACTCGGCGTTCCGAGCTCAGAGGCGCAAATAAATTGATTTAATATTTTATAAAACTGTTCACACCTTCAACATGTTTCTATAAATAATTGAAACATCACTTGAAATAAGAAGAATAAATGCACTTTAATAATAATAAAAATAATAATAATAATAATAATAATAATAATAATAATAATAATAATAATAATAATAATAATAATAATAATAATAATAATAATAATAATAATAATAATAATAATAATAATAATAATAATAATAATAATAATAATAATAATAATAATAATAATAATAATAATAATAATAATAATAATAATAATAATAATAATAATAATAATAATAATAATAATGATAATAATAGTAGTAATAATAATAATAATAATAATAATAATAATAATAATAATAATAATAATAATAATAATAATAATAATAATAATAATAATAATAATAATAATAATAATAATAATAATAATAATAATAATAATAATAATAATAATAATAATAATAATAATAATAATAATAATAATAATAATAATAATAATAATAATAATGATAATTCAAAACATTTTTATCAAGTTGATAAATATACAGTATAATATTTTGTGAAAAAAGGTCGTAATTTGACAATAATAAATTAAAATTCAATATTTACCATCATTATAATTAATCTTATATCACTTGTCGTTGTACTTGACAATATTAAAACACATTTAGATGAAAAAAATACAAAAAAATACCAAATCAGTGTCGCTTGCGAAAATGTTTATTTCTAAATGACATAAGAGCAATTACACCATAATTAGTCAGTTTTACTCTAATAATATTGTTCTGCTGGTGTTATTTTCTTAGTCTCATATTATATAGGGAGCTGTTGAAATGTAATGTGATGTATAAAGTAGTATTGTAGATAACTTGCCATGTTTGGTATTGGAAAATATAAGATTTGGTTGATTAAAAATGATGATATGCAAATCTAAATTGTACAAAGACCCAGAAGCGACATTTGCATTATTGTTTTTTTTTAAACTCAATATATTGAGTTAAAAAAACTCTTTATATTGACTTTAAAAGTCAATATATTGACTTTGAAAGTCGATATATTTAGTTTACAATTCAATATTTTGAGTTTACAACTCGATATATTGAGTTTACAACTCGATATGTTGAGATTACAACTCGATATATTGACTTTTAAAGTCAATATATTGAGTTCTCAACTCTTTATATAAAGTTTTCAACTCAATATATTGACTTCAAAAGTCAATATATTGACTTTGAAAGTCGATATATTGAGTTTACAACTCAATATATTCACTTTAAAATGCGATATATTGAGTTTACAACTGAATATATTGAGTTTACAACTCAATATATTGAGTTTACAACTTAATATATTAGGCTTACATCTCGATATATTGATTTTAAAAGTCAATATATTGAGTTAACAACTCCATATATTCACTTTAAAAGTCAACATAATGAGTTCTAACCTCAATATATCGAGTTTTAAGCTCAATATATTGAGTTATGAACTCGATATATCGACTTTTAAAGTCAGTATATCGACTTTTAAAGTCAATATAATGAATTATGAACTCAATATATCGAGTTATGTACTCAATATATCGAGTTAAGAACTCAATATATCGACTTTTAAAGTCAATATATCAAGTTGTAAACTCAATATATTGAGTTGTAAACTCGATATATCTACTTTTAATGTCGATATATCGATTTTTAAACTTAATATTTCGAGTTGTAAACTCGATATATCGACTTTTAAAGTCAATATATCGAGTTTGAAACTCTATATATCGACTTTTAAAGTCAATATATCGAGTTTGAAACTCAATATTTCGAGTTATGAACTCAATAAATCGACTTTTAAACTCAATATATCGAGTTATGACTTCAATATATTGAGCTATATACACGACATTTCGACTTTTAAAGTCAATATATCGACTTTTCAAGTCAATATATCGAGTTATGAACTCAATATATCGAGTAATGAACTCAATATATCAAGTTATCAACTGAATATATCGACTTTTAAACTTAATATATCGAGTTGTAAAGTCAATATATTGAGTTCTGAACTCAATATATTGAGTTTAAAAAATAATAATAATGTAAATGTCGCTTCTGGAGCTTCGTAAAATTGTTTATTTTCTATAGCATTTTTTAGATATACTTGACAAAATTTGCTAAATATAGATATATATATAATTATTATGTATACAATCTAGTGTATACATATATATCTCTCAACTCACTGTTACGTATGTCGCTCGCTGAAAGTGACTATTTCTAAAAAGGGGATGGGGTAATCACTTCATACTCAATCGATTTTTTTTATTGATATAACTATTTTGTTGTTATATTCTTACTCCCATATAATGTAAGGTGTTTATATTTATTAGTTGATTTGAATAGTAAAGTTACAGACGATTTTTGTATGTTCGAGATTGAAAAAAATATGGAATTTTGTTCATATAAATAATGATTAGGTTTACTTTGTGTGGCTTTAGCCCTATCAATATACTTGCAATGGTGTATGTTATGTATTTCATTCTCTTTCAGTGTATTAGAATGATTCAAAGTGGAAAAGTATACGATTTCTATGACTTTTTGTAAAATTGTGAATTTCATTTTTTTGGCTTGAAAACTTAAAAAACACAATTTTTCAAATCGGTACTTCAAATAAATAGACTTCCTAAAAAAAGAACCATTTGCTGAGTTGAAATCACATATCAAAGCCGTTGGCACTTGCTCGGCTGAGTGCGATAGCTTCTCTAGTAAAATGAAACATGAAAGTCAACTAGGGTAAACTGATATTTTAGTGTTTTTTTTCTATAAAAAGCTCATTATGGGTTAACAATAACACCTGAATTGTAATATATTTTCAGAATATATGTGATAATATGTAATTTAATTCAATAAATATATATCTATATATCTATTCTGGGCGCCATTTTGGAAACTGGCTATAAAACGGTCATTTGAATTTTTACGTCTTGGGACTTTTTTTTGTCATTCTCGATACAATACTAAATTCATAAATGCAAAAATCCCTTCTGTTGCAATTTGTTCCACCTCAAATCATAAATGCCCTGGACTAAATAGCTTTTAGGGCTTTGTGGTTATCTATATGACCCGATTTCCTAGAATCAAAGCCCGAAGCAAAACCAGGGGCTGTAATTCCGACAAGTCAAGCCTCAAATATTAACCGACCACAAGAAAACAGCTCTTTTTGCTTTGATGATGTACAAACAATTCGGCTGGGAACAAAAACCACTGAACCTGAATAAATTCCAAAATGGCAGCCTGGCGCCCATTCTTACTCGGTTTGCTCGGCAACATTCCATGGTAACTGGAGCTTAACTGCCAAGCAAATCAGACTGCTGTTATACACAAGATAATCAATGGTAAATTTCGCACATGTAAAATTAAAAATGGCTGACTGGTGACCATTTGTTTCCAATTTCGCTTGTGTCTCGGAAACCTTGCATGGTGGGTAGAGTATTAGAATAAAAAAATTACATGTGTTACAGGCCTAGCACCCGGGCCAATATCTCATGTTTACTGGGCAATTATGTGTTTATGTAACATTATTTAAAATGACTGACTGATGTTAGCATGCGTCTGGTAGTGGTTTTGTGTTAGTTTCCGAACAACCCTTTCCAGTTATAGGGATTTTTTTCTTATCGTTGTAATTAACACATCATAGTGGAAATATCTTCTTTTGTTCAAATGTGATTGAAAATCTCAAATAAATTTAATGATATCAATTTGGTGGACTGAATAAGAAAATATTGTGAATAAATAAAGCGGTATGAGAGTGTAATTATTCAGCCATCTGGCTTATTTTGAAATAATAATCCAGCAAACACTGGACTTTGATCCAACGTTGGTTTAATGTTGGCCCATAGTTTGCGACGCTGGCCCAGCACTACACTATCATGTGATGCGATGATGTGCACTTTGCTTATTCATGAAATAATTCAATTCGTGTTTTCCAAATTAAAACTTGCAAACGATGTCTACGTGATTGGACTATCTGAGGATAATGATGTATTTATAATTCAATAAAGCTAATTGAATATCACTGATTATGTCCTAATAAGATCGGTAACTGATTGCTCATTTGAATTCAGTCTCTGTCTCTGTCTGTTCTATCTAGTAGAGGGGCTTAATAAAAAAATCGTTTACTTCGTTGCAAAAATCTGAAATTTTTGTCACAAGTTAACAAGACCTGGATATTTGAGAATCTGCCGACAGACAAGCGATTTTTTTCCTACAGCGGCCATATTGGGCAATTTCAAAATGGCCGCCGCTGTAATGCACTACGCATACTAACTTTTTAATTAATCATCACAGAACCACATATAATACCTCTTTTCCAGGGTATTTGAGGTCGGGGATGACGATTATGACGTCAGTTTCGATAAAAAAGTTAAAATGTCAAGATCAAATAACAACAGCAAGGTCAAAATCGTTTAAAATTTGTCTATTACTGTTTCTCTTATTGATCGATGCTTAAAAAGCTGAATGAATCTGTATATTTCAGAATCCTAAATATTTCAGAATTTGCCAACAGACAAGCGATTTTTTTCCATTAGCGGCAATATTGGGCAGTTACATAATGGCCGTCACTGCAATGCACTACGCATGCCAACTTTTTAACTAATCATCACAGAATCACATATAATACCTCTTTTCCAGGGTATTTGAGGTCGAGAATGACGATTATGACGTCATTTTCGATCAAAAGTTGAAATGTCAAGGTCAAATAACAACATCAAGGTCAAAAATGTTTAAAATTTATCTATTACTGTTTTTCTCATTGGTCGATGTTTAAAAAGCTGAATAAATTCGTAGTTTTTAAATAATTTTATAACTCTAAAGTAGCCTGTGTTATTGGTCAGGTGATGATATAAAATAGGCCTACAATTAAATATGGCTCTCCCTCTCAGTCCACTGTCCAAATACGCCACAGTAGAGAGCATGAAAGCCCCCCAAACAATGCAGGCCTACATATGTATTAAATTACACAATAATACTCGCCTCAAATACCTTATTGGCACATTCACCTCCTTGGCCTCAGTATATCGTATGATCGTCTTGGTCATTGTACCGCCTGGTAATCTCGGCAGTGAAGAGTCAAATCACCCGCCTCTGCGCATAATGAGATGAATAAGATGACACTGCCCTCCAGACACAGGATTCGAAATTCGAACCCTGGCGGTCTGAGGCCGAGCACACTACCTCTCAGTCATGGAGGATCCAGGGCTTCACACAATACTTACGAGTGATCTTTATGAGTGAGCGGGGAAGAAATATGCGTTTCTTTGAAACCTGAATGCCAGAGCGGGGGACGAACCCGCGATCTCCCGAATTTTCAAGCAGACCGCTTTATAACCACTGCATCAATCCCCCTCCCAAATTGCTCCAACCGGGAGTACACCAATTCCAAAGAGAGATTAGCAAAAAATAAGAGGGATCATTTATCTTGCTGTAGTCAGGTGTTGTCTGTCAAAGCTAATATGGGTAGTGTCGTCATGCTGATAACTCAGTATGACTCTGTGCTGGCCAACAGAACATGTGCATTAAATGACGAAATTTAATTGCACTCTAGACAAACCTTGGTCTCTCAAGTCAGAGTCTGTCCACATGAAGTGACTGGAATGTTTCTGTGTGCTCATGTGTAAGTAAGAGTTGAACTGTTGCATCTGTTAAAGAAGCAAGACATCAGCTTTTCACACAGGGCTCACGCTCCCTTGAAAACAAGCCTTACACAGGCAGCACTGTTTGAGCACGTCAAAAGATCATATCATTCCTACAGGCTTCTATATATGAAACCAGACAATCATGTCATCAGGTGGTACCTGACTTTTCTAATTGGGGATGAGAATTTGATGGAAACAGGTGGTTGTCATTCAGAACGAAACTAGCTGATGGTAGAAAGTCATGGTCCTAATTAGTGCTTCGTAAGTGCAGTAAAGCGAGTTTACGGTGCACTTCCATATATGTGAGGGAGGTTGTGTGAATAATGAAACTGCTAGTAACTAAACACATGATTGCGCTGAAAACATCTCCAGTTTTATTTGGACTAGTAATGGAATACTATCAGTTTTCCCTTTGTTTTATTATTTCATATTTATTCCATGACAGAGTTTTATACAGTTTAATTTTCAAAAAGTACTATATATTATCTATTTTTTTGTTACTGAATTGCTTTTGTCAATTGTCCATGGAATTTAGTAGTCTTTTTTATCATGTCAAGCTTTGTGATACTTTATCAGGTTATTCGGAAAGACCTAATAATAACGACAGTAATTTTAGTCATTGCTTCCATTGAAGGCATGTGTATATTCTTGTTTCACTGGTCTGCAATATTCATGTGCAGAGTTGACATACATTAAATCTATTGTTACTGTTTTAGTATCACGTATTAATATAATGATGCGACATGTTTTGTTAAAGTTTAGAATGTATTTTACTTCGTGTGTTTATCACCCTTGAAAACCCTTTTGTGATTTTTTTATGGTGAAATTGGCTAATTAATATTCAGAACGAAAACAATGAAATACCTATGTCAGAAAAAAATTAAAACCGTGACATTTTTGTACGCTTTAAAATTTGCGGAAAACATAAATTATTTTAAATGTTTACACTTATATCGTCATATGACCTCGATTTGGTCATTTTAGATTAAAAATGACATCATAATTGTGATCTTTGGTCTCAAATACCTCAGAATAGAGGTAGTACAAGTTATTCTCTCATGTTTAGTTAAAAAGTTATATTGCGCAAGGCTTTCAGTGGCGGTCATTTTGCATCGTCCAATATGGCCGCTAGGGGGCAAATTTCACTTGTCTGTCGGCAGATTCTGAAATGTCTAGGTCATGTTGGTCTGTGACAAACATTTCAGACTTTTGCAATGAAGTTCGACCATTTTATTAGGCTAAGCTCCCCTACTAATCCTAATTACACTAGTTTTATATGTAAGCCCACTATGTCTATTTTCTTTGTTTTAGATCAGAAAAAATCCAAAATATAATCAGGAAGGACGCAAAAAATAATCATTTAAGAAATACAAACATTGAGCCTATTTTTGAGAAGTTAATGTGGGCACTTTTGACCTATTTTACAAAAAGGTAAGGAGCTAGGCGACGAAAAAAACAAGCAAAAAAATATAGCTGCATAATTATTATAAATCTCCTGAGATGAACTTGTTTTCTTTCGGAATGTTTTTTTATATCCTGAAATTAACTGGGGTTTTTCGGGAATCCGCAACAATCCAATGTGCGCGCTGGGCAGAAAAAACATGTTTTTTTGGTAATGCGCGGCCTCAACCTAATGCGCTCTCTCATCTAAAGCAGATAAAAAAATGGCCTAAGATGGTGACATGACTGGTAACATTAAAGGGAGTACGTGCGGCAATAAATGAATGTCCCCTTTTCTGGGTGTAATTCACGTGCGCACTCAAAATTATTGCCATGAATCCAAGTAGGCCTACATGCACGTCACGAAAACAAAATATGACAATATGGATAAATGATAAACCACGCATACATATTTGTTTAATTTGAGACTACATATTTTTAAATTTTGCTGTTTAAACACACCTTTCGCTCCCAATGACAGTGATTTATTCGGCGAAAAAAAGTCGTCGTTATTAACGGTGTAATGGGGTTAACGTGAACTATTGTTTTATGTAAATGCAAATAATAGTAACTGTACATACCGTCCCCTTGGATATGAAAGGGTGTATCTGCCACTTTACCACGTGGCAGATACACCCTTTTATATCCAAGGTTACAAATCACATCAGTCAATGCCATTCCGTCTTTCCGTTGTGCTTGCAATAATGAAGCCGAGTATGCTGTAAAGCAAAAAGGCAGTATCAGCATACTTGCAAAGAAAATAGATACTGTATTTGGACTTTGTACGGCAGTATACTACCTATTACGTTTTTTAATCATACATTGACAAAATTCGATTGATTTTCATTTGAAACTCGGTATATTGGTATTGCATTGTGTATGCAAGAATATCTCATTTGGATTTATGCACGTTTGAAGTTTTCATTTCATACATTAAAAACACGTTATCCTCGTTTAAATATTATGTTCCAACAAAAGTAATGAGAAATAACATTGAGTAATTTTTTTTTGTAATTATCCCGGTTGATATTAACATAGTTTGAAATTTTGTAAATTAAAAAATATCACATTAAGAATGAACGGACAGATTGTTGACAAAATACGATCACTCTAAAAAACATAAAGAAAACAATGTAGCTAGACCTATGAAACGAAAGCTATACAACAATTTCCCCGATGAAGGCTCACCTTCTTCATCGAGACGCATGTCAAATCCACATGCAGAGGAAACCTTCGTGACATTCTGCGGAATCAGAAGAAGGTCAACTCGGGAGGGGTAGACGGAAGCTTATTTCTGTCTGCGGTCATATAAATAGCTGCCCCTCATGGAGAAACCCAGACAAAAAATAGCTGTTGAAAACTAGCTGTCGAAGATGTTAAGCCAATATTGTTTTAATGCTAAGCCAGCGTCTGCGACGCTGGCCCAACAATACAACAACATTGGTTGAAAGTCCTGACAGGTCGTCTGACTTCAAGGGCGAAAACAAGGAGATCTCAAAATATACGAAGAGCTCCCCCAATGTTGGGATAACGTTGGGCAACAATCTATGACGCTGAGCCAACAATAAAACATCATTGGTCTGCATTTGAAGCAGGGACCAGTAATTGGTTGTAGCGGGAGGTCAGCAGGAAACAGAAGATGTTAGTTTGATGTTGATTTAAGGTTGAGTCACCGCATGCGACGCTGGCACAACTTGTTGTTTGTTTGCTGGAATCTCAGAAAAAATACAGTTTTTACACCCACGCTTTCTTGGAATTGTTGAATACATGTACTTTTTTGTCCGAAAAAAAGCTACCCTCTAAATACAAATTAAAAGTAACCAAAACTCAAAAAACAATCTTGGTAAGAATGATCTCTTGATTTTGGACTCACTCACTCACTCACTCACTCACTCACTCACTCACTCACTCACTCACTCACTCACTCACTCACTCACTCACTCACTCACTCACTCACTCACTCACTCACTCACTCACTCACTCACTCACTCACTCACTCACTCACTCACTCACTCACTCACTCACTCACTCACTCACTCACTCACTCACTCACTCACTCACTCACTCACTCACTCACTCACTTCAAGAAAGTTGAGGGTGGGGGCTCTAGGGTAGTGGTTAGCATCGCTGCCTTTCACGCTAGAGTTTCGGGGCTCGGTTTCGGATCTCGGCGGTTTGAAAGAAACGAAAATGTTTCTTCCCCATCCACGTGTAAATCTCTGTATTGTGGAGAGCCTCCGTGACCGAGAGGTAGCGTGAAAGAAACGAAAATGTTTCCTCCCCATCCACGTGTAAAACTCAATATTGTTGCGAGCCTCCGTGACCGAGAGGTAGCGTGCTCGACCTCGAACCATCAGGGCTCGAATTTCGAGGCCTGTGTCCGGAGGACAGTGTCATCTCATTCATCTCACCATCCCAAGGAGGTTCTCCTGGCCCAGTTTAGCCTATATGTGCACAAAGGTGGCCTAAAGCCCGATTCATTTCATTTTCAAGAAAGTTGAATCTCACCATCTCGTTACAGATGGAACACCAACAAGTGTCTCCACAGGGGTAATTGGACACTGCCGTACAAAGCCGAAAGGCAGTATCTGCTTAGTTTACATGTCAGCAGATACATGTCAGCAGATACTGCCTCTCGGATGTGCAGAGCAGTACTGCAGAACTGACAGCGCGACTTCCCCCGTGATCGATGAAACTTAGGTTTTTGTTGACGTGGGCAGGGTTGGGTTTCACCACATGCACGTTCTCCAAATTATATTAGAAAACCTCACGTTGTGCCAAGGTTCAATCAAAATGTACGTGGGCGATGGTGCGATGAGGCTTCCAGTTGATGAATTAATTTACAGGCTTTTAGAACAAAAAATAAAAATACCGGCTTGAAAACAAGTATCGGAATATGGCATTTACATATGGCATATCACAAGCACTGCATGGATATCGACCTTCCTCCTAGAACTGTGAAAGTGTACGTGTATTTCATTTTGCGTGACAATTGGGACATTTACACACTTATTAAGTGTAAGATTTTAATAAAATCTACTTATAGACCAGACGTGGCTGGGAATTTAGGCCACTATCATTTTCACATAGCTGTACTATTCAGGGGCCAGAATCAACCTGTCGATCAGGTATCTGCCTCTGCTTTACTGTTATATGGCCAAAATTGTACATGGCCTATGCGTGATTTTTTTCCGATTTGGAAAAATCTAGCATATTACACATTTCCGCCCACTGAGTAGTGAAATTTTGAACTATGTCAATATATTTGAATTCAGCAGAAAGCTACTGGCCCAGGCTTTCACGTGGATGTAACAGATTTTCTGTCCGATATTTGCAAAATGCACAAGAGAGCATGGTACATATGTTTATTTTTGATTCAAACATGTTCTAGAACTATTGTGGACCTAGAAAAAAACCCATTTGGAATAAAAATGATAGTTATGTGGACATATTACACACTTTTTTTGGTTAGACGTAAACATTTGCTCGCTTTTCTTCAGGCTCGGGAAAATTGACGGTATTCCACATTTTTTCCCCACTGAGTAGTCAAATTTTAAGCTATATCAATATATGTATCAGTGTGTAAGAGACAGTGTGTGGCGCATTGGCAGATCGCCTGATTTCGAAACCTGTTCGAAACCCACTGATCCTACTAGGGTCTATCAGAGAAATATCATTATTTCTCCCCTCTCAATGGGACTAGAAGATCACGCTAATGGCCGCTGGTGGAGGTAAAGTTGAGACCATTCAGTGTAGCAAAGCTAATTTCGCGCAGGGCCACATGTACGCTGCATGACTCTGGTTCGTACCGTCTAAATCCGCACTGTAAAATCAAATGTGCTCATATTCATATACATGGGCCATATTGACCTGATGCTTCACTGCTATCCATTCTAGATAAATCTATAGCAATTGTGTTCGATGTACAGCTTTTCTCATTTAAAGGATCGATGCATTGGAAAATCTAGAAAAAAATATATATCTTATTGTCTTTATGCACATTTTCAGTAGCTTTTTGTTAATTTTCTTTGCATATTCGGAATCCATGCCCTCTAAAATGTATAAAATAAAAAAAGATTGTGAAATTAAGTCAAGTATCGGCAAAACTATACACAATTTAGATGATTTTCCTAACGTTTTTTTGGCGGCCATTTTGAATGACGTCATAAAATCCCTTTAGGCACAGTGAGAGTTTGTTATCGGCCCAGGCGGGGTCCCCATGACCCTACTGAACATGCCTGATGTGTCAGATTGCTTGTTACAAAGAAATGCCATCTGGTCATTTTTACATCACTTTAGCGGCTCTTGGCTGGCTGACTATCACAGGTAATTGAAGCTCTAAGAATGGGGCAGGACTATCATCTGTGGACATTATGTGCGTGGGTAGCTGGCTGTTTGTACAACTGATGGACCTTCTGACTATTTTAGTAGCATTACTTAGCTACAGTACACTGCTAATGAGTGGTGTTTGTTGTAGTTTTGGATGAAAAATAAAAGTGTATCCAAAATTTAATTTGATCTACCACATTCTATTGAATAAATAAATGATCAATTCGGTATATAGTATGCACTTCATCCTGTTTATTTTGTAAGATGTCAATATACAAACATACAACAGTATAGATATACAGGTAATAGTAACTAAGTATCCTAATAGTGCTGTAATGAATAAAGCAGTTGGTTTATGTAATCACATGGATTAAGTATCCTTAGTGAAGGTCAATTAACAGTCGATGATATTGTTCAGATCAGTCTCGCTCTTTATTTTTACACACATGGATGAAGGTCATTAGAGTTTGCTCTGATATCCACACTGACCTGGAAACAAACGACAACATTAGCTATAGGCTAGTCCTGTAAGTGATCCCTACATAATCAAACTATTATTATCATTGTTTCTTACGTATTCATTTACTTATATTTATATTTTTTTTGTACACTACCTATACATTATTTTTGCTGTCTTAGATTTGTTTTCATATTCAAAAACATAATCATCAGATCAAGACAGCGTATATTCATGTATATGTAAAAACTAACAAGAAACTAAGCAATAAGTCTAAGTCAATTGTATCCGATTTTGACATAATATCAACCTTTTGTTGTGACTAAGAATACATAGATAATGTGTTATATACAGATACATATGCATGTATTTTCATAAGAAAGCTTAGATTTTTTTTTAATTGTGAGCAGAAACATAATGTTATTTTATATAATACCAAAGTGTTATATATCAAATGAAAACCCAGAACGTGTTTATTGTGATGAAGTAAAACCCGGAACATGTTTATTTTGACGGATTAACCCAATAACGTGTTTATTGTAATGGAGTACAACCCAGAACGTGTTTATTGTGATGTAGTAAAGCTCAGAAGGTGTTTATTGTGCTGGAGTATAACACTGGTCTATTAATTTATTCAAAAATTTAGCACAAGGTTCATCAACATGTGCTTGGATGGTCAGCAGCAGATTTTGTGATTTTCTTAGTGAAATATATTATATTTGTACCATTTTAGATTTATGCAGCCAAAGGAAAATAGAATCATGTTCTATTTTACTATGTGAATCAAACCACCAACCTTTAACTACAAAAAACTTACTTGACAGATGTCTCCAATAAAGAATTCGTCATCGCTGTTAGAGCCTGTTTCGTATTTTCTAAAAGCCAAATAATCACATAGCTGTAGTAAACCATAATCATTCGTTTAATAATTGAGTTTTATTTGAAAAGGAATAATCCCAATCTGGCCATCGCTACATAAAATAATGTGTAAATGAGAGGGTCTGCTCATATCTTAAATGGTTTGTTTATGAAGTGACTAAATTATAGCAGTCTAGATATTAACCAGTATATTTATGTCGTCACCTAATAGCACCTAAGTGGAACACCCTAACACTTTAAATAGACTCAATACACGATCTCAAGTCAATACAATTTTGATTTCATAATATATCAGAGTATAGATGGCAACCTGTAGGATTGAAGCTTGCTACGGGTCCAAGGCAGTTACCACCAACACAGTTGTTGTATTCAGCATCATTCATCAAGTAAAGGTTCCAGCTGTTGGGAGTCATATCCTGCTCGTAGATAAATACGGCGTGGTAGCTCACTCCTGATAAGATCTTTACAAACAGAACAACGGACCATGTACTTATTCAGCAAATACCAGACGGTGATCAAATGCTGGTTTGATAATGGGTCATATTCACAGAAATTAGAACAACATTAAACTACCACTAGAATAATGTGTCGAACAAGGAAAAAACGGGCTTGTTCACCTATCCACAGAAGGTAGAACAGCATTAAGCTGACATTAGATTAACACATCAAAGTGTCGTAAAAGGGAAAAAACCTTATCATTCACATATCCAGAAAAAATGATATGTCTACTTGTACCTTGCTTTCTGTGGAAAACAATAGCCTGGTGATGGTGCATAGTAGACAACTTAACGTTTATATCACCACAGCTCATGCAAGTATCGCATCGAACACTAACTTATGCAATACACCATATTTTGTAATTTAGATACATATTCTGAAATTAATTTAATTATAATGAACTTGTATATGTAAAATTTTAGTGGAAACCACTCGAGACACAATAAAGACGTGCATCCTATTAATTATTATATCGATACAGCATGTCTGATTTGTTTTATCTATACCGGTTCATATATGTTAGCCGGGTTTGTAGGGGGTAAACGTGACAATGAAGAATTTATCTAAACACATAGTTCCCTTGATAAAATAAGTATTGATAATAATTGATGGTAAATGCAACTCTTGTCAACGAAGTGGGGGCAATGTGGCTCTGTGTAAATAACAATATCACTTGAAAAAAATATGCCAAGCTTGGTTAATATTCACACCACCAACAGCAAGTATGTGCTTTGTCAAAATTCCCGTCTGCAGTTCCAACGTGGCGACCAGGTAGGTGTCGGTTGTGTTTTTCTCGACACTGAAACCGAAAGAAGCGCCAGCAGCACAATCTCCGTAAGTGACTACTCCCCACTTTGTGCCAACTGCTGTGGTATCCCAAGATGCATCCATAGTGAAAGCAGCTGTCAATTTAAGCTGGCTCACCCAGTCTCCAGCAAAGAGACCGTCCATTACATAGGTTCCAAGGTGACCACCATTTTCTAAAACTGAATTGTAGCCCAGAAAGTGCCCACAGTTGTTTTCTACAGTGGCCATGGCTGGCATACCAAGTTGTCCCACCCATCCTCCATTACAACCATGAGACTCTGTGTCAGTTGTAAGCGGAATAGACACTTTGCAGGTGCAATCAACTGAAATTTACAAAGAATAGAAGAATCACATTAAGTTAAACGGGAATTGAATTATTGCGAAATAAACATTTTATATTGAGCCATCCCTATCAAAGATATGATATCAGACAGCGGCTGATCTGAGGGGGAAGGCGGCGTCGGTGTACCTCCGCCAAGTGTCACCAAAACAGGAAAAGTGGCATATTTTGGCCTGATTGTGCTCTTAAATGCACTATTTGAAGCCGTAAAGTTTAAAATCCAGCGCCCAAACAATCAAATGTTGTACTCGCCACTGGAAAAAACTCATGGGTTTGTATTACACGGGTATGAGTATTTGTCAATTTTGTCCAAGAAATTCTACAGCAATATGCAAAGTGTTACTTGAGGAAGGAGTTTGTCATGCTTTATACTAGCCTTTCATTTCTGTGCAAATATAATCTGTGTCGTTGAAGTATCCATCTACACCACATGTTCCAACCTCCACAACTTCACCTCCTTGATACATTCCAAAGAGCCATTCGGGTTCCATTTGCACGTATGGGCAGGGTACTAAAAATACATCTCAATATTATATACATTCAATAACATATAATTTTAACAAAAATAATACTTTTCACATAAATATTAACCTCGTAACAAATTCAAACACGTCAATTTAAACGTATCAATAAATGTATCAATTCGACTAGAATTCAACCTTGAATGCAAATTAAATTAGATGTAACAATATTCCTCCCATGGTTTTTACTGGGACTGGGACCCGACTGTGGGATTATTTTAGTACTAATTCAAATGCGCTCGTCTTGTAACCAACAATGTTATAATTTTTTAATTGGGGGATAACTATACTAAAGTCTTATGTTCAGAAATTTTAATACAAACGTAGCTCATCTTTCAGACAGTATGGACTGTTGAATGATATACCATAAATCACAGAAAATACAAAATTTTTAATCCCTTTTAACCTTAACCCATAAATCACTGATGTTGATTGTAGTAGAGTCTATTTGTATTTATTGCCACCTGTATGGATACTTTTCAGAAGTACATATGTCTTTCTGTTTCGTCTATCGACGTTATGCTGCATATTTTTAAATAACGTAGTTATATCCATTTGTAATTTTAGATCTCGAAGCTGTGGTCACTAACTACAAAATTCCACCTAATGGAGCAGCATACCGATTGATTTTGGTACAAGGGAAACTCTAAACCTTTACTTGATATATTATAGACTACTTCTCTCGGTCTGAATTGTTGACTGTGGGGAAATATTTTGATTAATGTAGTTAATATTTTAGGGTATTATATTTCGAATAACATATCGTCTCCTAACTGTTTTAATTTTAGTAGATATTATTATTATTTTTAATAATATACCGTGTCCCAATCGAGTTAATTCTGAAAGTTTTTTTTATATATTTCCAAAGACATACCACGTCCTAATTGGGGAAGCTCTGATCAAGGGTTATTTTTGTCTTGGAGAATATACCTTTATCTAAGTGAGTTAATTCTAGATATTATTTGTCTATTTCATCGTGCTAACCGTGTTCTGGGGTGCTGACTGTGGGGAAACCGCAGTCATCACACTCGGTGTGATCACAGGTTGTTTTTGTACATGGAGCTCCTCTGCGAATGTCTTCTGGATCCGTGTACGTACCCGGAGCACACCAACGATCCACGGATGTAATGACACCACTATTCTTAACTTTATAACATTCCTTGTAATGTCCACACATTCGAGGGTTGTCATCAGCCTCTATAAAACCTCGGCCCAGGGCGTCAAAGTCACTGCATCGGTAGCACTCATCCTCACCAGTACCTGGTGACACACAATCAAATAATTAGACAGATGCTGTATGTTGATAAAAAAGTACATTTCACATGGAATACTCAAGTCTAAGATATCATATTAGATTGCGAAAATAATTAAATGCATAAATTCAATGCATTGTGTGCATATGTAATCTGATTGAATTTTACTAGCTGTCATGATTAATTATATATGTATCATGACACCTTAAAACACATACTATGTTAGTTAGAAGAAAAAAATAACAGCGCACACACATGTAATATTCCCACAGTTTCCATGCTATTGTAAACTATGACTTGTATTGTACTGTATTGTATTGCGTTGCGTTGCATTGCATTGCATTGCATTGCATTGAATTGCACTAAACAAAGTATACTCACTGCGCTTGACAATGTTGGCCAGGCTGAGAGACAGCAACGTTAGTGAAATTATCAATCTCAACATCTTGTGCTCTTTGCTGTGTTGTTGTAAGTTCAAGCTGTGACAAATAATTTGCATAATGATAGAATTTCTTTTAAATCACAATGATTGGTCATCTGTTATGTCTTGCTTTTAAATGTTCGTAACAGTATATTCTCATTCTCTGTCAATAGACTTCAAGAAGAAATGGACCTAATGCAAGTAGGGATTATTTATTTTTCCCATGTTTTAACTACATTGCTACCTATATAGAGCCTAATAAATAATAATAATTGTTCTATATAATCATATGTATCAACATTGAAATAATAAATGAGACGCAGCGCACTAAAGTTGATGTCACATTATGGTGCGAAGCGCATGAATTGTGCTTGAAGAACATTAAATTAAACGTCATAAGCACAAAACAACTTGAAAAATACAGTGTATTTGCCATGTTAAACTTATCAGTAGCTTTTTGCCGCGTATGACCTGCTGCATATGGTCAGCATGTGCATATGGCAGGCTTATGACCAACGTCATCTACGTAAGCCTAGCGTATTTGTAGCGTATGTGTAACTTAATATACAGCTCGCATGTTCAGCGTTCCGCTAACAAGTGTTTGTAAAGACCAGATCTTCCACATTGTGTTATGAATACGCTAGCCATACTTGAACTAACGGTACTTGTATGAGAGCTGTTCTGACAGAACAGTACTCAGCCAGCTAGTTCTAAACTGTACGGTGCACTTTCATGACTGGATATGTTAATAAATAAAGACTTTACGTAAATCTGGCATTCCTCAAACGTGCTGCGTCGAGCGTCTGCATACCGTTATGTAAAATAAACCATACTTTTTTTTAACATGTTTTAAATAATCTTGTATGTGTCAGCATATGCCAACGAGTTCCAGCTCATGCCAGCGAATGACAGATGTACAGCCATCTTTGAAACGTATGTAACCTATGACTAGCGAGCCCGTAGCATTTGTCAACATATACCACCGTATTACGGTGCATACGCTAGTACGATACCTTATGCTTTATATTTAAATAACGTTAGAACCGTTTCTGAGACAACCTTGAAAATTACACTGGTAGCTAAGTAGCCTACATATCAAAGAGTAGGCCTACTGCATAGTTATACATTTATACACCAGTAATGATTTAGCTGAAGAGGCTCAAAAACTTTATAAGATATTCACAGAAACTCTATCTTAACCATCTTAACATTTATGTGTTGAGTTAGCAGCTTTGCTGATAACTTAGCTTTTAAGATTGTCTAAGAAAAAATGAAATGAATCGGGCTTTAGGCCACCTTTGTGCACATATAGGCTAAACTGGGCCAGGAGAACCTCCTGAGGATGGTGACATGATTGAGATGACACTGTCCTCCAGACACAGCATTCGAAATTCGAGCCCTGGCGGTCTGAGGCCGAGCACGCTACCTCTCGGTCACGGAGGCTCCCCACAATACTGACTTTCACACGTGGATGGGGAAGAAACTCTTTTTTTTCTTTCAAACCACCGAGACCGGGAACCGTCACGGTTTACATGTTATACTCCTCCCAGAGGAACAGTTCTCTGGGTGATATGTGTTCTTGGTGACTTGTGTCCATTAGTGATTCACGTAACAGTAAATTGAATTCTGAAGAACCCACAGGCTTCCACGATTTCCGGGTTAAACTGATTCAAGTAGTGAGTTAATTTATTTCATGCAACTTTAAAGCAGCCCCTTGGGATGACATAAATTTTCGTTTTTACTTCCGTACTGAAGTAGTGTATCCCACGGATCATGTTTTTATTTGTTTCAGAATTTTCATATTTTTATAAATATTTTTATTCAACATTTCTATGAAACCAGAAGTAATCCAAACACATATTTTTAATCAATGTAACAACGTGCTGTATTAATTTGAGATTTCAGTAAATCACCTAAGATTTGCTCGTTTTTTACAAAAGAAATAGGTTAAGAATACAATGTCATGCAGTCTAAGAGAAATAGTTCATTATAATTTTGATGATACAAATTGCTGCTTTCCCGAATATATTGTTTAATCATCCATGATACCAGCATTTACATTTCGATTTGAAATGGTAATGTGATTTAAAACATTATTTAGTAATTGATATGTTGTCTTAAACAACCTATTATCACAGATGTATTTGTTCAAAAAACACCCGTTCAAACAGTCATCGTTGTTCAATATTCCGCGAAACTCAATGCCCTCGACCTCCTTTGTTTTCACCGAGCTGGCTAATACAATGAAGTATGGGAGAGGGTTCTTATATACCGAGTGACGTCACTGCATTTTACAGAATGAAGTATGGAAGAGGGGGTGTTATATAACCTTGTTTTCACCGAGTGACGTCACTGCGTTTCACAGAATTTAACATAATAAAAACGATGGTTCAAAATGCTTCTTGGGTCGCCCAGCAAACATGAGGCCCTGGTTCAACGTTGACTTATTGTTGTACCATCTCCCACTACGCTGACGTAACAGTAAACCAACGTTGGGCCAGCAACTCCTTCTAGTTGACATGAAACGTGTTCTGCTGGCGGCTTGACGATGGCACCAGCCGAAGCCACAGTGTCTCGCATCACAGCAGACACAAGAAGTTGAATCAATGTTGATTTAACGTTGGTGCAGCGGCTCCGACGATAGTCCAATGAAAATCCAACATTGACTTAATGTCTTGTGTGTAAAGCAATCAGGCAAATCAAAGCCAGGTGGACGCCGGTTTTCGTGGCAGGTGGAGCTACCATGGGTCATCTGTGGCAGACGGCTGTCCCTTTAAAGTTTTATTTAGCCCTTTAAACACGAGGTGTACATTTGAGGGTGGTTCAATGTTAGGCCAGCGTCGCTGACGGTGGGCTAACATTGAACCAACATTGGGTGACAGTCTGTGATTGTTTCTCAGCTGATTATTCATTCTGTGAGATGTCTAGTTTTTATAAATATAAATATTTGTCGCAATTAGAGGATGGAAACTGAGTTATGAAGTTCAGTTTCAAATGAACGAGAAATAGTAACTTACAATTCAGTAGCGCAGGGGAGGGTGATGCTCCGTAGGCGTTTTAACCCTTACATCGCGGGGATCGACTTTAGTCGTCAGAATCTGACGTATATAAACGTCAGATTCCCGTCGATCCCCGCACTGCAAGAGTATACTATGAATCAAATTTATTGAATAAACAATTAACCCTTTAACGCCAAATCATTCAATTTGAGTTTTTACCCACTTGAAGTTGTGTCTCGCTGACGCGATCCACAACTTCAAGTGAGTGAAAATTATTCACATTTGGCAAAATGGTGGTCAACTTTTTTCAAATATTGCTGATTGATGTCACATTTTATCTTTGTCACATGTTTAAAAAGTGGTACTTAATGTGCTAATAAAAAATGAAAACCCGAATATATGCGACACCCGCGGTTAAAGACGTTCTGAGCTGTCATTTGAGATATTATGTTAGGTTCTTTTATAATATTTAAACATTTTTATTCAGTTTCGAGATGGGAATTGCGCAGCAGGCCTTCAGAACTAAATATAAATATGATCAGCCATACGTAAATGCACGTGCACGCAGCATCGTTACAATAATATCATTGAACCGATCGTGGTATTCTACTCCCGACCAATCAAAGAGTGGTTCAGCCTGTCGCATGACAAGATCCGCCAATCACCGCCGTCATTCCGTCGTTATTAAAATTTAGGCCATATTAATTAGTTATGACATCCTATACTATTATTAGTATACTATATTTTATACTATGCATTACAATGATTAGGCCTGCATAACCAAAATTTAAAATAATGAATTTATTTTTATTATTTTAGTTGTGAGACAGGGATTAGAAATGTGCAAAAAAATGAATTTTGAACATTTTGACTTCGCATGCCTTCTTGTTATATGTCTGGCGGGTGACAAATGTAACCAAGATATTACTCTTCTAACGGCTTCCCGGTATCGTCTGTCTGCCATCAGGTCGTTCACTGGAGATGAAACGCTTTTCATTTTTTTATAATCTCTTCAGATTAGATGTCCCCGCCGTCACAGCCACGTGTGACCAAAAGCTGAGCGCTGGCTTGACGTTAGTTTACCATTGCACCAATTCTTCGGACCATGCTATAACGTGATGACATTCTGTATTCTGTCGGTTTGGGTATCTGCCTCTTTTCTTTTTTCCCTGTTTGTGAAGAAAAATCTGAAGCTTGTCACAACTGATTCCACATCCTGAAATTCCATTCTTGCTCATCTTTCTTATGTATTTGAAGTTCAATGCAGAAATGGATGTTCTTTTAATGACCGGTGTGACATCCACGTGTCTCTGTGTGTGGTCTCTCTCTTTAAGATAATTGATATCCTGGGCTGGTGTATTTTAAGAATTCCACATCCTGTTTGCCCTTGGCGCGCATCCAAGTCGTCACACGTGTTAATTGTGTGTTATTTATAAATGTTTAACCCTTTCAAGCCTGAATTTACCATTGTCATCTTCATCCACTACAAGCCGCGACTTGCTATCGCAATTCTCGACTTGTAGTGGATGGAGATGATTTGATGTAAAAATCGGTTGTTCGAAAACCGTTGGTTGTAGGAAAATAAGCCTGTTTTCAGGGATGTAAAATGATGCTTTAATGTATCGTGAGGGCTTAAAAGGTTAAGGGGATTTGTTGCGTCATTCTGCTGAAGAAATTTGAACATATCTAACCCTTAAAGCGCTGACGTTTTATGTAAAAGCATGGAAAACGTGTTTTTTTTACAATTTTAAATCATCATTAATGTCTTAGTGAGGTCATTCGATTCATTTGAAAACCTATGTTATGGGTGATTAGAAATCTTATGACCATTATCAATATTCTCACCCTTACAGTGCAGAGATCGACTTTAGACGTCAGAATCTGACGTCTACAGACGTCAGATTCTGACGACTAAAGTCGATCCCCGCGCTGTAAGGGCTAATAGTGTTAATGGCATAAATATAAAATGTAACTTGTACACATTTAAACGCTTGGTATTGGCGTCGTAAAGAAATCAAATAATTTTTGAGCTGAGTACATTTAAGTGTTTTAACCCTGTTTATCTGTTTATGTAGGCTGACTTTTAAGTTGATCAGTGCATTATCAGATTATGACAACTGCTGTGTCTTGTGTTTGTTGCTGTGTATTGTGAGGTTCCTAATTCTGTAAGTAGTTGCCAGCTCAAGTCGGTCCTAATATGGCACAAGTGTGGTCTTCTACCCCTTAATTTAAATAACAACTGAATGCCTACTATAATTGGCTGATCTTATCATGTGAAAGGCTGAGCTACTCCTTTATTGGTCGGAGGTAGAATACTATACTTTGTCCGAATGAATAAATGAATGAATAAATGAGTGAATGAATGAATGAATGAATGAATGAATGAATGAATGAATGAATGAATGAATCGATCAATTAATTATTGATTGAATGAATGAATGTATGAATGCATTTTCCTAAATCCCTAGAAAATATACCACTGTAATCACACTCCTGTCAACGTTTCACTACAAAACACTACACATTGTTCCATGTTATTGCAAAACCTAGCCAAATATAGATCAGATCATGAAACATGAATGAGACCCACGTGTTTGTAAAATGTCACACCTATTTCCAGGTATCAGTAGCATAATGTCACACCACGTGTGATTCATCCTCATCTTAACTCACATGGTCTCTCAGACTCTTGTCTGGCTGCAAAGGGAAACAATGATGAATTTAGGCATTGTGAGGGTTCAACCCTTACCACGCTGAAATATGTTTGTATAAATCATGGAGACAAAGGGTTTTTTTCAAAATCAAATTTTTTTTCAAAATCATCATAAATGCCTTAGTTAGCTCTTTCCGACTCATTTGAATACCTATGTTATGGATCTACGGCCATTATAACTATTTTTACCCTTACAGTGCGGGGATCGACTTTAGGATCGACTTCAGACGTCAGAATCTGACGTCCATAGACGTCAGATTTTGACGTCCAAAGTCGATCCCCGCGATGGAAGGATTAAATTAACTTGTCTCTTTTTCGGCTGCAAAGGGCAAATAATTATTACTGATCCAGACGACGGGGTTATTGATCATAGCTGTGGGCGCATAGCCGGACATGACACTTCCAAGAAATGTAGGTGTTTTTCCGGCCTGATTCTAGAAAACACAATGTGTTGCTCCAACCTTGGCTCAGCGTCGCAAATGTATATGAGGCAAACGTGTGCGTCTGTTAGCATTCAGGTTAACATCATTAGTTTGAAGATGTCATGACCTGCAGACATTGGGGGTCGTTTATTAAAGAAAAGAAAGTCAATGCGCCTTTGCTATGATATACCACGAAGGTATTTAACTGTTTATTACCTAAAGGTGATCTGTCACCCCTTATATAATATGAATAATTTTGTGACAAATAAATCAAAGTTGCCGCAAGATGGGGCACAAGTGTTTTCTTATATGGGGTGATTGGCTATCATGTGACCCTCTGAGAGAGTCACATGATAGCCAATCACCCCATATAAGGACAATTATTCATACCATATAAGGGGTGATAGATCACCTTTAACATGTTTAAGATGTCCGAACTGCCTCGGTTAACATTGTTTACCACTAGATGGCATCACATGTTAAAATTAATCTTTGTCAACTGAGGCAGCTAGTTTTGACATCTATACACATTTTTGCATTGTTATCAGGTACCAATCTTTTGAAAAGGTGACCACTTTTTTGTACGGGAATGTGTGATTTAGAGCAAAATATGATATCGAATATATGTATACATGGACATCCACATGTTACACCCATTTGACCTTCTGTGCGTGAGGTGAGGATTGCGGCAGCAATGCTGCATCAATTTAGCTCAACTTTGGAGAAGTTGGGCCTACGTTGATGAAGTATTGGCTCAACGTGTCAGCCCATACATAATCAAATATATTCGGGTAGGTAAACATTTTAAACTACCTGTGCAAGCTCACCCTGGATAGCAGAGTGATAACCAAAACTTGTGCCGTACTTTCAGTTTGGACAAACTATAATTCGGCGCCGTTGGCATTATAGTTTTGAGTCCCCCTGGGGCAGCTGGGAGCGTACGGATGCCCTATAAACATTACATGTCCATTAACTAATCTCTGTTCTATCATTGCATTTGCAGTTTTGCCCTACGGTGGTCTGCGCCTGCGGCTGGCAACAGCCAATCATCGGCCAGGATAGTAACGCCACGTGACCCGAACTGGAAGGATCCTAAAAGCAAAATTTGACCTCTGACCCTGCAAATGTCGCGACAAATGCCGGGATTGTCAACCCTGCGTGCGCTAAGAGGGAATATGTAGTCTTCCTAAGAGCCAGGTATTTCATGTAGTTTTTATTTACTTTGAAATGCTATTTGCTGCCTCAATTTCTCATCTGGAGGTGAATAGAAATTATGGAAATGTCCTGTAAAAATAACCACGAATGAAATATTTTCTTGTGATAAAGTATGAACTAACATCATCTTGAATAAACAAAATATGCTCTTGTGATGGAGTATGCTTTATTCAACTACCATCGTCATGAGTGAACAGAATGTGTCATGTGATGCATACACGTGACAATGGTACTTAACCCTTTAACCGCTCAATTTTCAGTTTGAATTTTCACCCACTTGAAGTTGTGTCTCGCTGACGCGATCAACAACTTCAAGTGAGTGAAAATTATTCAGATTTGACAAAATGGTACTTGAAGGGTTAAAGCAAGATAATGATAGAGATGTATGTGCCGCGTCACAAAGTGACAGATACGACCGTTTATTTCCAGGGGATGACAGAGCCTTTATCCAGCTGACGAGAGATGTGATTTAACCAGCGTCAAGTTTACATAAAGGTCCAAAATGTGTGATTCATAAATTTACTTGACATTATGTTCTCTCCTTGGAAGTGTGGTATCTTCCTTTTCTGTAAAGAGTCTCAGAGTCAGTCTGCATCAAGCTAAAACTATATGTGATTTTAACCATTATGCTGCTGGGACCATGTATATACGGTTATATACGGTTTCAAACAAGTTTCACTCCGATTAAATACTGGACCACTGAAATAGACAAGATAAATTTTGTGGGATGGTCTGGTATTATTTATTTCAATTTAAAAGTTGTCTATCTCTCATAAATATTAATATTTTTCGTCATTATTTTGAAGCTGAAAATTCAGTGCAATTCTTTATCATCTCGCAAATTATCTTAAATTGAAATCGTCATCTTGGGGTTGAAAAAGTGTATCTGCCACTTTACAAAGAGGCAGACACACCCTTTCAATTCTAAGGTGGCGATGCTTTCTATATATGGCTGACCCTGATTGCGCCTGTCAAGCATTCACGTACGTGACAGTTGAGAGTGGTCAATTAGGATGCCGGTCAAATGTGACGACTGCCCTCTTGACGTTTGCTGTCCTTGGTTGACTTTCCATACGTCAAAACTGATGAAATGACATCCCCATTTGTACGACCCCATAGAAATTTAAATTTTTTAATAAGGTAACATGAACTTGTGACGAAGGGCAGATAATGTTACATTAAACCAACATCTGGCAGACGACTGCTTACAATACAGCCTAGCTCTCGTATACATGCTATAAAAGTATGTAAAATAACTGTCAGCTGCTTGCCAGTTTTCGTCAAGACGTTTAAAAAGTGAAATGAATTAGCGAGTGGAGAGTGAGTAGTGGTAAACAGCACCAAACGATACTATATAAAACAGAATATGATCAAATTTGCTACTAAATTGTTGCCATGTCACAGAACGCAATAACAGCGTCCTTCTTCAGACACAATCACCAGTCATGGTAGATTAACTGTTACGGATAGGGCTGGGAATTTAATAACAATAATCCAATCTGTGAAAACACGATACGTTTTCCGAATGCTGGTTCAATGCTGGGTAACCCTTTGCTGCTTATTACACATTGTAACAATTATATATTTTCTGGCTTATTAATAAATAGTTCAATGGAGTCCAAACCGGTTTTGCGGTCGATATATCGTCACCTTGGATATGATAGGGTTTATCTGCCACTTGGTAAAGTGGCAGATACACCCTTTCATATCCAAGAACGATATATTAATTAGATTCGCCCCACAGGGTCAATTACCACTTTGAAACACCCTGCAAGACACATATACATGACATATGTATCCATACACATGCCATATGGATCACATACATACGTGTTAAATAAGAGTTAATAGCAACAGCTTTCTCGTTTGTTATCCTGTAAAACTAATACCCCTCTCACACCAGTCCATCTCGTACTGACACTCCTAGTGCGACATAAGATACTTATGTTATTATGTTAAAAGTACTAAAGCACGAGACAAAGCACAGTGGGATATATTAGAAGGAGTTGGTGGCGTAGTGGATCGCTATGAGCCACCTGTTTAGCGCATGCACAAAACAAGTGCCGACGTTTAGCTAATGGCAAGATTGATCTAATGACAATGGTATAGCAAAAATATCTATATGTGTAGCCTATTAATAGCAAAAATATCTATATGAGCGTGTCATGAACCTAGCAGCAACCCAATATAACTTGACTTGAAGTCACAGTTTGAGCTTATTCAGAACACACTGATCGATGATAGAAGTGAGATGACATGGAGAACGTCTGTCATTGAGCTTTGTTAAAGTCCGGGAGCACCCAGCGGTCGCCGGATGATCGTAAAAGCTGGTGTGACAGGGATATGAGACAACCGAACAACGGCGTTCGCCACATGGAAAGCGTACGACCAACGTCTCTGTAGCTCCCAGCAAACACGAGATTTTGAACTGATGCTGATTTATTGTTGCGACGGTTGCCCAACATTAAAACAACATTGCTTTATTGTCTCGTGTTTGCTGGAAAATTCCTAATAGGATTGGTGAAGCCCACGCTGATAGAGGGCAAGGTGCGCAGGCGCAGACCACGTGATGGCAATGCTACATGGTCTGGCGACGAGCTTACACCAATTGATGTGGACAGGCTTTTGAGAGTCAGATGTTACATCGGGGAGCCTACAAGACAATAATTTTTACATATATTGTAAGTAAAAATTGTCCTAAGTTAATCTATGAGCTTGAAAAAATATATCAAAACGAATGAATAGATGGGATTTAAGGCCACATTTATGCACATATAGGCTAAGCCTTGCCAAGAGAATCTCCTGAGGATGGTGGGATGAATGAGATTACACTGTCCCCCAGACTCAGGATTCGAAATTCGAACCCTGGCGGTGTAATGCCGAGAACGCTACCTCTACATCACGGAGGCTCTCCACAATACTGAAACTTTACAAGTGAGTGGGGAAGAAAAGTGTGTTTCTTTGAAATCTGCATGCCAGAGCTGGGGTCGAGCCCGCGATATGTGACTTTTCAAACAGTCAGATTTAACCACTGCCCCAGAATATGACAGGTCTATATAACTGGACACACATGCTTTTCAAATTATATTGCATTAAAAGTTTTTAAAATGAATTACATCTGCCATACATCGCACTAAAATGTTGATTTGAAAGAAATCAGTTTCTCTTGATTGCATATGCTGAAAAGTGTGGTTATCACCCCATATAGCCGCAATAAATATTATTTTGTTGATATTATTAGGACATTACAATCATCTATTATCACAATCATAGAAAATCATTTAATTCTCACGTATTACAAGCAGTATACTTACTCACACTGAGTTTGTCTCGTTCATAACAATATACAGTGGACAAACATGAAAAAATAATAGTAATAATAATTTTTTAAGCTAAATCGATGCGATAATTTATGATAATAATAATATTAAACATTAATAGGCTACTATAAAATGATGGAGTCACTGTTACAAAACAAGCATACACATATATAATGGCAATCAAATTATATTTAACCACATGCTAATAATAAATCCTAAACTTTTAACATTGTGAGATTGTTTTGTATTCTGTGGTGGTGAGGCAGCCACGGAAAAGTCACCCAGTGATTGACTCTGAAAAGTTCAATCTGAGAAAATGAGACTGTCATCCAGAATAACTCAGACGGACGGCCAGCGAGTGGTTGTCTCCGCCCCTCCCCCCTCCGGGGGCCTGGTAACAGTATATGCCTAGTGGACACAAAGATTTGTAAAAACATTTATACAACGAGAGCCCAACGATGTATACATGGTCAAACATTGTATACATGTTATACAGATGTTGTGTGTGTAGTGTGGTGTCATTAAATCATGTAGCCAGACAGCAACGCTCCATTCGATAATAAAGATGCAAAAACAATACTAAAACTATGTCAGGTTTTATGTTTTTAATTTGTTTCTATATGGTATAATTGCACACCACATACAATGATCATTCAGGACCGGGCTGTGTTAATGGTTGTGGAGTTGACATTTCTTCATTTTATCTATGAATCATATCATTTTAACATGTTTAATCTAATGAGATATGTCTATTTTACATTGTTGAGTTCAAAAGATACATTGTTGCATTCGGGTATTTTATAACAGCAACACAGTTAGACATGCAGAATTAAGGATATAAAATGCTAAAATGGGTAGTCATCAAAAGCGATTTTTTTTATTCATCAGAAAATTCTGACTCAGAAATATAATTTTGGATCTTTTCGGTCTCCCAATTTTTTTGTTAATCCATCTGTCTTCAGAATGTAGCCACATAATGCCCGTTGTAATGGTGCATTACATTTGCTTTCAGATATAAATCTTCGCTGGATTTCTTAACCCTTTAACCGCCAAATTATTCACCCACTTGAAGTTGTGTCTCGCTGACGCGATCCACAACTTCAAGTGAGTGAAAATTATTCAGATTTGACAAAATGGAGGTCAACTCTTTTCAAATCGGGCTGATTTATGTCACATTTCATCCGTGACATGTTTAAAATATAAAATATAATAAAATAGAATCAAAAATAAAAACCCGAATAGATGCACACCGGCGGTTAAAGGGTTAAAGCCATTCGTGTAGCGCCACAGATTCTCTCTCTCCTCGAGGCAAGCGGCAATGCTTTGTAACAAGAATTGCTTTCTAAGTAATTTGGTGATACATCATCTCTCTAAACATTAATGTTGTGATGGGCACAGAAGAACGAAAACAGGCCTACTATATCTCCGACACATTGTCACATTACATTGTGATAATAATTCACTTTCAAGTATGTCTTTTGAAGAGACAGCAATCTTAATATGCATATTAAAACATCTATCGCCGTTATTCTAACTGAACTATTCACTATTTCATAACAACAAAATTAATTGTATGCACTGGAAAATGTTTTTCATCCCTTGAACATGTATCTGTTTAAAGCACATGTATAAAAACAAACCATCCTTATTTGGTATAGGCCTATTGTACGCATTTTCTTCTTCTAGTTTAATTGACATTGTTTGATGACAGCCGCAATACTACTGCCTGGAATTAATTTAGCTTAAATCCTAAATGTCTCTCATTTCCATTAGAAAAGTTAAAATGTATCTTAATATTTCTCATGGGAGAAGATCAGATACATCTTATGATGCATGGTGAACCCCCAAGGCTCATATGAATCATTACGAGCGCTGTCATCATAACTTTGTTTTGAAAATTGAAATTTGTTTCGCAGCATTGGTCCAACGTTTTTGTGCTTGAAATATATCCACCCCTTTGTTGCAGGGTACGTCGACACAACAATGTCTCGCCACACACACCTAGCTTGGCCCAGTTTAGCCTATATGTGCTCAAAGGTGGCCTAAAGCCCGATTCATTTCATTTTTTACACACCTAGCTTTATGGGGAAATGTGCACATGCACATAATTATGCGAAGCCATTGGTACATCTCAAAGACGATCAGTAGGCCTATTAGAAGTAAAGTAAAAATTTCCGATCACTGTGCCTTTTTGTGAGTCGCGAGCAAATTATTGATACGGTATTACTGCATCAATATTTAATTTAACGCAAAATAGCTGACCACGAATCATTCCTGTCACGACCATAATCATTTTACCATTTGACAGATTTTTGTTTTCTGGACCGGAAATCAGTATCCGCAGACTCCACTGCAGCTTCCAGCAAGCAGCACGTGAACATAATCACCACAAGTCTGAGACCCGATTAAGCACGTAGACTCGTATCTGAAATCATGCGCACAAAACAAGGGGTGGCAGGTGTTCAAGTCCACTGAGAGGACAGGGGGATTGGGCGTGATTATCTGCTCCCCTGCTCCCCACGCTCCGCATGGGACGCGGGAGTCCGCATGGGGTGCGGGGAGCGGGGGAGCAGATAATGGGTGTGAAGATAATTAAGATGTTGAATTGACCTGTGAGAGAAATTACAGGGATGCAGATGAGTCAGCCTCACTCCTGTGTTCCAAAGGCTATACTCTCCCGTCAGCAACAAATCTCTTTTGCTTTACTTTTATTAGGCGTGGACACACAAGGGCTTTGAACAGTTTGAAGCACTGTATATGCATATATTTCAAAATGGATCTTGTGAAAATTACGCATTCGTTCTTTCTCCTGTGCTAAGAAATAGAATGCTCGAACAGAAATCAACATATATTTCATTTATAGATTTTGAAAAGGCATTTGATTGGATTGACAGGGATATGCTGATGTATAAATTGATTTAATATAATGTCGATGGCAATTTTATAAAGCTATCAGAGCTATGTACAACAACACAAGCAATTTAAAAAAAAACACAAATGTTCTCAAGTTGGTTTGACACTCGATTTGGAGTCAGACAGGGCGACACTCTCTCAACAACATTATTAAATATTTTCCTCAACGATTTGGTAACCGACATTGAGAATCTCCACTGTGGTATAGAAACATATGAATTTTCCCTTTCTTTATTATGTTATGCAGATGACATAGTGATATTTACTGAGAATGAAGACAACATGCAAATAGTGCTAGACTACATAGCAGTAAAAATAGGTGTAAAAAAAATGGCGCATGAAAGTTGATACAAAAAACGAAGGTTATGCATGTACGCAGGAAACCATGTATATCTACACAAGCCATTTTTAATTTAGACGGCACCGAATTGGAATTAGTGTCAGTATAAAGTATAAATATCTGGGTTTCTTTTTTAATTGGCATATGGATATGAGAGAGGGAATTAATGTTTCATCTGAAGCAGCTGGACAAAGTTTAAGTGGTATAATTGCAATTAAATTCGTGATGCAGGATTTCACACTTATATAAAAAGTTATATAATAATATAACTTATATATATGTTGTGTCGTACCTATAATGGACTATTTTCAGGTATATGGGGCTTTTTAAAATATCCCGCGATTGATAAAGTACATAACAGGGTTTGTAGGTTTTATCTAGGTTTACATGCTAAAGCACCAATCCCCGCACTTCAAGCAGAAATAGGTTGGATGTTACCTAAATACCGTCATTTTCTAAATATTTTTAAAAACTGGAACAGGTATAACAAAATGGATGTAAACAGAATAACCTGTACAGTTTTAATTTGGTATAGTAAACAAAAAGTTAAAAGTTGGATTAATGAACTCAGAAACATATGTTGAATACTTGAATGTCACGAACCGAAATTAAAGGTATTGTATGATTTTAAATAAATTAAAGAGCTCTTGTGCAATTTACAAACTTCTGAATGGATACAACATCAATGTACTGAGTAAACCTAAACTGAGATTTTTTAAATAATATAAAACCACATTCGATGCGGAGAATTACGTTTGTAAACACTTTTCTAAACGAAAACGTTCTCTGCTTGCCCAACTTAGCGTAGGCATCTTGCCCTTGGAGGTAGAGACAGGGAGATACTGATATATATCACCTGAAAATAGATTATGTCCTTTTTGTGTAAATATGCCTGAAGATGAAAAACATTTTATTTGTATTTGCCCAGCATATGCTGTATATAAAGAAATAATGTATGACAAGATTATCCTTAATTCCCCAAATTTTACTTTGCTTGATAACGATAATAAATTTATATATGTAATGTCTTGTTATGATAAATGTGTCTTAGATTTTGTAGATATAGCCTGGAGTAGGAGAACTGCATTGTTGTATAATTGATTATTTTATTTTTTTATATATGTCTCTCTAATGTTAGTAACCTCAGTAAAACAAAATACAGTCTGGTGTAAAATAATGACATTGCTACATTTAAATTAGTATTAAACTACATGTATGTTTCAATTTTATATTGACTAATTGTATTAAAAAACTCACGTGACGTCATTGACTAAACTCGTATTTATACTGATATATAAGCCCAAGATGGGCTGGGTGTTCTAAAAATAATATTATAAAATCACTGTATCAATGTATTATGCACATATCAGTATAATAAACAATACTACTACTACTACATAATCTCGATGACAAATATCCTAACCGACCCGTTTGAATTTTGAGCCACAACCGGATGGAATGAGACTTCGGGACTGGCCATAAAAGGTAATGTTTTGAATAAGGATACATATCATATTGGGAAAAAAATCATAAAACATTTAAGTTCGAATATATTGCTGTACTACGTGGCATCGTCTTATTAGCCGGTGTAGGTTATATAAGGTTCTAAATCTTAGTAGAATGTAGTTTGCTGGTGATGCAAACATAGAGCTGGTGTGCTCTGCAAAGTCAAAAAGCAGAAACGGGTTACATGTCAGCAGTTACTGCCTATTAGCTTTATATGGCAGAGATATAGACCCCTGTAACATTGATGCAGCTAATCTAGTAGCCCCACTAATTATTAATTAATCTTTTCAGCGCGGGGTCGACTTCAGAAGTCAAAATCTGACGTTAACAGACTCAGATTTTGACGTCTAAAGACGATCCTCTCAACTGAAAGAATTACAAATTTATCGTTGTAAGGAGAGGTAAACTGTGTTACTCTGCTGAAAGCCTGACACGCGCACTGAGGGGTGATGGATTGTCGTACGGTCTTCGTCATCTGAATGGTGACAAAACAGCATCTTCTCTACAGCAAGGCTTGATCAGCCTCGGCTTCTCAAAGGTCGCAGACTCGCGAAGCCTTCCGGTAGGTAAGATGCAAAGCAGCTGATCCCAGCTTTTCTAGTGATCAAAAACCTACACAGAAAAGGGCGAGAAGAGAGATATTTTCTTTTCAAAGAAACTACACGTAGGCCCCCTATTATTAAAATCGTTGACAGGCAATATGTGAATTCCACTGGTTGTTTTACAGAAATGTTGCAGAAACATGTGGAATTCAAAGATTGCATTGGAGTGAGGTATGTATGTATAGCTTGCATCGGGCTCAACGTTGCTAGTTCTCGTGCATGTACTCTGAATAGTAGGTGTACTTTGACCCATATAATCCTCTTGACATTAAAGGGACGTACCTGTTTAAAAGAACGTGTCGGTCACTTTACAAAGTGGCAGGCACGCCCCTTTAAATGCCAAGTGGAGAATGTCCCCGTTGTAACAACATGAGATCAAGGTGCGACGTTGCGAATTCGAAAATTCCCGAATGTTTCGCTGCTGGCGTCCTCAGGAGCCAGCTTATTATATCGTAGACATATAAATAACATAATAATCTGCCCATTTCTGTTTGACACGTTGGGCCTGGTGGATCAGAAAACAAAATTCGAAGGTTTCACCATATCAAAGATCAGGTCTCGAAGTAACAGAAGAAAATTGACAGCGCTCAAACAGTCGGTAAATAAGGAGGGTGGAGAGTGAGAAAGTGTCATTCTGAGAGTGAATGAACTGGGTGAAAGCAGTAAATCCCGCCGGCGCACCGGCTCAGCGGCGATGAAGACAGATGGACTTTGGGTGGAAGGGACATTAAAGGCAGGAGTGGCAAGGACGCCAATATCTACTCGCAGGATTACAGGACAGCGACGGTAAATTACGTTGGTTTGGCATTGGACCACCGTGTGCGACGTTGCCCCAAAGCCAAACCAACGCATTTCTTCGGCTGCGGAGCCACGTGTGGGGATGCTGCCACCCGCGCCGATCAGAGAGAGGGATATGGATTAGGCGATTAATCCTGTGGTCTTCAGGGAGAGTTAATTGAATGGGGTTTTGTGAGTGGACCCATGCGGCGTGGAACGTGTGCCGACAGATTATTCACTGGCCCAACCCCTGTCACTGTTGGGCCAACAGTAAACCAGCACTGACTTCCACCTGTTGCCGCCGCAGTTATTGAGCAAGGTGATTTCCAATTGAAGATCAAAGCGTTCCTAAAATCCGGTGGGAAGGGACTTACCAGCACCTCATACCTTCAGAATAGAAATATGCAGACAGCGACAACTACTGACTGTTCAAGTTAGGCATTAATGGTTGTCTTTGCTTGGCAGAAGTCATCCAAACGGGTCATTCAGAAATTAAAACACAAAATTATTTGATTTGTATAGAGTAAAAAAGAACCGTATTTATTAGGATGCTATTCAGCCTAAACGTATAGTGTTGTAGAGTGATCTGAAGGAAATCTAAAATGATATATAGGCATAATTATGACTTTCAATAAGTGAAAAAAATATAACTATTGTTTAACTATAGTTTAACTCGTTTCATTTTGCTTTAAAAACTATTAAGATTTTTTAACTCTGACTACCTGAATATTTTTTCTAATTAATTATTTATTCTGATCTGTGAATCAAAAGTGAATGAAAATTACTTTAGCTCAGTGCAGCTCGCTCACTCACAGACACTGCTCGTGTTGTTCGCTTCCTGTCAATAATGTGTGTGTTTTGGCGCCTCGAATATAGCCGCCAGTGAGCCGTCTCAGCATCTGACAATTTCAACCATATTCTTGTCTGTGGTTGGTCAATCCCCATCATCTTCGCCTGGCGGCTATTAATATTGCAAACCAAAGCAAAGACATCAGTGTATAAAGCCTGCTGCCGCAGGCGTGCACTGAATCAGTGATTTTTTCTATATGATGCAATAGTTTGTAAAGATCAAAGATCATTAAATATAGGTGTATGTCGTTTCTCTTGAATTTTTTTTCGAAGTGGCAGTGAAGATGATGGCGGGAATACGGTATTATCAACATTTTCAGGATTTACTGAAATAAATCTTCTCTACAGCATACATGTATGATAAATCGCATAAATTAAAACAGACTATATTATCAGAAGTTTTTTAAACTACTTTTGGTCATTAGTGTAGGTGCATCGTCACGATTTGCTGTATACACGCTGTAGGTTAGCGCTACCTATGAAAAACGAAAGTTCCCACCATAGCCTTTATATCGTTTCAAACATTAATATATAGGGAGCAAACTGAACTAAATATTCTGCTGCGGCTAATCACAGCAGACACAAGCTTTATGTCACTGCCATCCCCACTGCCACTAAGAAGTTGAACAGGGTAGGAAGCTCCTTGAATAAAAGGCTGGTTTTCATACAGGCCCGACCGTTTAAAAGGGGTCGGTGCCGTGTATTAATTCGTGTCTTTATTTTAATGGACGCCACCATGAGCTGATGTTCAATGAATAAATAAGGTTGTAGAAAATATTTTATCAACGGTTATGGCTATAAAAACTGAATAATTAGTTACTAAGAGTGAATTACAATATATATTATACTTTTTAAAGATCTCATTTATTTTCACTTCATCAAAATGTGATGTAATAATATATTGTAGCTATGACCCCCACCTTAGCTGCTCGTCATGCGGAAAAATTGGCACGGCAGAAAAAAATAAGTATATATGTTCAATGGAGCTCGACAAATATATCTATAACTCAGCCGCATCATTAAGACATTTTAGCAATTATATCTAAAATGAGTCCACAGCTATGTAAAACTATTGTTTACTTTTTGTAAATGTATCCCCTTTGACCCTCGTGATTAGTTTGGTCAAAAAATAAATAAATACGCCATCTTAATATTGGATTAAATCACTTAAAAAATTACTTTTTCATAAAAACACCTGTTTTTCTGAGCATAATGACGATGGTGTACAAATCAATTTTGCTACACACATGGCTGAAAGTATTAAACCATTGCATGTGTCAATGTCGGTATTCCTCCTTGATCAAAACAATACAATTGCATTTTAGTTACTACATTTGTATACAGACAGACAGATATTTTATTGACAGAAAGAAAGTCAATCCAGGCTTATTTGTCTTAGGAATAAGAGAGAGATATGTACATGTATATACAACATTGTTAATTTGTTAACATCATGTGACAATATACATAGTATGACATACATAGCTAAAAACATGTTAACTGGCATTTCCATAAAAAAACACTGGAATTACGATAATATAGATGACTGCCACTTAAAATGAAATTGAAAAGCATTGCCAGGATATCATAGGGTCTATCATTTTGTTTCCCGCACCAAAACCAGAGATAAAATAGCTACTATGTATGGCATGCTAATTATATATAGTAGCAAAAAAGACACTCTGGAAAGCGTAGAAACCTAATAATATATACAAGTGTATAATTATGCTACAGTAATTGGAGTAGGCTATGTATTGGAAGAGTGTTAAAAATTGCACGATATTTTAAAAATCAAATATTATATCATGCAAGTACAATCAATGTGGCACCCTGCGAAACAGGTAGCTCCGAGCCATGTGACCATGCAAGCACAGTCGCTTTGAGCTCGGAGATTCCCTGATATTGACTAGTGGTGCAAACCTCACAACGTAATAGCAGTACTACTACCGAAACACAATATATACATACTAATAAAAGTCAGACATGATGGTTCGTCGACTGCCAACAGAGTATAGCATCAGAACTATAGTGTAATGATTGCATATGCATAGTAAATCAAATATTAAACAATATATATGCAGAGCCAAATTCATTTGTGATTTAAAAGTAGAATGTGTTTCTGGATGGTTTTCGCTAAAACAGGTCACCGTCATTGGGGTACATAAGTTTAACAATGAATGTACGGAAGCAGGCGATCTTTCTGACCCTCATGACAGTTGTCACTTTTCTGTCTATTAGATAAAATTTATCCATTATATTTTCGGCCATAGTATGTATTTTTGCTTTATTGTACGTTTATATTACCAACGATGAACATTCAAACCCAAGCGTGACTTTATACAATTGTAATTAAATAAAACATACACAATCTATCATGAATCACTCATGCATGAAATGATTCAGTCAGTTGTTTTTAAAAGGACGTCCGTTTATAAGCTAACGGTCACAACCCGGATAAAAACCCACCCTAAAGAATTATAGTCCGCTATCAAGTCTGAAGACCTATCATCCGACATTTACAATTTATCCGCTGGTCACTGGACTTCTTCGTTCGTGTGTTATTTCTATTCCACGGAAAGCATACAGTCTTGCAGCCATTTCGGCGCATTGAACATATCGTACACACTGCCATCTCTGTCCTACATTTACCAGGCACTCATTCTTATCCGAGTCAAGTGAAGAATTTAAAGGTGAAGTGTCTTAACCAAGGACACACCATCAAAAGAATGTCTCAGGATTGAGAGGGGAGAAACATAATAATTATTTCTCTCAAATCCTGCACCAAGCGGGATTTGAAACCGCTCGTCAGGCAGCGACATCGCAAAGCGCCACGTACGCTCCAACCACTGCGCCATGTCCCACGTACGTTTTATTAACCAACCAAATCACTGATATTAAAGGTCCAGGGGTCTGTCGAATCCTCAGCTATCTAACAAACACAAGGTATGTTTTTTGTGTGTGAAATCTTGCGTGCAACACGAATATAAATACACACACTTTTTTTAAAAATTGATTACTAAGAATATATAGCAGCCCAGCAAAAAAAAAGATGCTGGTCCAATGCTGGTTTATTGTTGGACTACCGTCTCCCTGGCCCAACATTAAACCACCACTGACTGGATGAACGTATGCTCGTTGAGTCCACAGACGAACTGAATGGGCCACCGCGGCGGGCATTGTAACTGTAGCTGATGTGAAGTTGATATCCTCATTCATTATGGACTGTGTGGGAGGAAGGTGTGATTGATCCCAGGTGATCCTGCCAGAGGATCCCGACATCTGAGAAGGGTATGACACATTACAGATTTAACCCTGTGAACGGCAGATCTCCACCCAGGAAACGTGACACATTGAGCCAATGCTGCTTTAATGCTGGTCCACCGTCGCAGACGGTGGGCCAACATTAAACCAGTATTGGCTCAACGTCTCGTGTTTGTTGATGGATACGGCTAAATTAGTAGGCCTACACTGTAATCACACCCACGCACTTTTACTGTATTTATACATCGATTCTCCATTGACAAATTATTTGTAACACGGCTCACTAAGAATCTTAAAAAATCAAATAATTATCATTACGTAGATCAATTTAAGATTAATCTTCAACATTTTAAATGAAAAAAAGACTAGTTAAGATAACATACCTAACCCTTTCAGCGCTATATTAAAAAAACTCACTTCAAGTTGTGTTTTGCTATCGCGACCCACAACTTCAAAGGGGCAAAAATAACTCATAGCTGTTGAATTTGGGACCGAGCATTTGCAAATTTTGCTGTTTAAACACTCATTTCATTCCCAACAATGATTTTCACCCACTTGAAGTTGTGGATCGCATCATTGCAATTATTAATTTGGCCTTTTAAAGGTTATTACACTTTATTTTATTTATTTTTACTCATTGAAATTGTATTTCGAGGTAGTGAGACACAACTATTTCGAGGTAGTGAGACACAATCTCCAGTGAGTGAAAATAGTAAAAGTTTCAAAGAAACATAATGTTTCTTCCCCGCTTACTCGTAAAGATTCAATAATGTGGGGAGCCTCCGTGACCGAGAGGTGGCGTGCTCCGCCTCAGAACGCCAGGCCTCTAATCCTGTGTCTGGAGGGCAGTGACATATCATTTATCGCACTATCCCCAGGAGGTTCTTCTGACACAGTTTGGCCTATATGAGCACACAGGTGGCCTAAAACCCCATTCATTTCATTCCATAAAGACGAAGTATAACCCCATGAACTGTATTTCATATGCTAATGAAAAGGAGCAATTTTGACCGAGGTGGGATCTCGTGTTGTCAAATTATGTTGCTTTAAGTGGCCAAAGTTCCTTTGCTGCAGCAACTGTAACCCATATGTTATTTTAATAGGATTTCATTATTTTTATATCAGTTATATTTTTCCTCACACAGAAATGACAGATACTTTTAATTTACACAACAAAGTAAGCGTAAAAAATAGGTCTAAATATTATTAAATCGATGTAACTAACCCTTAAAGCTACATTTAAATAATACATTTACACCAACTTGAAGTTGTGTCTCGCTACCGCGATCCACAACTTCAAGTGGGTAAAAATAATCATATTTCTTATGATTTCAGACCAAGCACCTGCAAATCTTGATGGTTAAACACACATTTATTACACAACAACTGCGATTTAAACGACAAATGAAACTGATTGGACACGACTATAACGACGCTTAGCGGTTCAAGGGATAATTTTGTCCTCAGCACTGCAGATGCTGATTAATATCAGATCAGTCTGTGTTCTTGTGTGGCATCCCTGTAATCTGGATCATCAATCTATGCTCGGCGAGCTATCCCTGAAATGTAAGCAATCCATCTCGTATGAATTAGTTATTACGTCACTCTTATTCGATGTATTGTTCGCGTCTTTTCATCAGTCATGTTGCCAGCAAACACGAGACATTCACCCAACTTGGTTTCAATGTTGGAGTCTGCGCCGCTGGCCTAGCATTCAAACAACATTGCTTCGACGCGTAGTGTTTGCTGGGATATACCATGGTTCAAATGACAAACACCGAGTGTTATATCTGTAATGGGAATAGCAGTAACTGATTACTTGAAAAACAATCAGTTACTGCTGTTGAAGAAGTGTAGTAGCTGCTTAACCCTAACAATGTTGACATATTTCTGTATAAACCATAGCGGCCAAAGGGTTTTTTTCAATTTGAAGTCATCATAGATGGCTTAGCTAGCTCTTTTCGCTTCATTTGAATACCTAAGTTATGGGTCTACGCCAATATAAATATTTTACTTTTTCAGTGGGGGATAGACTTTAGACGTCAGAATCTGACGTCTGGCCGACGTCGCATAGAATAGGGTAGAACTGACCATTAACCACCTTAGGGTCAAATGCTGTGCTAATATGATTGTATATTATAAGCTACAACATATGTGTTGAACACTTCACATTTTAATTTTGTTCATTGACAGAAAACGAGGCAGTCACAATTCAACAAGACAACCTTGTTAATTGTCACCATTTAGCATTTTACATGGAAGAGGTCAAAAGATTCACCCACCGTAGATGATAAATTCAATTTGACTTTGCCCCATTGAACTCCTTTTAAACGGTCAAGATTCGTACACATATAAGTAAGAAATTCAGGACTTTTTCAATGTTTTTTTATGCTTAAACTTTCTATTGTTAAGCTTTTGTCCTACTCCTGCTAGGTCCGTATAATATTGCTACATTCGCTTCTGAAAACTGCAAACGTGCTGCCGTGCAAAGACAGAAGGCAGTATCTGCTTACATTACATGTGGGCAGATACTACATTAAATACTAAAATTTTACTAGAAGAATATCTTTATTATAGACTGCAGTATAGTTACGTTCCGGTCGCCAAAGTCAAAATTTTTGACTTTGGCGACCGGAACGTGTCTCTCATTTTATCTTTATATTCTGGACCACAGACATTCCTCTTCTTGCCATAAATTGATGAAATCATCAGTGATATTTCCGCGGGGTGCTCTCATTGGCTGGGCCATAGTGAAATGTCACGCAAATAGCCCCTTTGTCGTGATTGGCCTTCAGATATTTAAGAAAACATTTTTTGACTGGTCAGATTTATCTGATGTCTGTCTGATTAGACCAACCTCCTGAGCTTATTCCTCATCGCCAATCATCCCCTTGGATATGATAGGGTGTATCTGCCACTTTGTAAAAAGGCAGATACACTCTTTCATATCCACGGTGAGGCAATGATATGGGCATTTTAAGATAAGTCAATTTGATACCTAGATTTTTTATCTTATGTCCGTCCTTATCACATTAAAATCTCTATAAAATTGGATTAACTTTTAATTGTTTAAATAAGAAACCAAATGCAATAAAGCATAATCTGGTTAATCCAAAGTATTTCCCCTCGAAATAATTCTGATTTAGAGTGGTTGTATTTGAAGATGCTAGAAATAAGTGTCATAAATCATGTAAATATGACTTGGTTTAAGTGTAGGCTTTAATGCATCCTGCATACGTACAAGACATGCATTCTTTGTGATGGCAAGGATGCAATGATTCAATCAGCTTGAAGCTTTGGGAACTGATAGCGAGACAACTGCCTCACTGGGATACAAATTTTGTGACAAATGCGAGTAATATGTAAAATAAGAACATTATTCAAATATGTGACAAACTTTCCAAATGGGTTTTTATAAAGTTGTGATTGAAAACTCCCATTTACTGTTCACAATGGGGACATTCACCCCTGTGAGGATGCTGGCTGTAACATCTGTACTTCACAAACGGCTCTCTTTTGTAGCCCGCCAATGTGCTATAATCACTCCTCGACCAAATCCGTGGATTTTTTTTCAGGACACGACTGTAGCAGCTGGGCTGAATTGCCTGCTTGCCATTGTGTGAAGTCTGGGACGAGGTGAAAGACACGCGTTGCTACTTCACAGGATAAAGAACGAGTCAGCCAGCCGTCTGCCAGCAGGCAAAGATAACCAGAAGGCTGAGATTGAGGTAAAAAGCTAGTCCGTCTGAAAAGAATTGAAGGCAAGACTAAAATGCTCAGCGCTGAGTATGCTAAGTTGAGAAGCAAATGTAATGGAGATAACACCAACTCGCTGATCAGTACCCACACAAGGGCCAGCCATACAAAATGTCAATGCAACACTCAATGTCATTGAATGTAAGCAGGCGCTGATGCGACACTCTCGGACAATATGGTAAAGTAATCCCACTTGCCAACATGTCAACGCGATACGTCCGCCACATAGAAAGACAAGTCAATTGTGGTTTATATGTCTATGAGCAGTTCTGTGTAACACTTAAATCTGCCGTATATGAAGATAATATGGATGGCATCATGCACAAGTGGGCTAACCCACAATCTGACGATTTTGAGAAAAAATCGCGCTGCAACATAGAGTACATGATAAAACGAATAAATACAAATTAACACAGAAAGGTAACAAAATCAGTGACCAGATAGTCTATCCCTGAATGTGAAACTCGTATATTGATCAAGTTGTTGCTATCAATGACATACATTCTCATCGTTTTTTAATGTGGGCTAGCCCACTTGTGCATGATGCCATCCATATGACACTCAAATCTGTCTTGAACATGTCAATACAACACACAATCCTATCAACGAGCATGCCAGACTGACAGACAAACAGAGAACAAATGAAATGAAATGAATCGGGCTTTAGGCCACCTTTGTGCACATATAGGCTAAACTGGGCCAGGAGAACCTCCTGAGGATGGTGAGATGATTGAGATGACACTGTCCTCCAGACACAGGATTCGAAATTCGAGCCCTGGCGGTCTGAGGCCGAGCACGCTACCTCTCGGTCACGGAGGCTCCCCACAATACTAACTTTCACACGTGGATGGGGAAGAAACAATTTTTTTCTTTTAAACCGCCGAGACAAACAGAGAACAAGCAATACAACTCGCAAGCCAGTTTGAGAACAGGTCAATGCAACTGACAAACGTAATTGCTTGATAATCTGTCAACCCAAACAATGAAAATAGCACAAAATATGACGAAGTAATATCTTTTACATTCCACATTATACAGATATTTGGGGCTGCTAATATAGAAATTCCAATAACTGTATTGCTAAGGAAAGCGTATCTTCTACATAAGCTTTTGTTAAAACATGCTGGTAATTCTTAAACTGTGCAGTCAGTCTGTTAAGAAGACGCCATATTAGTGGTCCTTGAGCCATCGCCCACCTGTCATGTCTACTAATAACAGACAATATAAGCAGTCCATCTGTCAGCCAGAGGCTGAGTGGTCATCTTCTCATTCACTTCAAGAGATTGAATGCCTGACTCATTGGCACCCGTAGTCCGGGCTATCGAAAACCCCTAATACTTGCTGAACAACACCAGGGTCTGTATCTCGTTTAAGTGACGATATATCGTAACGTGTACAATATTACCAGCCCTAGCTGATTCACAAGACTAACTATCTCAAGACCATGCAGCTGAAAGACAGTGAGCAGGCTGGTAGAGTTGGACTTGGTGGTTCAATGTTGGCCCCAAACACGTTTGTTTTCAAATATATCCCGTTTACCTGCATTTTGTATTCACACAACATCAATGAGATACTGACAGAAAAATAGCCCGCCCAACGGATCAGCACAAATTCCACCATGATAATTGGATTTGTTTCTTCGCTTGCCTGCGAGTCGTAGAGTGATCTAATTCAATCATCTGGTAAATTGTAGAAAAGTATATTCCATGCACCATACACTTTAAATTTGCGAGTAGGCCTATGTAGGCTATGTCGAGGAAGCAATCATTCCATTTTGCGGACAATAATAGCAATACATCCAATCCGAATATATTGTCATTTCGGAGCTGAAAGGTACCTATCTGGCACTCATTGGAGTGGGAGCTAGGAGCCACTAGCTCCTTTATCCAGTAACCAAATAGCTCTATGTCAGTGATCGCATACCACACTCTCTATAATACTACATCATAGCCCCGAGAAACTGGGTACTACCGATAACTATATTATGATAACAACCAAGCAGCTGTGGCTTCGTAAGTGATATATATTATGCATATTTAGTAGTATTATACGATGATTCCACCGATGGGTTGGTTTGATAAAAAGTTTCCCTTTTAATTTGTCTATGGAGGTGTTATTCATTAAATTAACCGGCGAATTTATATGTTTGCAATTAGGTAAGACGATGACAACTGCAGAAACCGAATATGAATAAACTCTAACCTAAAATATATTATTTACTTCATTTCTCGCTTTGATAAGAGTGTAAGTTGCGTTGTTTTTAGAAATATGGTAGGCCTATAAAATAATATGGTATGTTAAACCCATCTCTGGCTTATTATCAGCAAATAATCCTCAAATACTTATTAAATATTCGGATCTGATAATGGCTGAGCGGTGTAAATCTAATCCAATAGCAAGAGAAACGACTGTCCTGTAAACACAACACATTTGTATAACATCTGTACAATGTCGGCCCAACGTCACCGACGTTGGTCCAACATTGTACAAAATGTTATGCAAATGTTTTGTGCTTGCTGAGGTATGGGTTTATTCGACCTGAAAATATCTTGCATATCCTTTATAGTTGCTTCTTTCACGAAAAATAGACCAATTGCACGTATGCGTCATGCTTTGATCAGAGGTATGATTTCTTACAGGAAAATACGTTTTTTTTCTTTTTTTATGTCCATATTTTGCCCAATTTGGAATTATCGGAATAGGTAGTGAGATAACTTGCTCATATTTTTTTCTGAAAAACGTACAAATCTGTCAAATCGGCAAATCGTCCTTTTGGATATGAAAGGGTATATCGACACTTTGTGAAGTGGCAGATACACCCTTTTATACCCGAGGGGTCGATATATCTTAATCTGAATTACTTCAGCTACTTTTAATCAGTTGAAGTACAACAAGAGAGACTGAAAATGAGGTAATTAAATTCTCCCATTTGTCAAAAATGCGCGCTTATTTAATCACCCCTGTTCCACTAAACACTGGAGCTAATGATTGGTTGATGTTGGCCAACCGTCTGCGCCATTTGTTCAACGTCTTGTGCTGGAGTGATGATTTTAAAGGTGATCTATCACCCCTTATATGGTATGAATGATTATGTCCTTATATGGGGTGATTGGCTATCATGTGACCCTTTCAGAGGGTCTCATGATAGCCAATCACCCCATATATGGGGGTGATTGGCTATCATGTGACTTTCTCAGAGGGTCACATGATAGGCAATCACCCCATATAAGGAAACACTTGTGCCCCATCTTGTGGCGACTTTGATTTAGTTGTCACAAATTTATTCATACTATATAATGTACCAGTTGACGTTCAACAAGAGGCAGTGAAATCTAAATAAACTCTCCCTGTTCATAATGGGGGCATTCACCCCTGTGATGATGGCCACTGTAACATCTGTACTTCACACACTGCCCTCTTTTGTAGCCGACAAATTCGCTAGAATCACTCTGCGGGAAAATCCGCAGATATTTCTGCAGGACATGACTGCGGCAGCTGGGCTGAATTGACGGCTTGCCATTGTGTGAAGTCTGGGACGAGGTGAAAGACACGCTTTGCTACTTCACAGGATAAAGAACGAGTCAGCCAGCCGTCTGCCAGCAGGCAAAGATAACCAGAAGCTGGGTGTTTAGCTTAAAAAAAACAGGCCTGCGAGTGAAGAGATCAATGGAAAAGCTGGCGCGTGATTAGTGGGGTATTAATTAGCAGTATTGGAAGACTAAATGGGGTCCACTGAGCCGGAGATTGATTAAAAACTGCAAAAACATCCGCCTTGCATCATCTGTACAACAACTACCAATGCAACTCGTAATCATGGCAATACTGCTAGGAAAATGTCAATGCAACACTCAATCCGGCTTGACATGTCAGTGCAAATAACTCACAATTCTGTTTGATAATGCTAGATGTCAAATCAGTGGTGCTCCAGCAAGGCAGCTGTCATGTCCACTACTGTAACTGGCAATTAACTGGCAGCCGGACGGACACTCCCATCTCCTCCACGTCCTGGCACGTGTAACAAGATCAGCTTTCCAAAAAGCGTGCTACGAGTGAACTGACTGGTTCAGTCTACTTCAGTCTGTTGTAGAGATTCGCTACGTTACCCGTGGGCGTATCAGTAATTTAGATCTCACTAAGAAATTAACTGATTAATTTTTTTATTTTGCACAGGCATGACCTATGTGTTTGGGCAATTCTTCCCATATATATTTTTGGGGCACCGAGTCAAAATCGGCCATTTTCCGCAATGGCCACTCAAAAAGCTTGTTGGCACGATATACTATAAACCTTTGGCTGGATCGCATTCAAATTGTGACGTGGTTCTTTGGGTATTTCGGATGATCTGATTAACTTTTGGGCATAATTCTCTAAAAACACGATGGCTGACGGAGGACATTTTGAAAAAAAATAGCCGCCAAAAAGCGTGTGGGCAAGATATGTTATTACCGTTGGTTGGATTGCATTCAAATTTGACGTGGTGGTTCGCAAGGCATTTGTGATTATCCGAGTAACTTTTGGGAATAATTCATTAAAAACAAGATGACTGATGGAGGTATCTGCCTTTTGCCATGACATTACACCCCCTCTAGTCATGTAAAATTGTTCGCAATGGGGAGCAATCAAGGTGGGAGTCGTTTTTGATGCAGTGAACACAAAAAAAGTGTTATATATATATATATCACAATTCGCCTTTATGTTTGTTTGCATGGTTTTATAGAAGAACAGCTCATAACGCCGTCCTTCAAAAGAAAGGCGAAAACGGCCGAACCGATACTCGCCGCGTATTTGAGGCTGCATCCTACCCAGATCAGACGCTACATTTTAACATTCCTATCGAAATGAAAATCTGACAAGTAGCAATTGTAGCTGCGCCGACAATAAACATATAATGATAATAAACACTCCGACGGATAAATCGACTCAAATGCCTCTTTGATAATTGAGTTTGTAGTTCGATTGTCAGCATGTCGCAGAATGAACTAATTCAATTTTCTGGTGATAAACTATATTGGCCTATGTCTATGTGTGAGAGTAGCTGTAATTGTATTAGTATCTGCAAAAAGAAGTGAACATCAACATTACTAATCCTATATGGTTTTTCAACGCACTTAGCACTTAATCATGCTTGAAAATTATTATGACAGTTTGAATGGTTCAGCCCTCTTAGTGTACTCTGTATCTCTTTGTGCCTGCCTTGTCCATTGTTGCAGGTCCTTGCAGCAGACACGTGGTATTGCTGCACTTATTGTTGTCAGGCGCAGCATTATCCCAGCAAACACTAGGTATTGAACCATTGTTTGTTTAATGCTGGTCCAGCGTCACAACGGTGGACCAACATCCAACAAACACTGCTTCAATCTCCTTTGATGTGAACACACTCCGTCATGGCGTGACAGGCTGTGTCTTTCTCGTGATTTTATTAAGTTTCCAACTAGACAACATGATTACGTAAGTGGATTTGCATTAATGCAATTTTAGCATCTCTACCTCATAATTATCTCATAACGTTTTGTTATGATGCCGCTTTCTGTATGTGTGTATATTATATAAATATGTGTATGTGTGTATAAGTAAATATATGAATGAGTGGTTATCAGTGGTTATCTGTTGCTTTTTGAAAAATTATAAATATAATTATTCATTGCCTAAAGTTATTTCTAATTTCCTAAAGGAGTAGCTCACTGTGTACCAACGTCGAGCTAAATCAACCCCCAGAATGCACCGCGCGAATTACAGAGCTGTGGAATAAATATATCCAAGAAGGGTCATAAGAGTGGACTGCGAGTTTTATACAAATAAAAAGAAAACTGTATACAGGATCCATTGTTGTATTCTCTCTATAGTTTCTCGTTCAATTCATTTATAACTGTGTAATTGATCAGTAATAGAGATGCAGTGAAAAAAGTTAATCTATATATTTCAAAACTCCATTTCAATAAATGTGTGGAAGAGTATTCATACGTGCTATGTAGGTATATTAAACCGTCTGTATTATCCGCCTCTGTTTTATCATGCTGCAACCTATATCTCCCAGCAGTGGTGTCTTAATGTCCACCGTCCCTTGTTTGCTATGTAATCTTCAAGAACATTTTTTCTGGTAGTGTATGATCTGATTATTTTTGGACGCCATACATTTAATCAAAATATCCGGGTTTAGTCAACAAAAAGCGCTACTCAAATTCACAAACGAAATACTCTTTCCCAGGCACATGGAAAGAATCCGTCGTTTATTAATTGATCAGAAACAGGACATACTAACTATGGTGTCGTGTTCTGTTCACAGGTAGGCGAACTCATCATCAGTACTTTACAAAGGATGGATGTGGCCTGTTAATGATGGACAAGATCTTACGGAAGCTGTCCCATTGTCCAGGTGTCCGCAGCAGCTAATGGACAAAACTAATTAGGGATCCGGGAAGATGTCCACATCGGGACGGTTGTATAGTACATGTAGCATGCTGATGTTATAATTTTATTTCTGCAAAATCATATTTCTACTACATGCAGCCTTAACCATGCCTTTTCTAATGTTTGCATTTTGTGTCAAAGCTACTTTTAATTTAAAAGTGCAAAAAATCGGATAGTTATGAAAATGAGCTCATCACAATGCAGACAAACGCCGATCAAATCTGTTTTGTAATGTTACTGTCATCCCAGCAAACACGAGACACTGAACCAATACTGTTTCAATGTTGGACCAGCATCGCAGACGATGGACAAACATTATTCCTCGTTTTTTTCTGGGCATTACCTAATGCATTCTTGTATTCTGGATGAATGCCTTGCTCTCATGTCTTCAATTTTATCAATCAAATATGATCAGTAGGATTCATTTATCAGCCCGAGAAGTTTTTACCTTACACTTGAATGTTCTACTACTCCCTCCTTGGTCTGGTCTGGAACGAATAAAAACTACGAAAGATCGGAGCAATCACTGAAGTCGATCTATATAAAAAAATATGGTCTGAAATAACTGGTAATAATATCACAGTTAAACGTGAGAAATTTGGTCAGATATATAAACAATATCATTGAAACTGATGAAAATTGAGTGAAGCTGGTATCAATATCAACATGTAAGACTAAAATTGTAAATGTCAATGACAAGCCCGATATAAAGATCTAAGTAAACTGGATGCATGCCTATGTGATTGTAAACTCTAAGTCAACTAGCTAGCCTTCAGACCTATACGAAGGCTATATCAGCTAGCCACAGGCTCATAAGGAGACCGGTCTGAAGGCCCAATTTAGTCACCACGTCTTTCTTGTTATTGTAGACCCGGCGGTCAGTCTGCCTGCAAATTGAGTGCAAAGTGCAGCCCGCGGAGGCCGACCTTACTAACCCAGGGGGTGTACCTGCCAAAAAAGACGTTGATTCGACGCCGGAGAAACGTCTGGTGACGTTGCTCCGGCGTCGAATCAACGTCTTGTGCGTTGCCGGTTGAATTTCTTGATAACACGCACCGCACCCGCACAGAAGACGCGCCATGATTGGCTGAGTTAGCCCACCTGATCCGTGAGAAGGTCAAGGTTGGCTTTGACAATGAACACCCGATCATTACTGCTGGCAGCAGGCAATTTAGACATCATTAGAATGAATCGCGATGCCAATTGGGCTTATTATGATGAAAAAACACCCTGTTTTCTGTGACGTGCGCATCATTAGCAAAATAATATTCGAATCTCGAATAACATCGCAGCTTATGCGCATTTATTTCTTCAGAAGTCGGGTATTGCTTCCAAAGTAACATGGTCTATGAACCGAATATAGACTTACTTATACAGTCTAACACGGGGTATTGTATCGCTTACTCGAGTATGTAAGTATGGTTACTGCTGTTTGTCTTTTTGCGACAAAATTGGTACAGCAGAGCTGTTTCTCTCCAAATGTAAAGTGATGAAATTGTCTGAACTTCGATATGAATATTGACCCCCCCCCCCCCCCGTGGTATTTGTTTCAAAAACAGGTTTATAGCTACGAAGATATTAAAATCATTGCATGACAACCGAGTTTCCTCCGGACTACCCCCGCCGATTTTCAAAATGCTGGATCCGCCAATGTTCAACCCCATTCAATTTTGTATTTTAATAAAATTTAATCAATAGTCCTATGTTTCATCTTAGGTTTGGTAATTATGTAAACAAATGAAAACATGTCTATTGGTAACATTGTTACATGACCTATTATAATGTTACCGGTAGACATGTTTTCATTCGTTCACCTAATTACCAAAGCTAAGATGAAATATACGACTCTTGATCAAAATATCAAATTTATCAAACACCTAATTATAGTATAATTATTAGGTTTGTATTAAATTTGATATTTTCCGGATGGAATAGGCCTAACGTACTTAGATTGAACCCTCTAACCGAAAAGCGACTATATATAGTTGTTTTTTTTCTGTTTTATTAGCTGATTGAATCACAGTTATTGGGAATTGGGTATGAAATGAGTGCTTTACTATTTAAGCCCCCACGATGCATTAAAGCATCATTTTAAATCCCTGAAAACATACCTAATTTTCCTACAATTAAGGGTTTCAGAACGAAAATTTTCATGAAACTGGTTTACCAATACGTGGTAATTTTCTTTAATTTTTTAAACCCCATCAAATCATCTTCATCCACTACAAGTCGAGAATTGCGGTAGCAATTCGCGGCTTGTAGTGGATGAAGATGACTATGATAAACTCAGGATTGAAAGGTTAAACATCAAGATTTGCTAATTTTCTGTCCCTAATTCAACAAATACGAGTGCAGAATGCTCACCTGCTTGTAATTGTGGGTGGCGGTAGCGAGACACAACTTCACGTGAGTGGAAATTTAATTTTTATAATGAAGCGCTTCGATAAAATTCCTGGGTGACAATATTCGCAAATTGGTATTATCCAAAGGAAATCTAGAAGTATAGGTCTCCTTCAACCCTTTAATCGCCGGTGCTGTCCATTTTCGTTTTATACATTTTTTATTAGCACATTACATATCAGCTTTCAAACCTGTTAAAGATAAAGAGTGACATTATTCAGCAAATTTTTTGACCTCCATTTTGTCAGATCTGAATAATTTTCACTCATTTGAAGTTGTGGATCGCGTCAGCGAGACGCAACTTCAAGTGGGTGAAAATTCAAATTGAATAATTTGGCGGCTAAGAATTAAAGTCCGGAAGTGTAGGACATTTTATTCAGAAAAAACGCATGCATAATAGCCCAAATCATTTGTGATTTCGTCGTTTGCTTCTGCATCATGACAAACGACAATATCAATCACTGAAACACAACTGTTAATTCTCAATTTGTCAATTTGCTATCAAAGGGACGTCGCCGATACCCCTTTTGATGGGAAAGGGGGAAATAATTGTCACAAATTAAATGTCAACCTCGATCGTTACTTTCCGATTTATCACATGCGAACCTCGCGTTAGTATCATGATTATTCTTAGATGTGGCTTTTTGGAGCAAACAAGAAGCTTTTACTAAAATCGATGTCACTTTTGCTTGATATAAGATTGATTTTATATATGTTCTGACATCAATAAAATGGTTACTCAATAAAAAACCCTTAAAGGGCTGAAATCTTTTTGTATAAGCCATGGAGACGAAACGTTTTTTTTTCAATTTGATATAATCATAAATGTCTAAGTTACCAATTTCCGCTTCTTCATTTGAATACCTATGTTATGGGTCTGCGGCCATTATAAATATATTAATTCTTTCAGGATCGACTTTAAAATCACGGATCTTAATCTGCCGTCTACAGACGTCAGATGCTGACATCTAAAGTCGATTCCCGCGCTGTAAGGGTTAAACTCCTCAGGTTAAGTAAACACTCGTCCTCTGACAGTAGTCCCTAAATTAAAAGAGTGTCAGAATTATTTTCTTTATCCTCTCGAAGGAGATTTTACACCGCGCGACCTTCACAAACCTCCTCACGCTGACAGAAAGCGTCGCATAATGGTGGTACAACATCATGTGACATCGTGCCGTACTTCAGCCCCCGTCTTTCTTCGCTGTCGTGGTCTTTTAACTTCTGCTCTCCCTGGCAAAACCGACAAAGCGCGGTAACTGCTTACTTTTTCCAGTAAGAAGGCACTGCTCTTTGCCATTGATGTTGACACTCCTGAATGGCACCGGCTAATGACTCTGTTGACGCGAACTGGATCCCCGCAAATAACCCGATATCCTGCAGCGATCTGATCTGAATCTTAGACCGCCCATTGGTCGATATCGCGATCTCGACCAATGGGCTGCCTGAGATTTAGATCAAGTTGTCGGGAAGTACCGGCCTGGAACTTTCGGCCAATTAACAGATTAGGCCCACTTTCTCCTGCCAGTTCGCGCACCCACGCCATGTTACTCCTGGGCTTGACTGATAAATAACACATTATGCGTGCCATTCAATAAAGGAGGGCGTGAAAATACCTTTAAAGGAAACCTGTGGTCGGCAAATGATTGCAAAAACATTGATGTTGTGTCATTTTTCAAAGTAACCTGCTCCTGCCTTTCACATGTGCCTCTGGTAAAGTAGTCGATATATGCCGAGACATAAGAAAACAAAATGATCATTTGAGGCATGCTTTAAAGAAAAAATAAAGGAATGACATCAGGAGGAAATGGTGTGACAGATGTGATGTGTGTGCCTTCTCATCACATAAACAAAATTACTTTCACATTGCTCTGAGCGTACAAATAACATTAATAGTTAATATAAGCATTGCAATAATTTAATCATTCACAGTAAATCATTTAAAACCACGCTAGTATATGTGTTCTAACCCCCAGCTTAATTCTATTTTTAATTCATTTGTTCAATATTTTGGCAAAACAATTGAAATTATTCGGTCAAATTTTCTATCAGTTCCGATTAAGGTCCATAACATTGAACCTAAGGATGTTAACTGTCCCATATCCTGCCTTGCGACCAGCCACTCAGGATGAGGTTGAGAAAATTATAATGTCTTCCTCAAATGGAACATGTAATTTTGATCCCATTCCCACAACCTTACTCAAGTCATATATGGGTTCATTGATTGTTCCAATTAACGATATTGTGAATCAGTCGTCGACATAGATTATTTCCTTCAGTTGCTCATGTGATACCGCTTTTAAAAGAGCCTTCTTTTGATAAAAAATGATCTGAAAAATACAGGCTACATGTAGCTTCCAACCCTAGTTGTATCAAAGACCCTGTACAATAAGTCAACTCTCCCCAAAACATGAAATCGCTCTCAGTGCTGTCCCCCGGTATTGGGAGTTGGAACTAATGCTTTTACCATCTATCAAGTATGATTTTACCATATTACGACGAGTATTTATGACATTGATCCTATTAAAAACAATACATACTTTACATCATAAAAATCAGAAAAATAAGTATTGACGGAGGTTTACTTCTATTTCTTATCCAATAATTTGTTGCTTAGTTATCAATACTTTTTAATTGTCTTCTTCTCTTTGGTACCTCAGGGGTTGATGCGCTCGTATAAACAAGTATGCATATTCATTGTTTACAAACAACAGGTGACGCCCAGCTAACACGAGACGTCGACTCAATTATAGAGTAATGCTGGTCCAAGGTTTGTAATGCTGGTTCAGCATTACACCATAATTGGTTCATCTTCTCGTATTTGCTGGCAGGTGACGATGTGTAGATACGGGCAGGGTAGATACGGGCAAAGAAAACCAAGATAGGGCTAAGGAAAACATAATATTACTATATATTATAGTCTAATGACACGGATCATTTGTCATGTTCATCATTCGGAATATACCCGAACAGAAATATTTTGTTGATATAAAGCATGTTAATGTTATTGCTGATTCATCTGATCTGAGCGATTCTGTAACAGAATTAGCTTATTCAATGCTGAAATCATTCACGCCACAAGTGGATATTACCATTGGGGAGGAGAACATTCTTGTATATATATCAGTGGATATTTTTGTCGGAAAGTGTCTCGATCAGCAGGTAAAGTAATTTTGTTGCCAATAATAAATTGCATATATTTCTGTCTAAGAAGCAATATTTGAATATTCAAGGTGTGTGGATTTTGTTCCACGTCAAAACTTAATACAATTAATGTCTTAAAATGAACGAATTTTCGGAAATATACCTGAACACATTCTACAGAGGAGTCACAACAGAGATCAAATTATTACGTTCATCAAAGGGGCGGGGGCCCTAGGGTAGTGGTTAGCACCGCTGCCTTTCACGCCAGAGTTCCGGGTTCGGTTCCCGGTCTCGGCGATTTGAAAGAGACAAAAATGTTTCTTCCCCATCCACATGTGAAAGTCAGTATTGTGGGGAGCCTCCGTGACCGAGAGGTAGCGTGCTCGTAAAAACAAATGTATTCGATAAATGAATACATTATAATAGCTCTTCTGCTTCATTATCAAAAGTATTTAAATATTACAACAATAATAAAACATCCAAGCCCATAAAGTATCCTTCTCCCGTGAAAATATGTGGACATTGATCATAGACGTATTCACACCATGTCCAATTGACAATTGTCCGAATTAGGTCTACTGACATGCTGGCTATACACTACAGTCAAGTTTGAAACAGCTTCACTTTGGCGTCTAATTTAAATTGTAAACTTCAATAATTGTCATTTTTTTCAATGTATATATTTAGCATAAACATTAAAAAATATATTATTTTGAACAATTAATTGGTTCAGTAATTTAAATTATAGTGACAAAATAGCCCAAATTACCCGCCTACCGAGCCGATGAAAAACATAAATAGACAGCATGAAAGGTAGACCGGAAATCACTTATCCCTTTACCTAGCCGCGAATGCGCGCCGTAAGTTCACGAAGATCTCGCAGTTTACATGTAGGCCCTACTATATTTCAATGGGACTGGCATTTGGGGTGCTTAAATAATATTCATAAGCCCATCATCTCCAATATAAATTAGAGATTATTACTCATTATACATTATAATGTCTGCAGATGTGCGATTTCTTCAGAAGGTTGACCCAAGTAAAGACGATACACTGGTCTAGTATTGTTACAATGTTGGGCCAGTGTCACAGACGATGGTCCAACATTGGGTCAGTGTATCGTTCTGACTGGGACGTCGCACTGCTGTAGGTAGAAAACAATCACCAGGTGGCCATCTCTAAAATAATTATATGGAATGATACAAAAGAGCCACCTAGTGAATACAATAATCAGTCATATTACAATCATGTCCCCTCTAAAGGCCCTGTCACACTCCAACGTTCATGAAAAGGTGGCAGAATGCAGCAGAGCGCTGGAGGTCAGAGTAGAGGCACTGGATGGCCGTTGTAGGACGTTGGTGGTCGTCGAGCAACGCAGAGGAAGAACGCGGAGGGTTTTTGATGAGTTTAAAATTTGCAACAATTGTATGTTCTTGCAAACGTTGTGTGAGCGATCTAGACGCTGGATGGTCGTTAAAGGTCGGTGGGGGTCGGGATGAGAACACAGACGGGCGCACGATGGACAGTGGAAACCCAGCGAGTGTCCCCGGAACGTTCCCCAAGCATCCTCATACAGCATACCGTTCTTTCTGCGCTTTGCCAACGTTCTTGTTGGGCTCTGCCAGTGTTCATTTGCGTCCACTCACCGCTCACATCTTCGCCGCCCTTCTGCCGACCTCAACGTTCCATTAGGCTACCGTCCAACACGACCGAGTACAGTCCTGTTAGATGGTAAAAAAGGCGATCCCTCTGAGCTACTCCTCATTTTCTCACATGAGTTCAACCAACATATGGAATAAATTGAAGATCCTGAAAAATACAAAGAGTCTGTAGAAGTGGACATTGAGTGCACGTTGGCTGCTCTGTAGAATAAAAGTGACCCAGCCCTGGATACTGCGTCACCCTCAGTTTGGTGTGTATATGTGACAATATGTGGACTGCACTGTTATTAGCCCTTACAGCGCGGGGATCGACTTTAGACGTCTGAATCTGACGTCTGTAGACGTCAGATTCTGACGTCTAAAGTCTATCCCTGCACTGTAAGAGTAAAATATATTTATAATGGCCACAGACCCATAACAACGGTATTCAAATGAAACGGAAAGTGCTAACTAAGACTTTTATGATGATTGAAAAAAACATTTTGTCTCCATGGTTATTACAAACATATGTCGGCGCTTTAAAGGTTAAATCTAAATACATACCCTTTTCCCAAACGTTCCCTTTTTGATCTTTCTTTTCCAAGTAAATAATTTAAATTCATTATTTACTCAGACGATACTACACTATTCGCTAACATCAACGATCTGAAGAAAGGGCAACAAAATAAAATATTGAATGAAGTAGTGTAAAGAAAAAGCGTGGTAGAAAGTAAACAAATTAACACTTAATTCAGCTAAATCAAAGTGCATTATATTATTTAGAAAACCACAGAAACAAGTTGAATAGCCAATTACAGAATTATTGGAATATAAATTGATTTTTAGGTGTGATTGTAGACAAGAATCTTTTTTAAAAAAGTTTCAAACAAAATAGTTAGAATAATATCTTGACTGAATAGGCTAAAATTTACACGGCCATAAAATATCCTGTTGAATATGTACAACTCTTGATTAATTTCACACATTTATTATTTCATTCTTCCATTTCATTCATTATTGCAATGAAAACAATCGAATTTTTAAACCACAAAAATAGCAATAAAAATAATATATAAGGAATCTCGCTTGTCTCACACAGATCAACCTTCCAAAAATAAATTAATTGATTGCTTCCAGTTTTTATATATTACTTCAACATGTTTAATTTTACTTCATACATGCAATCATAGACTTAACTCCAAAACCCATACTCATAATACAATTAACGAACATAAATGAAATGTACCTTTTGTCAAACATAATTTTACTAAAGTGTTCGATCGATATAAATTGCCAAACACTGTAAATATCATACCATGATCAACTATTAATAAAGTACACACTTATTTTCAACGGGTTTAACTTTTCCAGTTATATCGAATCACAATAATCATTGACAAATTCTAATGTATGACTACCGTTAGATCTATATTATAGACATAGCCAGATATACGCCAACATTTAGTATTTAGCCTGTAAGGCCTGCATGGTACGTACATTGGTACAGTGGGCTTACGATCTTATAGATCTGAACATCTGGTCATTTTTGCGTGTTTAAATTTTCGCGAATTTTCTGATTTTGGGACTTCTCACGGAGTTTGACCGAGTTTAGAAATCGCGAATTTTCATATATCTTTAGTAGCGTTATTATAATAATAATCTTTGCTTGATTCTTGATTTCACGATTTTGTCGTCCTCGCGGCAATCACGAAAATTAAAACCTCGCGATTTAATACAAGATCTACAGTAATAATGTTAATAATTTTAATTTTAACTGTGATAAGCTTGTTTGAACATAAACTAATGTTAGTTATATTGACGATCTCCTGTCAGTTGATAAGTAGATACAGCTGGCAGTCACCAGCTGCAACAATAATCACCAGGTGACGACACACGTACTTATCCGCTTATAGCAGTACTCACTATGTGGCAGCCCCTTATGCCCCAGTCACGCTGTCGCGAATCATGATGACAAACTGATACGGATGTGAATCCGTATAAGATTAGGTTCTCAACGGTTCGCCAAGCCGATACGGATGTTTCAAACTGTTTAAAACATCCGTACTGCCAATACGAATGAAACCCATTTGTTGTAGCTCCTTACAGCTCGTAACAGTTCGAATCGGTTATAATCAGTTCTTTGCACTTCGTATTGTAGAAAGGATAGCTACAGATTGCTACGTTACGCAACGATGGAGTGAGTCGAGATACGAATAAGGTAGTTCCCAATGGGAATGACGGCGATTCACAATTAATTAATGCAAACCAGAACTTTACTGTAACAGGATTTTTTTTATTCATTTGCCTGTCCGTTCCGAATATTATAATGTTCATCACATAGCAGTCAAAGACCATATCGTCACGGTTTAGTGATAGTGTGAAGTTAACATGAATATTATTTTTGGCTGTCCAATCCTTGCTCTGCGTGCAATAATTTGCATTTATTCCGACAGGCTCAATTTGCCACGTCTACCAGAAAGATATATTCATTTTCTATTTGCCAGTGTGGCGGACATGCTCGTCCCCACGATAATCACGATAATAACTGCTGTATGCGTTCATATGTTCAGGTATGTGTGACTGTTCACGCTGTTAAAACTATTATTATATTTTATCCTGTTTAATTACAAACATGTTATGGCTAGGTCACTAGTGTAGGCCCTACTCGTGTAATGATTCATGTTGAACGAATAGTACGAATTTGTTCAGAATAATTTTCTGTATTAAATCTGTAGAACGGTTCAAATGTGCTAAATTTGTAAAAAAATAAGCACGAATAATTCTATTATAGATATTAGATTGATTGTAGTCACATTACTATGATCAGTTATTTTATTAAAACAGATTGATTCATATTGCATTTAAAGTGTTACGATTGTTGAATGTTTGACACGTTAATTTCGCTATTTTCCATTTCTATTTCATAACGTATCTACATGATCTAGTTCAAAGATAAAAGTACTAGTCAGCTGTTATTGTTACTGGTACGTGGGTGAACCTGTAATTTGCCCACTGACGCGTGAAGCATAAACATTTTGTTTTCATGATTTCATTATTTTGCCTAATTCACTGTTACAAACGATATTAAATTTATTACAGATTTGGATGCTTCATATCTACATAATTGATTTAAATGCTGCTGGACCGTGGTACTGGCAGGGTAGGTTATCTGATTAACTATATTAAAAGTTGTAATAATAAACGAGTGAGGTTACGCGGTATTTATCAATGTTACACTGGTTCTAAATGGGTTGGAGAAATACGTAGTATCTGACCAGTTTTACATTAACGGAATACATGTTGAAATGATTAAAATGTATGTAACATACCGATAATATTAACTGATGATAATATTAAATACGTTTAAATGCATTTTAGACGATACGTTTCTGACAACTCAATTATTTATCATTTCACTAAATCCGTCATTACTGTGATATTCATTACTGTTTTTACACTTGTTTTCAGGGGTTTTGTTTTGATTATGTATCATTCCAGTGTTGCCAGGGCAGACTATGATGATCATTGTGTTTCAAATAATGGCCAGACCTCACACAAATTGCGACAGAATTTCTGATGATGATATTTCCCCCCATCACCCCCCCCCCCCCCATGTTAAAAAGGCTATGTATACATGTATTCTTATATGATGCCCAGACAAAACTATTCACAATCTATCAGAAATTGTGAATTTATACATGCAACATTATTCTGGAAGAGGTACAGTACATAATTGAAAGGGAGTTCTCCACAAATTTAATAGTTTTATCAAAATTTATTAAAAATATAGAATAAAAACAAATGACGTTGGAAAATGTGTAATGAAGGAAGTCATTCAAGTCCAGTTATTTGACACATTTATGTTACACTACTTCATTCACTAATTGTTGTGTTCACTCTTAATAATATTTTTTCATAATATTTTATCGTGATGAATTTTTATTCGTGTTTAATATCATTGTATGAACTATAACCCTGTGCCTCCTGGTAACATTATTTGAAGCCTTAGTCTGCAGTGGATGAGGTTTCTTTTCAAAACGTAGTAATGAAAAAAGAGACTTATTGGACTAATTTATTTTTTTGCTAAAATTGTTCCCACTTTTTCGTTTTATGCAATAATTTAAATGATTATTCATTTTTTTTTACAAAATATGCGTAATATTGATGCGCATTGTGAAACACTGTTTGATGCTATACTATTTTATTTTATTATATAAATTACGAGCTTTCTGTTGCCACGCAAGCCTAATCCGCAATGTTATCAAAAGTATTCAATTAGAATTTGGCATGACATTGTATGTATTAGAATCGGTGCTCAAATATAGAAAAGATTAAAACTGCAGACTGCAAGGAAAATAACCTATATAAACTGGAATTCAAAACATACGTTTGCTATTTAATTTTACATAGACACAGTACAAGACAAGAATGAGATGTGGTAGAAAGAGTTTGCAACCACAGTATGGGAAATCAAAGAAAAAAAAGTACCGGAAAATAAATTTTAGCAACAGTGACCAAAGAAATAGAAATAGAAAAGTAAAGCAAATTGCCCGACAGACAAACTGAGATAGGAGTGTAAAGGAGTGTAAAGTAAAAAAAAAAGACTGAGAATTTATCAGCGGGAAAAATAGCAAGGAAAAGAGAACAGGTAGACTAATAGTAGAAATAATACCGGGAATAAAAATATATTGAGAGACTTCATGGGGTTTCAGTACTATCATAGTGCTCAAAGTCATATTTTGGCATGAACATATCATAACACCTAGTTATTTTTAATCCTCTCGGTTTTTAAATTGCTCCCGCAAATCCTACCTTAAAGGGAAATAAAAATATATTTTAAAAACATATTAATGCTGAAAATCAATATCCGTAATATCAGAAAAACATTATACTATGCATTTCTGATAATATCCAACGATTCAGTTATTATAAGTTTTAATTTAGTCATTAGACTAGATGAAAGTAAGTTGTAAGTACTGTAACTATATAATACATCTATAGGCCTATTCATGTATATGTATCATGTTTTTCGACTTGATATTTTTTTCATCAAATGCAAAAGCATTTGAGTTGAACTTGTTTGGATCTAATCTGGAACTGTACAAATTGAGTTATTATTAGTATAATTAATCGGGAGGTATACATGATAGGCCTATATTACTCACTGTTTCTCAAAGTGTATGTATGCCTGGACATGTATATTAGGTGTAGTTGAGGTATATTGTAACGGGGATATTTTGCCTTGAATCTTTCGTGATAAGTGAGGGATTGAATGTATTTGATGTCATTTGAACACAAAAATCTCTATCGAAATGGTTCTGTACTTGAAATTGTCGGGTCAATGCAGGATTCTAGTATCAGATAATTATATCTGCGACGGCTAAAGTGTTAGATATTTTTTTAATATATGTCAGACAGACCCTTACAGAGGAGTTCTTGTAAAAAGGCACTGGTATATTCTTAATAATAAAATCGTACAGATTCATCTATTAAAATACGTATATAACACTGCTAGAACGTGGCTCGTTATCCCACCATAAAATAGTCAAATATTTTGAAAGGGTATGGTTATGAAACACTGTTTTAAAAAACTTTCCACCACTCGAATCTCTTAAGCTTTTCTTGAGGTTATATTAGAGAAGACGTATTTAAGAGTATGAAAACAACAGTCAGAAAATTAAGTTGCCATTTATGTGAGGTTTGGCCATTATTTGAAACACAGCGACCATCCTAAAAGATGAACTAGATAGTTGCTTCATAACGCTTATAGACTTAGTCAGCATAGACTTGGTCACATTAATATTAGTCACGCTGGATTAAATATAGAGAATATAGAGGTATTTAGAAAAAGCGCTGGTAATCTTATCAATAAAATGCGATCATCGTCCTGTTCAAATAATGTGTTAGTACGAGCTATATATTTGAAACGTGGCTAGATCTCCTACTAAAAGATGGTCAGAGGGTAGGGTAAAGAAACATCATTTTAAAAAACTTTTCACCACTCGAATCACTTAAGACTTTTTTTTGGTTAAAGAACACATATTATTGAGTAAGAAAACACTGTCGGACATTCTGTTGCAATTTGTGCGAGGTTATGCCATTATTTGGCACAACTTGACTGTACTACTACGCAAAATTTCCTATTAGAATGACAATGTCTCCAAATTATAATCATGATGTCCGCCTGGGCTTTAGTTTACCAGAATGGAGACTCGACTATCGGTTAATTATCGATCAAAGACAAAGATAAAGAAAAGGTCGGTGATCTGTGAGCCTGGCGGCAAACCCTACTGGAGGCGTATTGATAGTTCATTTTTAAAACACAAATTCAAAGATCTATTTTATTTGCTCTTCTTTTTTACTCGTAGCTAAAATATGTTACACACAAAAATGCTCAACTCTTCTTATGGCACAATACTTTATTGAAGTGATTTAAAAACTTTACTACCCAACATATCAAACAGCGCATTTTATAGCAATACACACAAGACACACCAATTCAACTCGTTGATTTATGTATTTTTAAAGATGTATTTTATCATGTTTACTGTAGAAAACCATTCATTAACGTAAAGTTTTGACATGACTCAAACAATTGATGTTTATTTACATATATATTTCAATCTAGCTATATTTGAGTTAAAACAAATTTAATTCATTGATAAACCAGACTGTGAAAATGTATCCTGAGCCAAAGAATAAACAAATGAACTTAGATAAAATCTTAGCATATTTCTTGAACTGGGCAATGCAGTTTCATCGATCTTTGGAACAAACCACAAACCAGACCTGAGTCTTCGTCAATCCGATAACCTAAATCTAACTTGAGTTTTGACTTAACCGTTGGTAAAATTCCAATGGTTGACCCAGTATACGGCCGGGGTTTATGGAAACCTTCTTCAAATCCGTGTGACCCTGTGAGGGCCTCATGGCTTTTCAGGAAATATTATCAGCACTGACTAAGTTTAGGCACAGTTGATATGTGATTAACCCGTGCGATTGGCGGCAATACGTAAGTAACGACAGCTTGCCAGATCACTCAGCTCAGCGGTGTAGACTTTAGACGCGATGACGACCTCGCCTTCTTCTTCGTCCTTGGAACAGTTACTTTCGCTGTCCAGAGAGTTGCCATCGGCAATGTCTACATCACCACCACTTGGTGGCTGAGCGTCACCGCCAGACCGCACCATCTGACCTTTGGACGTGCGCCACCTAGCGATTGAAGGCTCAGTATCTGGAAGGGTGGACAGGAAGTCGTGAACCTTGACCACCAGGTTGTTGTTCTCTTCAAACTGTAACAGGATTTTTTTTAGCACATTAAATATCAGATTTTAAATATATCAAAGAACAAAAGTGACCTCAATCAGCAAGAATTTAAAATTGTTGACCTCCAATTTGTCAAACCTGAATAATTTTGCAAATTCCACTTGCCTGGAGTTGTGAATCGCGTCAGCGTGACACAACTTCAAGTAATTGAACATTATAGTGAAATAACGTGGCTGTTAAAGGATTCATATCAAGTTGTGTCTTGTGTCAACTTTTTGTGAAAATCACTTAGATGTGTTTGTTTTCAGACCCAACATTTGCAAATGTTATTGTTTAAACTGTCATTTCATTCCCAATAAATGATTCATTCGGCTAATTGAAGGCCCATTCCCAAGTGCCCTTAACTTGAAAAGTTTCCAAGTTTAAATTTGTGTTATATAGGCTTATTTCATCGTAAATCTATATTACCTTTCTCCACCCTCCATTTGAACGAGATATGTACCCTGTAAGCAATGGTAAGTGTGTATTTCGGAATGTTCATACAATTTCTAACAACGATCCCTTATTTATATTAGGTTTGACCAAGCCGCTCAGGGTCTAGATCAAGGCTCTGATGTTGATTTGTTTTTTTCTTTGAAAAAATCAACACTGAGGAAAATCCCTTCCTTTTTGTCACTACACCAGCCACGAACATCCCATGAATATTATTTGTGTCTTTTGGCGATGTTCACGATGTCCCGCAAAGATGTATAACATGTCAATTGGCCGAGTTTAGAAGTGTTGACATTTTGTGTTTGGAAATGTGCGACCCGTAGGGCAAGCGCCTTTAAGCGGTGATTTTCGATGACATTGTAATTAGACTACATGTGTAATTAAACCAGCAACGTATTTAACGTTGCCGACGGACGTTTCTAAAATTTGTAATCTATCGGAAAGTAGCCTTTACTCATTCAAACACTCAAAAAGATATTACAAAGCTAAAACAAAAACTTACAGTTTGCCTGGGTATGGGTCTTTAAATGGATTAAAAACGACAATAGTCGTGTTCAGTAATGTAGGGGTTAACCCATTACTCGTTTACTTATAATATACAACACGTTGCGTATATGCGACAAAGGTGTTAAGGGCTGATAGTAAAAAAGAAATAAGGGTTGTTCCAGTAAAAATTCACCCCTCCCCGCATGGACTGCAATTGAAAACTGGAGCAATTTTCCAAGATATGATATTATTATACATTTGTATCTGTAAAAAACAGTTTCAACATAACGATTTCTATCGTTAGAGCTATAAAATTTGTTATGCGATACCTAAATATTTCAGTCGGTAGTTCAAGTGATTGTCTTAATTTCGTCTGAATCACAATGGGGTATCGCATCCTAAATTGTATAGTTCTCACGCTGAAAATTGTTTTGTAGAACTGTTTTTACACATACAAATGTATATGCGGATACTTTTAAAAAATACTCAACTTATCGACTGTTAAAACATGCCCCTTCCTCATTGGACAACGGATTTAATGTTGTATCTCACTTACCGCCAACTGTTGTAAAGATGGCTTAGATGGGTCTGCAGCCTTTATTGTGCTTGCGCTGGAGCGCTTCTTCTTCGCCAATATAGCGATGTCTCTGCTGACTGGCTGTTCTTGCCAAATGTCGCTTTTCGTTAGTAGTTCCCTGTCCTCAACGCGTGATATGGAGGCCCGAGACATCACAGAATGGTACACGTCCTCGGTGCAGTATTTGAAAGTAACTGACTTCCTGGAATTTCTAGGTGGTTTGTTCGGGCGTTCTGCTTGCTGTATGTTGGAACGAGACGGCGTTTCTAGTTGTGACTTTGAGCGAATTCTCTCATCATCGGTGGCATCGTGAGTCATAGGGAGACAGGCTGTTTTGCTCCTCATGGTGGGAAGTGTGGCTTTCAAAGTCATTTGACACTTTTGAGGTGCCTGGGTTTGCTCCTCTTTAAATGTCACAGATGGTGTATCCTCTTCTCTTTTTCCAGTTGATGGTCTGTCTATTATTTCTAAGGACTCCTCGCTGAGGCTACTCATACTGACATTCCCATTTGAGATTACGCTGACGGGAGTCTCCGTAGCAACCCGAATGTCTTTTACAGTGCTGTGTGAACTACCTCGACCAGGGGTATATGAAGATGTATGAGCGAGGAGATGAGAGCTCTTCAGACTAAGCCTTGCATCTGGACTTCTGAGGAACGTGCCACTTGGAGCCTGCAGCCACCTTTTCACCGATGTCTCGGTTGGTTTCATAACGTCGGAATCACTCTTGTGTTTCAGACGATGGTCACAAGCCTGACAGTTGGACTTAATGCTGTGCCTGCTGAGTCGTTGGACCCACGGTTCTTTGCGTGCTTTACCGTACCTCTCGTTGCCTCTAGTGGACGCGGACATAAGTGTCTGACTGGATTTAGGGGAAGTAGACACACCGTGTCTCATCTTCCTCAGTGCTGTCTTGATCTCCTCCACTTGTTGGTTCAGCAGGAAGAGGTCTTTCCTGTTTCTGGTACCCTTGATCTTATCTTCCAAGAAGAGCAGTGAGTTTTTCATGGAGATCAAGCCGACCTTACTGTGGCTGGAGTTCTTCACATGAAGATCATCATCTCCCTTCTTATTTGTCAATCCACTAAATGATCGGCCTGCAGCTCCTAAGAGACGAGGCTTTCTCAAGTCTCCATTACGTTTAAATCGAAAACCAGGCTCCAAGAGAAAGCTGTCCACCATCTCCTTAGTGGTGTTGTTCGTGAGGTGACGGTACTGGGCTTCAAGTTGGTGCTTTTCGATCTCAATGCGCTCAAGGCATTTTGATCGAGATTTCGTCAGCTCCTTCGTCTTTTGTAGATACTGTGCGATGAAAAATGATAATTTATTACCATTACAGGTAGATTATATGAGCTAATTACTAAGAATTAGGGAAAATAAAATGACATACAAAAATATCATTATTTTTAACTAACTGTAACTAAATGTAATTACTAATAGCCGTGCTTAAAATGTTACTAAACTAATGCTATGTCCAATTATTATTGCTCTGAAGTCACCGCAGCGCGGACAAGTTGTGGTATATTTAATTTTAATTGACTCACCGAATCAGGGCAATAGGCAATACATGTAGGCCTAGTATTAGATCAGAGGGACAGAGCTCAATTCAATAATTGTAGACATAATATTAATAATTATATCTCTTCTTTAATCGCATAGCAATACCAGAATAGTGTCAGTGAGCAATGTCGCAATGAACAGATCAACGTTAATCATGTCTCAAGACTAATTTGTATTCACAGAAATGCAGATCTAATTACAAGTAACGTTAGAGACTAGAGTAATGGCAATTATGAGCATTTTTGCCATATTAAGTTTAACATTACAATTCTGAGGCATTTTTTTGACCATCATATATCTATCCTGAGCCTTACCCAACATAGACATCCCCAAAAAATTATATGAGAGTCAAGGGCCCATCCCACTAAGCATCTAAAAATTTAGATTATCTTGACTTTATCTTATTTCCATTAGAAAAAAAAAGATTAATCTACTTATTTTTCTAATCGAAATAAATAGATCTAGAAAGTTAAGAGAATCTTAATTTTAAGATGTTTAGTGGGATGACACCCTGGTCTAGGTAGCATTATGCATTTTAATTTTAATAGTATTAATATTACTATTGCCAGTATTGGCGTATTGGCTATTAGACCTAGTATTGCTCACCTTGCCTGCTTCCACTGCATTTTGTGGACATTCCACAACTCTGGCGGCGTGGTAGTGTGTGCGCATGCCCATCACACTGACGCTGGATGGCGTCACTTCGCCGCGATCCACATACACACGTTGTTTCTCACTCTGGCTCATGTAGACAACGCTACGTGACGCCATTGTCGCCCTTATTATTTCACTCCTCCCTTGCCATAAAATTTTATGTTTTTCTTTAACTGTTTTGCTGTTTTTTTCTGTACAATAATATTATCTTGGAAACAATCACCATGGAGACCACATGTTACGTAACTGTTGAAATTAAAGCGTCATATTTCATCGCATTGACTACTCGCTAGTGAATCAGTGAAGCTTTTGAGCTTGACATGTCCTAATTATTTTCGCACACTCTTAACCACGCTCCTTACAGTAACTAAGTTGAGTTAACAGTGTCTTTGTAATAGGCCGATTACATTGTGCTTTTTACCTTCCTTTTTTTATCAGATAATAAACACTTTTTCCGTCAAATTGTGTTGTTTTTGTGAATAAATCAGAAGTGTGTGCGCTATGCACCTTCATACCGTCAACATTACAGATAGCCCACATTTAGTGTTAGTTTTGTTTTCGGCAATTTGCCTGGTCTCAACAGTTTGTGATTTTTTTGCTAAACTATTTTGAAAATGAAGGTACAATTCAAGAAGGGTTGATACACAGAACATGGTTCGACATCGTAACAGCCATGTCTAACTACAGTCTCTTTAACCCGCAAGACGCTGAAATATTTTTGTATAACCATAGAGACCAAAGTTTTTCGGAAATTTGAAGTCATCATAAGTGTCTTAGTTAGCTCTTTCCGTTTCATTTGAATACATGTGTTACGTGTCTACGACCATTATAAATATTTTACTCTTTCAGTGTTGGGATCGACTTTAAACGTCTATATACGTCAGATTCTGGAGTCTAAAGTCGATCCCCGCACTGAAAGGGTTAACCCCCTAACTCACAGACGTCGACTATACTAACTTCACTAGCGTTTCTGTGATTGGAACTGAATAATATCTTAACCTTTATCCTGCTAAGTTAATTTGATTAAATTTTCAACGACTTGAGGTTGTGTCTCGCTTCCGCGATCCACAACTTCAAGTGGTTGCAAATTACCCGCATTTGTTCAATTTGAGACCAAACATTTACAAATCTTGATGTCTAAACAGCCATTTCATTCCTAATAACAGCGCTTTTATCGGCTAATAAAAGGTATTAAAAACGATTATTGTCGTGATCAGCAGGCAGAGGGTTTACATCTGTAAAGCTGATACACGCTGTGACTTAGTTTTACAAATCCATGTAAATTTCAGTAACTTAACCTTTTCACTACCATACATGACGGAAATTTCCGTCGTCATTCGTCAATGAGCGTAACCATAAAATGACACAAATTTTCGTCAAATATATACTACATTTATGTATTTTTCGTCATTTGAAGCTGGAAATTGCGTTAGCAATTCCAGCTTCAAATGACGAAAAATAGAACTCCTACACCAGTATATCTGGATCCTGGCATGCACCCCGGCCTGGAAGTCAAAGGGTTAAAGTTGTGGATCGCGTTAGCGAAACACAACTTAAAGTGACTGAAAATTGGATAGCTGAGGATGAATGACTTAGGCTAGTGTAGGCATTGTTAGTGCAAATGCATTTCAAGGTATAGCAAATACTTTCTAGAGTTATCATTTACTTCACACTGGCCATAATTCACACCGGCTATAGGCAACCAGCTTTTAAATTTATATAACACAAAGACAACATGTAAAAACTGCTTCTTTCTACTGCTTTATGTATTTTTTGCAACATCACCTCTCCGAATTTTACAAATAAACGTATTATTTTTTTTCATTTTTAGCAGCAAGTAGATGGCTTCGTTGTCAATATCAATAACCGCGGGAGTGTCCATTTGGGAAATGCATACTTTTACTTTGCAAAAACAAATGAAGACGTGATGCTATTGAAAATTCCCCCAACACATTATAAAGTACCTAAAACAATCAAAAGGACTACCTTAATCGAATCAGATCATGACACTATTAACATGAATAATGTAATTGATAACTGATTTCTATACTCTCGTACCATCGTCATCAAACCATGCTCCGTAAATACATGTTCCAAATACTTTCATGTAGACCTATTTGCCAAAGTGCAGTGCTTGTGGCACTCAAGGCGTGGCATATTGGACATCTTAGCGGCTAGGATAGCAAAGTTTTATTTAACTAATTGCATACATGGAATTGACTAATAGTATGAATTACAAAATGCATATGTAAAACTAAGCAATTTTAAATAAAACAAATATTTTAAATAAATAACATGAAATCCTCCAATGTTCATCGACTAATTTTTCCGATTATAGATCTTTCTATGTGACTTTGGTGAATTGATTGAAAAATCATGAATATTTTGCATATTCCAACCCTCGCATTGGAGATGTTGATTACTTTTTTTCATTGTGCTTAGAGGTTTGCTGTTCACTAATAATCTTTTTATTTCCAGTTCTTATAAATATAGATATTGACCACGTACTACACAACCCCAGCAAGCACAAAACATTTGTATAACATAAGTACAACGTCGGCCCAACGTCTTTGACTCATGTCAGTGAGGCTTTTCATTTAGTTTAGTCATTCACTAGGTGGCGCTCATCCTGCTATCTCTGTAATCTGCGGGGTGCTTTCTGGGTACTGTATCCCAGAAAACACGAGACGTTGTCCCAATGCTGTTTTAATGTTGGTTCATCGTCTTCGATGCTGTCCCAACATCGGGTCAACGTCTCGTATGGGTGTAGAGGTTGAAGGTGCCTCCCCGGACCCCTCTCTGGAATCCAGGTCTCAGAGAAACAAGTTAATGTTGCTTCGCCGCTCACCCGTAAAAAAAATATTGTGGGGGGCTTCCGTAACCGAGAGGTAGAGTGCTCAGCATCAGCCCACCATAGTTCGAATTTAGAAACATGCTATCTAGGGGGTGGGGGGGGGGGGGGCATGTAATTTATCTCACCATCCTTATGTGGTTCTCCTGGTCCAGCTTAGCCCTATATGTGCACAAAGATAGCATAAGGCCCAATTCATTCATTCATTCATTCATTCATTCATTCATCCATTCAATATTAACCAATATGCCGTGTTGACTAGGACACAAGTGTTGTGTTAATAGTTGTATACTGGTGCTGGCGAAACATAATAAATATGTACGTGATCTACATGTATTGCGGCACCCATGGGTCACCATAGCTAACCTATGTTTACTTGGGGAAATCACATCCCAGTAGCAAGGAGAAGCTAGTCCAATTATGGTGATTTACCATTGGCACGCCGACTTCTCCCCAACGTATGGGGTCAACTCCTCGTGTTTAGTGTATGGGTTGGTGAGCTAACCATGCAGAGTACTGAATGTGTTGGACTACAGCTGGATCTACTGGGCTCCCGTAGTGTAATACAGGGTACGTAACCCGTGGTATTTTTTTCATTGCGCGAATACCAGAAATATAAATATTGTGTATGACACTCATTTAACCCTTTAACCGCCAAATTATTCAATCTGAATTTTCACCCCCTTGAAGTTGTGTCTCGCTGACGCGATTCACAACTTCAAGTGAGTGAAAATTATTCAGATTTGACAAAATGGAGGTCAACTGTATTCAAATCTTGCTGATTGATGTCACATTTTATCTTTAACATGTTTAAAAGGTGGTAATGAATGTGCTAATAAAAAATGAAAACCCGAATATATGCGGCACCGGCGGTTAAAGGGTTAAATGGTACATACATAACTTTCATATGTAACATGTATGTTATGCATAGACAGGACAGGTGGAGTGATAATTGTTGAATATAATTTGTTTTTAAAATAATTTCTAGTACAGTTATAGTTATAGATCTACGACGCTGGCCCAACATCTGCCTATCATTAGTTCGCCGTCTCGTATCTCCTGGTTGTTACATTGACCCCCCTGATACAGTGATATTCTAATCTCATCAGCACTTGGCATGTGGACCGTGCGCCGTGACGTCTTCTCCGAGGCCGTGGATTGATGTACTCGTTTTATCCGAATAAATCAACGTTTTTCAACATGGCGGTGACTAAGAGCGTTCTCCGCCCCAAGGTCCAAAAAATGTCAATAACTCTTTAATGACTGTGCGGGAAATGAACTGAGCTGCGACCTCGTAGCTGAAATGTTACTGATTCTAAAAAACATATTTTCGACCTGATTATTCGAGGGCAAGTCTTAGATATGAGCATCCAAAGAAATGTCCCACGACTTTGTATGGAGTCTATCTGTGGGCTAGTGGACAGTCACACCAGCGTGTGTCACTCTACAATGTGGTGACAGGCGATCTTTACTATAGATATAGTATAGAGAGATCTATGATCTTTACTACGTTGGAGCTCTCTGTCCGAAAATTCAACGAATCAACTGAATCACAACATGTTTATTTTGTGTGTGGTCTAATCATATCATCTTATCGTTCCTTAAGATTTCAAGGCGTCGAGATGACACGGTTGCTGGCAGTTTAGCTCATGTCTGATGATGAGGCTGACCAGGAGATCTTTTAAGGTGAGAGATACACGCTGGATATTAACCCTTTGCCTGCTAATAACGACAGTAGTCGTCTTTAGGCGGTTTTATTAGCCGATTAAACCACTGTTACTGGGAATGAAATGACAAGATTTGTAAATGTTTGGTCTCAAATTAAACAAATACAGTATGAGTGATTTTCAACCACTTGAGGTTGTGGATTGCGGTAGCGAGACACAACCTCTAGTGGTTGAAAATTTAAATAAGTTAGGTTTGCAGGATAAGGGATGATGATTAATTTATTCACATTGGTACTAACCCTTTCAGCACAACAAAAGTCGTTTTTTTATCCCGTTTTATTAGCAGATAAAATCCCTGTTATTAGGAACCAAATGAGCGCTTAAGCATCAAGTTTTTTGGGACGCAAACGTTGTGTCTCAAATTAAAACACAATTACCTGGTAATTATTTAATTTAGCGCTTTAAGGGTAAAATAATTATTCTATTGGCATCAACCCATTGAGACGACTATAGTCGTTTTAAATCTGTTTTATAACCAGATTAAATCACAGTTATTGGGAATGAACTATGTGTGTAAAGATCGAGATATGTGGTCCTAATTCCAACAAATAGGAGCAAAATTAAAAACTCACAACTCAAATAAGATAACTTAGCGAGGGGAGGGTGACAGGTTTTGCGGGGTCGTGCTCGCCCCATAAAGTGACCGAAAAAAGTGTGAGACTTCTTTGGAACGCTCTTATCTAATGACCCTGTCACACTTGACAATAAACCCGAACAACAAGGAACGAAGGGCATCCTTTGGTGTTCGTCAATGCTCGTTTTATGTTCTCTTGTTGTTCGGCAAATACGCGTTATATTCGTTGATGATTGTTAGGTCCATCAGAAATCGGTTTTGTCCCGTGTTTGTCCTGAATGTGTTCGTTATTCTACCGTATTAGATCGAGTGGATCTTCAGTGGCGTCGTCCCGTGATGTACGTTGGTCTGTGCGGCCATTCCGACCAAGTGTGACAGCGTCGTGATCGCCTATTTGATCGCGATTCATCAGATACAAATCAACTAAAACCGAAATTACGATTTAATTCCGTGCATATTTTAACTGACTACAGATATGCTACACTCCACGATAATTATAGAACCCCCATAACATTATGAAGAAAATGCCGCTAAAAGGAACTCTATAGGATATCCACTATAATGATAGATAACGCATCAGGGCCCTCTACTCGTACAAGTTACGATATATCGTAGGCTTCTGATTGGTCGAGATGGCCATCTCGACCAATCCGAAGCCTACGATACATTGTAAATTGTACGAGAATACGGGTCCAGATATACGTGTAAATGTGTCAACCATCGAGTTGACCGCTGACCTGTAATATCACACTCACACACTCACTTCACGAAGATTGTTTCACAGTTCGATAAGGATCTGATTGACACCGACCACTCCCGTTATGCGTATCAGAAAATGATGCCAGGGTATATATGCATCCATGTATGTATATATATATGCCACAAGCCATCATGATACGTTTTGTTTATAGTCCATGGGCCATTTTCACTTTTCGGTACCGCTCGAGGTGGCAACAAAACGTGAATTATTTTGAAGGTGCTATATCTGTGGAAAATATTTCAGTATGATAGCAGTTTGGGATATAACCTTCAGCTCAGTCTGATATATTAAATTATATTTATGAGCGGTTCAGGATGCACAGCTTGGTCTGATTTTAAATGATATTTATGGATATAACCTAAGTCTTAAAAAAATATGGTCAGCATCACGAAAATAAAACATTTATTCATTTACTGATGTTTAATTCATTATCTGTCAAAATAATAATACTCAAATTGTAAACCAATGTACAAATAATCATAAAAGTGAAAATATAATATTTCCATTTTTTTTACCATTTATTTCCTTTTTAAATTTGCTTTTAGTGAAAAAAATCAATTTGGGCTGTAAGAGTATATTTAATGGATCTTAGTTCAGTGTAATAGTATTTCAGGAGTTGCAGCTTATATGTCATAGTAGTACTATGACATATTCAGTCACTGAGTACTATTAGTACTCAGTGACTAACTAGCTAAGATTCCCTGGTCAGATTGTCAGAAGAACATTTTTATATTATGCAACCAATGTTTTAAAGTAAGTCTTACTTCAAAAAATGGTATATAATTTTATTGTCAAAATAAACATAAATGTGAGTGAAACTTTTAATTTATTCTCAAATTTAAGCTTAAATTTATTCATTTATTTATTCATGAATTTGTTAGACGTAACATAAAATATTAAACGAAGTGTGGGTTATTAAAACAAATGATCACACGTTTAGTTCCTTGAAGTCGTTATGAATGTGGGCCTACTTACGCTAAGTCTACTTAGATGCTCTGTGAAGTAATACACCCAGATAAATTGTTAATGTTTATGACGATGCCTATGTAACCGATGATTATTGAATTAAATGAACCGTATCCGATGCTGAAAAGGGTGGAATTAACTAAAATCTATAGACGCTTATTTCGATATTCTAATACATGTAGTTCATTCTCAGCATTTTTAATAAACGGTGCATTACGAGTGCATTATCATATTATATTACATTATACTTCACATCATTTTATTTTGCAATTTTTATTTCAAGATTCTTTGGTCGTTAAATTTCCTCCATTTTGATATGTCACATACGTAATCGTATTGTGTACGATAAATAGATTGCGCCGAAATGGCTGCAGGACTGTATGCCTTCGGTAAAGCAATTATTAATATTCTGTAGTTGACCTCAGATATGACGGATTCAATTTATATTTCCAACTTCCGGTTCCACCGCAGGCGACAATAAAATATTCTTGTTTTTCTAATCCTTAATCAATTATCATTTAAATGATAACAAGCATAGACCTTTTCAGTATTTTTTTTTCTAAATAACCCGAACGCTTACACTAAATTGCTGATGCCAAATTGTAGTAGGGTTTAATAAGCATGATAAGTGAGAAATTTACAAAAATATAAAACATCGTTTTTATTTGAAATTGAGCTGGGCGTTGGGAAGTGTGTGGTACCGTTATTTGTTTTAAATGTATCTTTGCAATTGAAAATGTCAAAAGTATTACATTTGTTGAGATGTTTCGATAGTAGACTACTGTAAATGTATGCCCTACTACATAACTAAGAATAATATTTGTTTTCAACACTGGTCTAATATTTTGTCAATCTTTGAGCCTCTCAATGATTTGCCATAAGGTATATGTGTTTCGATTGATATTTCAATTATTTCATTAATAATTATCAAATAAAAATACAAGGTTGCGACTTCCTGCTGCTACATACATAGTCCCATATAATTTATGTGAAGTAAAATGTGCCACTTTGCAAAGTGGTACTGTCCCAGTAGATGATAGTATACGACTCATAGCCAATGCGAATCTATACCAAAGACGCGGTGAATGGCTTCGACACATAGTCCGATATACTTGGTAAGTTTGGTTACTAAATTTTCCGACGAAAATCAAATATTAAGTTACACTGACCAACGGGCGGATGAACCACCTTTGGGCCCGGTACTGACATTCCCATCAGATAAATCACTGACATTGTCATCAGATAAATCGATAAAATTGACGTGAAAACGTTACAGGGGTGATAAGAAAATCCAGCCCAGCAAACACGACACGCTGAAAATATGATGGTTTAAGGTTGGCTCAGCGTCGCAGACGGTGGGTCAACATTAAAACAGCATATTTTCAACGTGTCGTGTTTGCTGGGAGCATACTCTACTCTTCAAAGGCAGTTACAAACTACATAGTTGAAAACTAAGTAGTTTTTTTTAGTTTTTCCTCTTCATGACAGTCCCGTGTTTTTACACCACACTGTTGCAACAAGGTGGCGACGGGAGGGAGAAGTGCGAAGTTCACCAACTAATTGCCAGATTAGTGTTGACTCAGCTATTATCTCAGTCGGCAACCTTTATGAGATACTACCAGTCTCTGTCGAGGCGCCATGCCAACACCTTTAAGTGTAGGCCACCAGGGAAGGTGGCCTTCGTTAGCCCCAAGCCGTCTAATTGGCTGATATCTGGTTCGCGGCCAATCAGAGGGTTAAGATCCAGGTCATGCCAGTGACGTGCATCAGGATCTCGTGGTTGCTCGGACTGCTTGTTGATACTGACAGAAGAGCTTGAGAGGCGCATTGCATTGTGACGAGGTCACACAGGAATTCATCACCTTTATATGGCTCGCTGATTTGCTTGCCCATGACGTATTTAGACTCGTGACCCACGTCATTGACTGTAAAGATCAGAATAGAAACGCTGTGCCAGAATAAGAACGCCTTATTATTATTATGTCCATAGAGTATCTGAAACTGTATCAGCTGTGGAAAGGTTGGTTTTGCTCTACTGTCGAAAGAGATTGCCAAGCGACTTGTTTAGAATACTTGCGCTTCAAGAATACGATAGTTCAAATTGCATATTTGTTGCCACAGGTTCATCGTACACCATGTACACAATGACGATAGGGAGCTGTGTTAAAAATAGATCAGGTAAGATCAGGAGATCTTGAAGAATCACACACATCAACTGGCAAGTTACTTGTACTGAATAAATTTTCATAAACAACATTCTTGTAGCTCAACTCATAGAATATATGTAATTATATCGTCCCCTTGGGTGTATCTGTCACTTTACCAAGTGGCAGACACACACTTTCATATCCAAGGAGACGATATGTCAATGTCTACCTGATAAAACTGCGAAAAAAAACTTCATATGTTGAGACATCTCTGTTGGCAGATTAGCATAAGATACATTCTTATTTATCATATACTTATTTTCACACAAAGTGAGAGAGAAATGACACAAATTGAGATAAATTTTCAAATTGAAATGTATAATGTGTCTCAATATTCTTGTTTGGCAGTATGGAGTCTTGATGGTGCGGCTACACAAACTAGGCTTTGATGTGAAGATGGCCACGCTTGCCTGCGAGAGATGACTATGTCCACGGGCACGTACCCATGGGGTACATCAGCCCAAACGCCTGACAACGCCACTTCCATCTACGACAACGTGACGTGTTGTGGAGATGATGGAGGTGATGAAGGACTGTCAATGTGGTTCAGGATCATCATGTCCTTGGTGCTGCTAATTGCGCTATTTGTGGCGATCGCAGGGAATAGTGTGGTGTGTGTGATAGTCTGGAGGAAGCCCGCCATGAGATCAGCCATCAACTTGATGCTGGCCAGTTTAGCCGTGAGTGACATCCTCATGGGGCTGCTCTGTATGCCTCTAGCCTTGACCACCCTGATCATGCAGGACTGGCCACTTGGTAGTACCCTGTGCCGTCTTGTAGCTTGGCTGTACGCCACCCTGGCTTGTCATGCCATTTGTGTTCTTCTAGTCATCAGCTTGGACCGGTATCTCATCATAGTCTGTCGTAAAGACAAGATGACACCAGGATGGACTAAGCTACTACTACTCATAGTATGGATCTACTCTGCCCTGGTTGCTTTGCCACCTTTACTAGGATGGAGTCTCTATACATATTACAACGGCTGGGTGCAATGTGCTCTTGAGGAGTATCAAACTCACGCTGACCTGGCCTACATCTCCATGTTTTACAGCCTGGTATTCTACCTTCCCATGGTGATCATAGGCCTGGCTTTTCTCGTTATAATACTCAATGTCAGAGGTCGCTCAGCCAGAGTGCACATGCAGCCAGAGATGGTGACTGTCGCTCAGGGTGGCAGGATAGGACTGAGCCTCACAAGACCTCCGTACGTGAACATCAGCTTCAAAAGACGCTCATTCAAGACCCTGTTCCTGCTGTTTGTCGTCTGCTTTGTGTGTTACACTCCCTACGCCGTGTGCCTTGTGGTCTGGAACGTAGATGGTCGTATGGCGGAGCGTCAGGCAGTGGGCACCCTGGTGCTGTGCCTCACTTATCTCAGCTGTGCACTCCATCCTGTGATATACTGCTGGCGCATACGGAAGTTTCGCGAGGCCTGTCGCGAATTGGCGCCCAAAACACTGCCTGGTCTTCCTAGCAGACGTCGCCGGCGAGTGAACCCTAGTGAGATGTATGAGTGTACCACAGGCCCCTCCACCATCTCAACCGTGGTCAATTCCACGGCCATCATCCACGGGGACCTTGGCTCAGTTTCTGTCGTTCAGGATAGTATACAGCAGACGATACTGTGATTATGCCACCGTAAAGCGTAAATCACACCAACGTGATTGCCTGAGCCTAAACGCGCTCGCATTTGCGTTGGTGTGTTTTCAAATTTGCCCTTAACCCTTTCAAGCCTGAGTTTACCATAGTCATCTTCCTCCACTACAAGCCGCGAATTGCTGTCGCAATTCTCGACTTGTAGTGGATGAAAATGATTTGATGTGAGTGAAAAATTGAAGAAAATGACCATGTATTGGTAAACCAGTTTCATTGAAATTTTCATTCTAAAACCCTTTGTTGTAGGAAAAAATAATCTGTTTTCAGGGGTGTAGAATGATGCTTTAATGCATCGTGGGGGCTTAAAGAGTTAACCCCTTCACTACCATACATGACGGAAATTTCCGTCGTCATTCATCACGTTACGTAACCATACATGACGGAAATTTCCGTCGGATTTACTATAGCTACACCAGGATCCCCGGATGCTGGCATGCACTGGAAGTGAAGTGGTTAAGGACTGCCAATAAAATCTTTGTAGACTATACCATGTGTGCATCATTCTGCCACAGTCTTTGAGGCTTCAGAGTTTTGATCATAATTATAAGAAAATGCATAAAGGTTAGACAATCGTACCGGCACGGTAATAAGACAATGGTTTTAGTTAGCCAACGCGCATCATGTGGGCTTGGCTGAAACCTTGTCACTCCCTCGTCTAAAACCTTCATAATATCCATGTAGACATGAGACGCTAAACCAATGTTGTTTTAATGTTGGGCCGACGCCGTAATTGACGGTGATCCAATATTAAAACAACAATGAGTCAACGCCGAACATGAGATATATAATATGAGTGATTAGACTGAGAGCAAAATACTCACTTTCCAGTACAAGTATGTCATAAATCACCATGATCATGATGATGTAGGCTGGCATATATTGTTAATAATCGATTACGGTATCATTACTAAAGCATTCTTCGTGTAAACGTGCAATGGACGCGCCGTGCAATATAGGTGGTAAAAATGAAATGAAATAAATCTGGCTTTATGCCACCTTTGTGCACATATGGGCTAAACTGGGACAGGAGAACATCCTGAGAATGATGAGATGACACTGTCCTCCAGACACAGGATTCGAAATTCGAGCCCTAGCGGTCTGAGGTCGAGCACGCTACCTCTCGGTCACTGAGGCTCCCCATAATACTGAGTTTCACACGTGGACGGGGAAGAAACATTTTGTTTCTTTCAAACCGCCGAGACCGGGAACCGAACCCTGAATTCTAGCGTGAAAGGCAGCGGTGCTAACCACTACCCTAGGGCCCCCGCCCGCAATACGTGGTGTTGATGTAGAAAATGATTCACGGTTAACCTAATTTGTTTATTTTAAGTACAGAAAATTAAGCACATCTATTTTTCCACCATAATTATCGTTGTCATTTATTTATAATTAATATGTTTGTATCATTATATTTGCGCGTGGCTCACTTGACTAAAGACGGTCAATTTTCATTTCTTATCACAATTTGATAAGAATTTGTGCGATGTGTGTGTGATTGGAGTGAGATCAGAACAGTTAACATTTCATGAAATACACAGAAGATATTGGTATAATTTAAGCATTAGCATGGCAATAGCCAATAGACTATTATTAGTAATCATATTATTAACATGATTAATTAGCGGCAACAAAATGTATTTTGATACAAAATGTGTTTCAAAGAGTAAGTATATGCCACTCACTGAAGTCTGATAGATTGATAATTATCTATTAATACTTCATTGTCTGTAAATTGAAACTCCTCACTGCGTCACATGACCAGTCCCTCATCACCTCCATCATCTCCGCAAAAGATCAGGTTGTCATAATTATATGGAAGTGGAGTTGTCGGGGATTTGGCCTGCGTCGAGTGCCGTTAATACAGCTCGGACCATTACGATGCGAGTTCCAATTTCTAGACAACGATGTCTTATGATACGTTTAACAAAAGATAATGAACATGTATTTCAAATAGGTGTAAGAGGGGGGGGGGGGGGAATACAGGTTTGTATTTTTTCCCTGAGTGACAATCAAACAGACTGTAGCGTTTCATATTTTATTGGACATAATAAACGTAATCGTCCCCTGTGTATATATGAGATAACTGGGGTTAACACACGTCGTCCACACAGCCTCTATGTAGGCCTTAACAATGCTGGCCGCATTTCAATGAAACAATCACATTGTATGAGTCAATGCATTCAGTGGTTGTGAAATTATAGAATAAAGAAACTATGACTATGATGATCGGATGAGCATGTGTTCTGCTCATAAAGTAGGTGTTGTAAGTGTAACTGTGTATTATCAATATTGCACGGTAAAAGTTCCAGGCAATTAACCACCTGATAACATGGGGAATCATTTACTGTGTATTATTTAATCAATAATACAATGTGAAAGCACTAAAATCGCATGATCAAATTGGAAGCCTGATAATACTCTGGTTAAGCTCTTATTCAGTGATATTTGAACGGCTGATAACACATATAATAATTATGTTTGGGCTATATTGAGTTTGCTTTGGTTCTTTCTCGTTTTTATTTTTCAATGCTAGACTGCTATAATTTTCTCCCTGGGTTTTCATAAAATCAGCTTGCAGTTTTAACACAATGCTTCTCAGATAGTCAGGCGGTATGCTATATTTTTTTCAAGGTTTTCCAGTTGTTGTTCCGGAGTTATTCAGGATTTTCTGGATCACTAAGTCTTAATCATGCTGGGTCACTGATGTACAGGGGCTTATGATGTCACTGATGTACAGGGGCTTATGATGTCCTATTTCCTGGAGTTTTTATGCAATCGACTTCACACCTTGGCACTATGATCCAAGGTTTTGAGGTTTATTGCTATGACTTTTTTTTAGGAATTCCCAGTTGTTCTTCCGGATTTATTCAGGATTTTCTGGATTACTATGTATGAATCTATGTCGGTTCAATGATGTACATGTCGGGTGAAGCCTCATTCATTGTATGAGTAGACTGAAATGCGGGCAGTGTGTCCAAGCCTGTACGCCTTATTATCTTTTAAATGCTAGATTTGATAATTAAATTGCATTTGCCTAATGCTGTTTTGATGCAGGGTCACTTTTGTTGACCGATGCCCACCATTGATCCAACCTTGAGTGTTTACTAAGGACATTGGTAACCTTTTAGGTGCTACACTTGACAATTAAAATAGCAGTTGTAATTCTATCAAACACGAAACGTCGACCCAATGTTGCTTTAATGTTGGGCCAGTGTCGCAGAGAGTGACACAACATTCAGTCAACAGAGAGACACGTCAATGGGTTTACTGGGCCCTCTGAATGTGTTTCCATTTCACAAACAAATATATATCTATATAAAAGTACAAAAGCTCAGTGGTGAATTCTGATTGATGAAATTTGAAGTCCGAATTCTGAAGTCTGACATCTAAAATGCCAATTCAAAATGGCTGCTAAAAACCCATGAACAAATTTCCAATCTATCCGTCATGATAAAAATAACCCAACAAAATTAACTGACAAAAAACCTAGTCCAAACATTATTGTTACTTGAAAAGTCACAATTCTCTTCTAGTTCTCTTTTCTAACCATAGCACCGCTGCATAGTATAGAGTCTTAGCTCACTTCTGACAATTTGTTTACGCTCAACTGTCATAAGGTTTTTTTACAGAGCGAAATATAAGATGGCCGAAATCGGTATTGAAAAAAATCGAAACGAAACATATTTTGTCATGGTATGTTAATTTACCCTTCATTTTATAAGGTGGATATACAGATACGTGCATTGTAGTATTAATTGTAAAAGAAAACAGGAGAAAATTCAACATGACCGCCAAAAACAGCAAAGCACGATAGTGATCAGTAAATGTTCAAGCTTGACTTTTTAGTTTGAAAAGTGCAACATGCAAATCTTATGTTATCGATATTACTATTGTTAACAGGTCTGCTTTTTTAATTAGGAACAATATTTTATTTTGTCTCTATTATATGTATCTGTAATAAATATAGTGTATCTGTAGTGCATGCAAAAACGTAGATTGGAATAAGTTTTGTTGGGTGATAAAATGCCCCAGACAGTTAAATTTACTAGCAACGTAGCTGTTGACCTTGTCTGGGAATGTTGGCTCTAGTGCTACGCTGATGTAAGAAGATCAAATGTACCCCCAGGAAATTACCACCTTAGTTTGACTCTGAAGTGAGACGTCTAAACAAGAAGCAAGCTTGGGCAAAAGCTAAGAAGTCTAATAAAGGTAATCATTGGATTTAATTTAGAAAAGTAAGAAATTAATTACATAACAGTTACTTATTGCAGTTCAAGCACAACCAGTTCGTTGCTGATTTGCCTAAAACACTAAACTGAAACACTAAAGGAAACCCCTGAACGATTCTGGTCTTATTGTAGATCGAAAACAAAAAAATATATATAGAACAAATTTTCATGAAGGTCTAAGCGCTGCCAATCCCAATGATATGGCTTGTATGTTCAATAAATATTTTGAAGATAGCTTCTAATAACAACACTGGTGAGTCTTTAGTGTCTGTGATGACTTCCTCAGTGACCAAGATCAGTGTTTTGTGGCTGTAATCACTTTTAAAGTGTATGTGAGTCTTCAGTGGTTAAGATCACGTTTGTAGAGACCAAGATTACTTTTTAAGTGGCTTACAACAGTGTGTTAGTGGCCAAGGTCACCTTTGTAGTGGTTGAGATCATTATCAAGGAGGACGTGATCACTTTTTCAGAGGCTAAGAACACTTATAATTATAATGGTTGAGATAAATTTTAAAATGGCTGTAGTCACTTCTGCAGTGGACAAGAGCACTTTGGTAGTGAATGAGACAACGTTTAAAGTGGCTGTGATCATTTCTTTAGTGGTAAATATAATTTTTGTAGTGACCGAGAACATTTTTTCTGTCTGCTGACATCAGTTTCTTAGTGACCAAGATCACATTTGTGGTGGCTGATATACTTTTCATAGAGGCTGTGATTACTTCTTCAGTGGCCAAGATCATTTATGTAGTGGGGGAGATAACGTTTAAAGTGAATGTGATGATTTCTTTAGTGGCCAAGATCAGTTCGTTTGTGGCCAAGGTCACCTTTGTAGTAGCTCAGATCATTTTTAAAGTGACTTCAGTGGTTGACATTAGTTTGTTAGTGACCAAAATCACCTTTGTAGTGGCTGAGATAATTTGTAAAGCTGCTATGGTCACTTCTTCCGTGGCGTAGATCACTTTTGTAGTGGATGAGATAACTTTCAAAGTAGCTTCAGTGGCTGACATCAGTTCGCTTGTAGCCATGATCATCTGCAAGCTTTGCAGTGTTGGGGTAATTATTAAAGAGCATGTGATCACTTCTTCAGTGGTCAAGATGAGTCAAGCAGTGGATGAGACAATGTTTAAAGTGGTTGTGATCATTTTTTTCAGTTGCCAAGATCATCTTTGTAGTGGCTGCGATAACTTTTAAAAGTTGATGTATCTTCTTCGGCGGCCAAGATCATTTTTGAAGTGGCTGAGATCACTTTTATAGTGGCTGACATCAGCTTGTTATTGGACAAGATCACCTTTGCAGTGTCTTAAATATTTATTAAGGAGGGCGTGGATCAGTAAATTATCTGTGATATTGACCGACATTTTTCAGTAATGGCGGCACAAATTTGCATGAAAATAGCACATGGGACATTTGTTTAGATTGTTAACGTAGCTAATCGTTTTCTATGGGTTTTGTCCATCTAGATACACTAATTAGAAGTATATTTCTGAGGGTGCACGGGAGCCCTATTTTCGATTAGACTAATAAGCTTATCAAACGGTTATATATAAATCATTTCAAATAATAGCAAAAATAATGTGAAACATAGAAAATTCGAAAAACACAAAATGGAAAGTGAAAAAAAAAATTGATTTGAGACAAAGACTACAGGCAGACGCAAAGAATGTTCAATCAATGAAACATTTTGCGGCCATTTTGTTTTTTGTCGTTTATTTATTGAAATGAAATGAAATAAAAACTTCTATAGCGCCTAAGTCCTCGGAGGGCCGAGCTCAGAGGCGCAATCCAGCCTTATCAAATTCCAAAGAAGAGTCGAGGGAAATAAGCATGGTCGTCATCAGGGATCCGGGACGCAGAGGAGCTAGGGCGGAAAAGCCAGATTGAAGAAATGCGTTTTAAGCAGTTTTCTGAAAGAGGACATATTTTAGCTACACGACGGTGTGCAGGCAGTAAATTCCAGAGAGTAGAACCAAAAACAGAAAAGGCACGAGCAACGAACTTAGTTCTGATACGAGGTACTTTTAGCTTATTTGCGTTGTTTGATCGCAGATGTTTTACGGAGTCTGTAGAAAAAAGAAGGCTAGATAAAGAAAATGGCTGACCATCATTGAGACAACGAAATACAAAAGTGCATATTTTGAATTGTATTCTAAACTTGATTGGGAGCCAATGTAAAGATTTTAATAAAGGAATAGAGCGACTGAAACGAGGAGCCTTTGTCACAACCCTTGCTAAACAGTTCTGAACACGCTGTCATTTCTGTAGATCTTTAGCTGGAATTTTGTGTAATAAGGAGTTACAGCAGTCCGGTTTGCTTGTCACCATTGTCACTGCAATTTGTTTTGCTAAAGCTAGAGGTATTTTTTTTCTGATGCGTTTAAGATCTCTAATATGACAAAAACAAGAACTGGACACCTGTGAAATGTGCTGACGAAAATTCCAACCACTGTTAAAAAAGACACACAGATTCCTTGCGGGATCTGCTGGATTCATCTCATTGTTCAACACCGCAAGAGGGAAAAAGTTAATAAACTTCTCCCTCTGCGATTTCGCGCCAATGAGAAGAAACTCAGTCTTGCTAGAATTGAGTTTTAGTTTGGATTGAGCCATACCAGCAGATACCCCGGTAATACAGCTCTGAAGCATTTTTAATGACTCAGTAGCTGTGTCACCTGTTAAGGAGATGTAAATATATTATTATTTTTATTTAAAATTATTTTATAGCTCTAAATCCCATTAAATGGATCCTAGCACTTCACAACTAAAAGTATGTTGAAAGATGTAGAACAAAATTATTTGTTGTAAAACAACTTCCAATCCTTTAAGCAGCACATTTGTAAACAAATTGATGAATAATTATCACGCCATATTTTATTTCTGTGAGATAGTCGGCCATTTTGGATATTAACCTCCTCAAATTCCTCCTATGAATATCCAGAGTAAACAAATTTTGTGTGGCTAGTCCATACTTTATACAAGACTGTGATACAAAAATATTTCGGTAAAGAATTGTTTTTCAAACTTTCCCTGACTACAGGTGCATATTTTAAAAACGCGTATGCTAAATAACAAAAGGTCTGAATTTTAAACTTGTTAAACACGAATTCTGTGTTTGTTTCATTTAATATGTTTAAATCTGATAATGTCATTCGACATTTACACAAAAGTATGGCGTTGTTTAAAACATGAAGGCTTACTTTTAATTATCACTGTTCAGTGCTGTACTGTTATATGTTACATTGTGAAATATATACACGTTTAAGGCCAGTTGCAAAGCAAACAAAATGAAGCTAAAATAATAAACATATTTGTGTTAATTGGTCGTTCGATCAAATAATTCATTTTAAGACATTTTTATTAAATATAAATTTCTTCATTTGAAACATTAATAGGGTCAGCAATTCCAGCTTCAAATGAATAAATAAAAAAAATAAGTATGTTTGGACTCGAACATTAAAGTGAAGAGACGTGAGGTGCTCCGTCTCACAACTCCACCGATAATAATGGCATCCATTTTTTTAATAACATTCTCTTTATATTCTCATTTGTGTCACTGAACTTCACTTTGATGATGTGACGACCAATCCGCGTTCTTGTTATTTTCTAATCACTCTTCTCTTTCACGACCCGAGCCACTAAAATTTGCAATAAGAAGAGCACGAAGCATGATTATCCTACGACAAAAAGTAGGTTTATGGAAGGAGAGAAAATAATAAAGCTCTAAGCCTATATCTGGAATAAACATGAAGGCAAAATCACTGACACTAGAGAGACACAACTATATTGTTTTTGTCTTGGTGCGGGATGTTTTCGTTACTAGCATAATAACTTGTGTACATGGTGCACAAGCTTGTGTACATGGTGTACACGAATCACCTTAATGTTGTCTTAGTCATTTAAAGGGACTGGCCCACGCTAAAATCATAAAAAATCGGTGATTTTATTTTGGCTTCTTGATATGATCATATGATGTAAACATGTCCATAGACTAGAACTGCATTTTTTTTTAATTTTTGTGCTGCGCATTCACCAGTTAGGCTAGATATAGAGACATCAATCAGCAAGATTTCAAAATCGTTGATTTTTTTCAAAGCAAAAGAACAGAAGATCAAAGACAAAACAAAAAACGACAATACTGTAATAAACTGTTATATAACATTCTAGTATATACATCAGTATGTACAAGATAGCAACCGTGGTATAATCAAGTATGATGTTGTTTCAGCGAGATAACTAAGATGTGTAGTACATATTCAATTGGACACTAAAGGCATTGTATGTAATATTAAACAAATTACTACACATAGGTATCATACCTACACGTCCATTTAAGTATGGTGAGAAAATGTGTTTCAACTTGAATGAGAAATATCCCATCTGAATACAAGTTTTGATCAATTGTTGTTCTACCCTGGCCCCAACATTGGCTCGACGTGTCGTGTTTACGCTGGGATATTGATTAAGCACGTTTTGTTGATCCTTATTGATATATTTCAATCTCATACTGGAAAAGTTAGTGCAATAAACTCCCTAGAAAACAGTACACTTCTCACTCACACTACCTTTAGAGTGCTAATCGCATATGGATAGCCGTTTTCAGTAAGTCATTTTTAGCCACTTGAAGTTGTGTGTCACTACCGCTTCAAGTGGCTGAAAAATAAAATTTTATAATTTAGCGCCTTAAACCTAACACATAATCTATAAGGTGATCTTTTCGATACAGATAAAGCACGTCCATTTCTATATTTATCACATAATTAATATTTCTCCCTCTTTTATATATATACTTATTTGTATAAATAAGTAACATTTAAGTAAGTATGATTACAATCGACGCGGACGCAAAATCAACATCACATTCTAGTAACAAGCGGCTGTTATTACATGTTTTTTATTGATTTCCCCATGTTTGTAGTATGATGGACCCGCGTCGTAGATGTTGGACCAGCATTAAACCAACGCTGGGTCGACGTCTCGTATTTACTGGGATAGTAAGTCTCATATTTGCCAACGAAGCAAACATTATCATTTTGAACTAAGCTCTCGTACAATTAAGTCACGATATAGCTTATAAGAGAATGAGGGCCTTTTTTAAATGAAAAAACAGGGAACCCGGGCTAAGACGCATATTTAATCCAGTAGTTGTTAAAGGGATAGACCACGGTTCATAATATACGGGGGACAACAAGGCCCCACAAAGCACCGCGCCATAGACATCTTAAACTACAATCGATATTTTTCTATGGTATCTTCATATACATATATATGTCTAAAACAGTTCATATATTTGTTAATTACGACATGACCGACTGACTGTTTTACACATACAAATGTATATGATGATACTTTCAGCGCTTGCCCGTTCCACAGTGGACCATATGCAGGTTTTTATGTGCGACTTGTTTCAATGACCCATAGGAAACACTTTGGCAGATAGGGGACTATTATTATATATCTCTTGGTGTCATTGACACATTTATTCGTCTGTTTATTCTCAGTGGAAGCAAGTATGATTAATTTAATGTTTGAACAACACGGTTGTGTCGTTGACCCGGCATTGTACTAGCATTGTGTTTAATTAGTTGAAATAAATTATATGATATAACATGACTAAGTACAGCAAGGATTTGAGTGTTGAAATTGAAAAATTGGGCTCAGTAACAACACGCTGAGACCGCGAGAAGGCATATTGGTTCTTTGAACGTTTTTTGCACAAAATAAATTATACTTCAGACATCTGGACTATGAAAATAACATTTTCAGTCACTTGAAGTTGTGTCTCACTACCATGATTCATAACTTCAAGTGAGGGAAAATTACTCGGATTTGTGAAAATTATATCGTCAATGACACATACTTGCGACATATCTCATTTTTTTAAATTGGTTATATAAGTGCTTATGAAAAACACAGAAATATAATTTCGGTCGACACACGAGGTCTGGCGGCTTAATATATTTCCAAACATGTGCTCAAACAACATCGCATACTCAGGACAAGCTCACGCGGCTCCAGACTGATGATTATCATAATCATGAAAGAAAATACATAAAGGTCAATCGTGTTGTACCGGTGCGGAACTGATGACATTGGCCGTAGTTAGCCTTTGAAATGCTAAATTGAATAATTAAAATTTTCACCCACCTGAAATTGTGTTTCGCTACTCTGACCCACATCTTCAAGTGGATGAAAAAATACTTTTTTTTTTTTAATTCAAAACCAAACATTAGAGTTGAAACACGCATGTCATTCCCAATAAAACGACCATAGAGTAAACACGACTATGGTCGAGCTTAGCGGTGTGAGGGTTAATGAACCCACGCCCTACGTGGCCCGTGGATTGATGAACTATGACCAGTGTCATGATCTTTTTACAGGTACGACTCGACTGACCTTTACCCCTATTATGAGATGGTAAATTAACAACAGCCCTCTGTGTTGACAAACTAAATATTTTTTTATCACTTGCTGTTTGTTGGGAACCATCAATAAAATAGTTATATCAACATGATCCCCTATAAAATCCCACTTTTGCAAATTTTTTGTTGTAGAATATTTTTTTTCAGATTACGATCATGCACTTTATGGTGAAATGTGACCGGTAGGAATGTGTCTAGCTCTTTCAGTGCGGAGACAGACTTTAGACGTCAGAATCTGACGTCTATAGAATAATGGTATTATATTTTTTCCCCTCACTACCGATACTGAGGAAACTGTTTAAAACAAATTTCTTATTTAAACTAATACAAATAGTTTTTTGTCAATTTATTCAAGCATGTTATCTAAAAAAAACAATAGCCTAGGTCCTATGATGCTCAACATTTTGCCCCACACCAGCGAGACGACTCTCCAATCCCAATGGACAAATTTTATTTCGTAGCTCAGTGTTCACTTAAAAAATAACAGTAACTGCTTGCTTGACAAGTAGGCAGTTATTGTTGTGCGTTGTGACGCCAATCCATCAAGGCATCAGGTGTTGTGGGAATCAAGACAATCCATCAAATACACAGCAAACATGAGACGTCGGACCAACGTTGGCTTACTGTTGGCCCATCGTCTACGACGCTGGCCCTACAGTAAACCAACGTTGGGCCGACGTCTCACGTTTGCTGGGTAGTTCCCGAAAGGTCACCGGAGGGTGTCGTTGACTGATAGGGGAGGCATGATTAGGCTGCAAAGTTTGTCTGAAATACTGGATTCTTCATTGTGACAGCTCATGATAGTGAGAAGATCTGAGTCAGAATCCCCAAAGTGGCTGACCTACATCTTGATCTCAACCAATCACATGCTAAAGAACTAGGTCATCCACTCAGGGAATAATGGTCCTTGAGGTGTCCAGAAATGCAGCTTATTCAAAAGGGAAGTATTCCATTAAAAGTATTTCTCAAGTTTGAGCGCACCATATGTATTATCTAACGATGCCTTGTTCAAATTCCTTTTTCGACAATTCCTATGTTTAAATGATTACAACAAAGCAGGTTTGGTCGACGAATTTAGTGGATTTACAGGTAATAAAAATATATCAGCATATGTATGTGGAAAACATTGTAGCGAGTTGTATGTGGCAAATTTACAATTGTTTTCTTGTCGTACCAGTTATTCACATATCGCGTCTAATAGCTGAACATAAGTATACTATTGTTTTGTTTTGTTTTGTTTTGTATCAGGACCCACACAGCAGTCCTCTCAAGTACTATACTTATTTAAAAGTAAAAATTGAAAAACTACTTATGGTTCTTAAAATAATACTTTTGGTTAGTATGAACACATACTTGAACGTTGAGATAACCGTGATATTGTTGGTCTCGTCACAAATATAGATTACCATAAGTTTATTTGTATTATTATTCATTGATTCCAATGTATTCCGAAGGACCATGTACATTATCACGTTCGAATATGTCATCTTCCCAAGCAGCTTCGCGTGTGATACCTTGAGCGGGACGGACGACATAAAATGTAATTTGCTGACAAACCCTTCGAGGGTAAACACGACTATAATCGTTTTTAATCAATTTTGTTAGTAGTTTTGTAGTATTAATGGGAAGAAAATGAGTGTTAGAATATCAACATTTGCAAATGTTTGGTCTCAAATTAATCAAATATGAGTACTTTACATTCACTTGAAGTTGTGGGTCGCGCTAGCGAGACACAACTTCAAAGGAGTGAAAATGTAACTCAGATTAACTCTTTGCTGGGGTGATGTTGATACCTCTCCACACTGCGTGGGTTCCAGCTCACAGCTCATGTTATACATTTATTGGCATACACAATTAGGCAGTTACATTTACAGTTTTACATTCTCACTTTCGATATGTCGCATGTTTTATCTTGATGGTTAGAATATTTTTTTTTCGTTTGTTCAAATTGATCAACAGAAAGGCACACCTTTACACAGAGGCAGATGGGACGTATTTGTACAAAATAATGAAGTCAGCGACACATTGAAAAATGAATGTGTCGAGAGTGAAATGCAATCCAACAGAAGAAGTTGGCCATTCAATCTTGATGTCCACTGTAGAGCGTCACCACAGAAGCACTTCATCAATGACAGCAGAAACACCACAGGGAAACTGAAGATAGGTGTTGTGGAAACTAGGACAGGTACTCAAATCCTGATTTATAAACAAATATTTCGTTAAATTATGCCATTTTGTATATATTGTTATGAGGCAATTGTAGGCGGGTGTGTGTAAGGTGTAAGGTGTATTGGAGTGATCACTACTTCATTGAGTCGACTCTTTAGCTCGATTGGTAGCGCTCAGACATCAAGATGCGAGGGTCGTTGGTTTGATCCCCGGGCTGGGTAGTTTCAACACTGTTACAATGGCACCCAATGTGGGTCCAGAAATCAAATTCGAGTTATATTGTCCTCATTCTGACAGTCGCAGCAGTAGGTTCCTCCAAGCATGTCCTTAATTCCACACTAGTAGTGGGGAACCAGGGTCATCTTTGGTGAAACTACTGCTGCTATTTTCAAGATGCGTGCCCTTCACGTGTTTCGTTTGCTCAAGGATACCACTTGTAGTATTCTTCGTTTGCTAATGGCACTATGTTAACTGTGCATAGATTACATATCGCCGACGGGTATTCCAGTTCACTGTTTTTTTGACAGAGGGTCTGGCTTGGTGAGAGGCATGATCACTAAGATGGAGATGGTTGTTAAGGTGACGGTGATGAAGCAGAACCAGAAGAAGAACCTGTCCGTGACTTCTGAGATATCCTGCCACATGAGTTCTCTCTCCTTGGGGGTGGGGGTGTTATTGTTTCTGCCCATGTCCCCTACGCGCATCGCGGCTGCCCTCCTCTGCCTCAGTGCGCGCGCCTTCTGGTTTACACGCTGGAGGTCATTGAGGTCCTCCTTATCCTCTTTCTCAAGATGGTGTTCCCCGTCTCTGGACAGGATGTAGAGGCCGTTGCCCTCCAGCTGTATCAGCTTGTACCGCGTGTTGTTCAGGTCGTCGGTATCCAGCCTGAGGGGGCGGCTCTCCTCAGGGTCGGCCTGAGGTATGTTGCGAGTGATGTTGGTACCCGAGGCCGCGGCGGCGGCCGCCGCCACCCCGCTCGCAAGGGCGCTGGCACTGTTCATCACCGGGGGGTGGTGCTTCACCAGAGAGGTCATGCCCACCAGGCGTGCCACGTACCGCGTGACGATGATGTGGAACCAGGGTGGTACGTGGGCGCCCCGCTGTCCAAGGCGGTACAGGTAGAGGACGAACACAGCCATGGCCACGGAGATGGAAGTGAGGATCATGATGACCACCAAATACACACCTAGAAATAAATAGAAACAGGCAGTCAGCAGGGTGAAATATGGTCATCTTGAAATTAAATGGGTGCATGTAAAACATTGCGAAGTGGGAGCTACGCCATTCATTATTTTCAGCAGTGTGAAATACGGTGACCTTTGAATTCTCTTTTAGCGCGGGGGCTGCCTTTAGACGTCAGAAACTAGAGTCGATTCCCGCACTGAAAAACTAATATATTTAAAAAATGAACGTAGACACATAACATAGGTATTCAAATGAATCAGAAAGAGCTCACCAAGACATTCATGATGATTTCCAACTGAAAAAACCCCTTTAGTCCTATGGTTTATATAATAATATTTCAGCGTTGTAAGGTTAAAATGGGTGCATGTAAAAGGGGAGGATATACTCATCATTTTCGAACTGTTTTTTTTTCAACGTAATAACATATGTTATGCAAAGTAATTAAATTTACTAGTACATAGCAATCACACATATATTATACCATTATACCAACATTTCTTTGAAACCGGAAATTGCGTTAACTATGCCAGCCTCACATTTATTCAGCTGGTGTTATGAAAATAAAAGTGGCAGAATAAAAGTCCTGGAAATATAATACTGGAAGTAACAATGTAATAACTTTAAGTCTGTTACCGACATAAATAAATAAAAGTGAATATAGCTGAAATGCCAACATCCTGGAACAATATTAACTATAAATAGACTTGGGACCTGTAATTATACAGCGTTGAAATAGTTAATTTGTATAAGCCATGGAAACCGAAGGGTTTTTTTCAATATGAAATCATCATAAATGTCTTAGTCAGCTCTTTCCTCTTCATTTGAATACTTATATATGTTATGGGTCAACGGCCATTATAAATGTTTAATTCTTTCAGTGCGGGGATCGACTTTAGACGTCTGAAACTGACGTCTACAGACGTCAGATTCTAACGTCTAAAGTCTATCCCCGCGCTGTAAAACTTCTGAGACTGCCACCTTATTTTCAAGTAATCTACAAAGCGACATTATACGACTGCCCGGAAAGCCGAGATTACGAGATGATAAGAACGCCACCTACCGATTAGCGGCACATATTCTGAGGTTTCTGGGATACGCTCCTGGATGCTAAGCCCCAGCAGGAAGTAGGCCAGGAGCACGGTGAGGCCGAGGGACACCTTCTCACTGCTGCCGACGGGCAGCCAGAAACCTGAAGCAAACATGAGCATATTTCTGTTACTTGTGTAAGTATTGGATGAATAGCGAAAATAATAATAAAATATATTTATTCAGGGTAAAATTATTAGTGAAAACAATATTCTACCAAATTGCCCTGACTAGGCGTATTAGTAACATAAAAAGCAGTGTATAATAGTAAAAATAAAATATTGCAAAAAAAATATCAAAAAAATTAATCAGATTTAATTAAAACTTGTTATAATGTCTTTTTTAAACATCAAACGTATCAAGATTTTTGATAAGTCTGGCAAATTATTCCATATAATAACACCAGTATACTGCAAAGAGCTTTTAAAATATAAAGTAAGCATATCAGTGATATAATACAGCTGCGACACTGCTAGAGACATCACGTTCGAAGTATTCATACTCCCAGAACACTCATGTCGACTAATTTGCTTTCTACTATTTCTTAAGCACTTGTCTTAACAGTTTATTTTAGAGTGAGGTATGTTTGTGGCTTGAATTTTACGAATCCAACTGATTTTCAGTCATATGAAGTTGTGGATCGCGGTAGCGAGAAACAGCTCCAAGTGATTGAAAATTTAGATTAAACAGTTCAGATGTCCTGAGCTTTAGGTTCACCCAATGCTGGTTCAGTGTTGGCCCGCCGTCCACGACGTTGACCCAACAACTTCAAGTGGGGGGGAAATACTCAATCATATTGGGGTTTTTTCAGACCTAATACTTGCAAATACTGATGCCCCCAATAACAGTGATTTCATCGGCTAATAAAACAGATTAAAAAAAACTTCAGTCATAGTTAGCGGGGGGGGGTAAAGGGTTACGCTATACACTTGAATATTTATCAAAAGTAAAAAAAACATTCACTTGTATTGGAATTGTGGCAGCAATCACATCTCTTCTTAGAGATTAAAAGATACCCGAGTAGTTGAAATATTAACAGCTTATGCAGTATTTAAATTCCAATCAAATGAAAAGGTAGATCTATAGGAAGTCAAAACTGGTTGGGGATTGCCTCAGAGGGTTTATATATTTTTTTTTTCACGAACTTTGTGTCTGGCGATAGCCCCTTCCCCATACATTATTGTCATGATAATAATGATCTGATGTAGATTTCTGTTGTAACTGGAAGCAAATCACCTACTTCTGATGACACCACAAAAAAGACAGACATGTCATACTCATGGGCACAGCCATATCATATCGTCCCAAGACAAAGTCTTGCATCTCTCCCCTCGGGGTCGGGTGTTAGACCTTGACTTGGGAAATAATCTCAATTATTATTAATCCTTAGTCCGATAATCAGGACTATGGGCGTTTTTAATTTGTTTCATTATTTCAAATCACGGTTATTGGGAATGAAAGGAGTGTTTAAATATCATGATTTGTAAATGGCTGGTCTCAAATTAAACAAATGTGAGTAATTTTCACCCACTTGAAGTTGTGGGTCGCGGTAGCGATACACAACTTTAAGTGGGTAAAAAATATAATAAATAAAAAAATTACCTTAGTGGGATAAGGGTGAAAAGAATAGTTTACAAGCACATATGGCCAGATTTGGAAACCACCGCATCCATTTTATGTCAGTAGGCCAATAAGCCTCAATACGTTGCTCCAATCTGTTCTAAGAGCGTGTGCTTTATCTATTGTGATAGAGGGTCCGTATTAAGTGAGCACGCTAAGTCCTTCGAAATGAGCCTACTCTTTCAGAAGTGGAGTAGGCTTTGTTCGTGGACTATGGAATATTTCCCTAGTGTGCAAAACGCACCGTAAATCGCCAAACACTCATCACAAAAACACACAACATATCGGCAGGGGGCGTAAATATAAACAGTTGGCCCGTTGAGACAACCCTCAAAAGGGCTGTCTCAGCGGGCCGACTGTTTATGATGTGCGAGAACCTGGTTTACTTCTGAGAGGGGCATAAACCTTCTTGAAAAAAGCGCTCCGTCGGGAGGCAGCACCATGGGTAAATTTAACGGCGACTATACTCTGCTCTGCAAAGCCTAAAAGGCAGTATCTGCTTACTTGTAAAGTGAGCAGATACTGCCTTTTAGCTTTGCACGGCAGTACTTTGAAGGGGACGTCCGGGCGGACACCTCGGTAATTTGTAAGTCCGGGACAATACCGAGCGAGGCGGAACTGTGAAGAACGGCAGAGGAAAGTGACGGCGCCAGTTGAATGGGAAGGCTGATTGGACCGAGCCAGGCGAGCTAATGAGGTGACAAAAACAATGGTGCGAGGAGGATCGCATCGCGAAGGCAAAAAGCAGCAACTTGTCACCGGAAAATAGCTGGACAAAATTATAGGACGCGGCCCATCGGTTCATTATAACTCAAGAACATTTTTCTGGCAAAACAATTGAAATGCAAATGACTCCTCGTTACAAACAACTAAATTTAAAAACTTGTCGCCGATACAGGCACTCGCCTTCGGTTCGGCCTGTATCTGGCGACGCGTACCGATCTGAGCCTTTATCGACTAAAAAGCAGTGCCATATGCATATCGTATCACTCAAATGATGCATTTCTACAGATCATTTTTATCAAAATGCTAAGGTACTCCATGAAATTTTGATGGGGAAAAGTTCAACCCTTGAAGCGCTGACATATTTTTATATAAACCAAGCCACGAATTTTTTTTTTTTTAATATGAAATCATCATAGATGTCGTAGTTAGCTCTTTCCGCTTTATTTGAACACGTACATGTATGTTTGTACGTATGGTTGTACGGTTATTATACACGTTTTACTCTTTCAGGGCGGGGATCGACTTTAGACGTCAGAATCTGACGTCAACAGATATCTCTGGAATGATTAAATAAATGCATGAATGAATGAATGAATGAATGAATGAATGAATGAATGAATGAATGAATGAATGAATGAATGGATGAATGAATGAATGAATGAATGAATGAATGAATGAATGAATGAATGAATGAATGAATGAAAGAATGAATGAATGAATGAATGAATGAATGAACAAATGAATGAATGAATGAATGAATGAATGAATGAATGAATGAATGAATGAATGAATGAATGAATGAATGAATGAATGAATGAATGAATGAATGAATGAATGAATGAATGAATGAATGAATGAACGAATGAATGAATGAATGAATGAATGAATGAATGAATGAATGAATGAATGAATGAATGAATGAATGAATGAATGAATGAATGAATGAATGAATGAATTTCGTGCATATATTATATAGGCTATAGTCTGGACAAAGCGAACCTCTTGTATTGATGATACCTGAATGATTATGAGATGCCTCCAAATATATTGTACAATATCTTGGATGACAATCTTCCATAAGAAAAATGCTAACCTGGCTTTATAAAAAGTAGTGCGTATGAAATGATTCACCAGGTGACTCTTGTCCCAAGGATAAATAAATTATTATACAGGTATATAACTTTTGTTTTCTCCTACGTTGTAGATTTTTCCTCTACAGGACGGTGTCGTTTTAACTGACGTTGATCATTTCGTGCAGGAAATGAGTAGGGCTAATTTATTGTCACCATTACAACAGAGAAAAGAAGTAGTTTACATTATGGGTGACTACAATATTAATTTGTTACTCACATACCTGCAGCTAATTTTCATAGATACATGTATGATGTAGCCTATTCTTACTCATTTTCCCGCTAATAACTCGTGATTGGTAACAGAGTCACCCTGGTAGATATTATATTTGGTAATGATGTTGATTGTCTAGATATTGCAGACAAAAAAAACATATTTTCCTAAGCGCATGATGACAACAAAACATTACTGTTAAAAACCCGGTTAGATAACTCTGATTGGAACAATATTCTGCAACGAGCAAATGCCAACAAGGGCACAGTATGTTTTCCTGTGCCCTTGATTATGAAATTATATATAAAGATCATCGACGTCGATTACAGTATATATTGTGTGTTTTTATTACAACCTGTATAATCAGTTATTAAAAATAATGTATTAAATCTTGAATCATTGATATATTATGTTTGGACTTTTCAGAAAATAAAAATTCAGTTATTTTAAGTTGTGTGTCGCGGTAGCGAGACACACAACTTCAAATAACACAAAATGTGTTTGTTTGTTTGTTTGTTTGTTTGTTTGTTTGTTTGTTTGTTTGTTTGTTTGTTTGTTTGTTTGTTTGTTTGTTTGCTTTTTTGTTTGTATGTTTGTTTGTTTGTTTGTTTGTTTGTTTGTTTGTTTGTTTGTTTGTTTGTTTGTTTGTTTGTTTGTTTGTTTGTTTGTTTGTTTGTTTGTTTGTTTGTTTGTTTGTTTGTTTGTTTGTTTGTTTGTTTGTTTGTTTGTTTGTTTGTTTGTTTGTTTGTTTGTTTGTTTGTTTGTTTGTTTGTTTGTTTGTTTGTTTGTTTGTTTGTTTGTTTGTTTGTTTGTTTGTTTGTTTGTTTGTTTGTTTGTTTGTTTGTTTGTTTGTTTGTTTGTTTGTTTGTTTGTTTGTTTGTTTGTTTGTTTGTTTGTTTGTTTGTTTGTTTGTTTGTTTGTTTGTTTGTTTGTTTGAGCTCCTACCAGAAGTAAACCATTGGCGCGTGTTTGTCTGACGGTGCGCTTAATTAGTTTTTTTTACCTTTTCATGTCACCGACACGCAGCGCACCCCCGTGGGAGTGGGAGCGAGAGTAGGAGTACAGCTTATATACTGAGTAAACACTGGCTCACGGATAATTTCAGAAGACATATAACATTAGCTGTTTTCACCTCATTTTACAGTGATTAAGATTGATGAAATTATTGTCAGGAAAATACGTTAAATAGGCTACTCCCTGTGGAAACATGCCGTTAACCCTTCAACCGCCGGTGCCGCATATATTTGGGTTTTAGTTTTTTATTAGCACATTAAGTACCACCTTTTAGACATGTTAAAGATAAAATGTGACATCAACCAGCAATATTTGAAAACAGTTGACCTCCATTTTGTCAAATCTGAATAATTTTCACTCACTTGAAGTTGTGGATCGCGTCAGCGAGACACAACTTCAAGTGGGTGAAAATTCAGATTGAATAATTTGGCGGTTAAAGGGTTAAACGAGGATCACAATAATTTCAGATTATATGCTGTCGGAAAACTGTGCGCTGCGATTTTCATATTAACCCAATTTACTAAACAAATTATTTGCCATGTGAAATTTAGCTTTGCTACCGCGATCCACAATTCCACGCGGGAGAAAACTTGTCAGATTAGTTTCAGAGTTTCTTTAAACATTTTCACTGTAAACAAGTATTCAGCATTAAGAAGGTCGCATTCCAACACAGGACAAAATATACTTATTTGCGCGCATCAGGTGAATTATATTGAAATGGACCTGGATATGCTATACATTATAATGTATACTCATCGACTGGGTGCAGGTGCAGTCAAGAACAAAAAAAACTGATACACAGATCTCAGAGTCGTCGTTTGCAAGTTCAAAGTAAGAACAAACATGAATACCCTTCTTGAGGCATCCATACATGGATTACGACAGGCTACTATCTGCACTGCAGCGCAACGCAAAAAAGCGGTATCTGCTTAATACTTTACAAGTGAGCATATACTGTATTTGGCTTCGCAGAGCAGTGTAGCTAGTTGATAGTTAAATAATGTGACACACACACAAATAGATTGCTGACGTTAAAAGTGACTAAAGATTCCCATCAGTAGATAATCATCGCCTGTACGTATTATCACTGATGTGTCACTCACTACTTTTAAGTGAGGACTGACATGCAAATCCTCTTAAGCAATCGCTGGGCAACCCAAACCCAACACTTATTGCTGCTTGATTGCCGAGTCATTTAGTACAAAAAAAATAGGATTGTGTTTCGCAGAAAGTCAATTATCAGCTTATACTTGAGACTGTACCCCTCCTTGAGGACGTGGCGTTTTAGGAGAGCGCCTGACTGCCTCGCCAGACATGCATGCCTCCCGGCTCGAACCCCTCTGATCCTGAGGGGGTTTTCAGAGAAATATCCTTGATTCTCTCTTGTCAATGTGACTATAGGCATTCACATGAAAGTTCTTACAGCATACTGTGGCATAGCGTTTGGCCTGCATGGCCCAACGCTGTGTACCCGTCTTATGCCAGAAATGACATCGACTACCAAGCAATTAAAGTCTGACAAAAGACAGTGGCACCGCGTTGGGCTTGCAGCGCCCAACGTTGCGCCACCATCTTATGTCAAATATGTCATCGGCTCAGCCAGCAATGAAAGTTCTGACAGCAGCAGACGGTGGCACAGCGTTGGGCCACTACCACCCAGCGCTGCGCCACCGCCTTACGCCAGAAATGCCATCGGTTCACCCAGCAATTAAAACCCTAGACAGTAGACGGTGGTGTAGCGTTGGGCATGCACGGCCCGACGCTAGCTGCGCCACCGTCTTCTGCCAGAAATGCCATCGACTCACCCAGCAATCAAAACCTAACAACAGACTGTGGCACAGCGTTGGGCCTGCATGGCCCAACGCTGCGCCATCGTCTTCTGCCATAAATGCCATCGACTCAGCCAGCAATGGAATTTCTGAGAGCAGACGGTGGCGCGGCGTTGGGCCTGCAGCCCATGTAACGCTGCGACACCGTCTCCTACCACTTCTACTCACCCAGCAACGACAGCCCTGACAGCAGCAGACACGGCACGACCACATTGAGGATGTAGTAGAGCGACCTCCTCCTCAAGTAAATGGTGAATGTGACGTCAGGGAAGGGCTCGCGGCAGCACGGGTAGTAGACGACGTTCCTCTTGGTGCTGGTGGTAATAAGGTCCCAGCCCCCGTTGACCGTGTACTGGCCCAGGTCCATGCTCGCAGACTTGTTTGTGAGGTCCACTTGGAAACCGTCGTACGTCCAGCTGCCCACTGCGATGGAGAAAAGAAAACGAAAATGTATTTCATACTAATGTAGAGATTGGTTGTGACAGATGACGTATCAATACCCACATCATTATTTATTGTATTTTTATTCAAGGTCAATCAAAGTCACCTTAATTGATCAATGAAACAATTTCGAAAATGTGGAGCCGCACATTTGACATTTGAGTTGTAGAAATTTATCTAAATTAATTAATAAAATTATATTTAAAAGGTACAGATTTTAACTTTCTATGCAATGTCATTATACAATCGTCCCAGTCTTGCATTTGCATGGCGTGACTACTATTTTCTTTGAATTATCAAAGTGTTGCGTCCATTAGGACAAATGAACGCAACATAAATCTGTATTGATTGCGAAATATATCAACTTTGGTAGAAAAGTTGGAAAATCCAAGCCTATCAGAAAATATTCACCATCAAAATCAAAAAGGCCGTAATAAAATTGACCACAACAATCTAAGAATTTAAAATTGCAGCAAATACGAGGCCCTGAACCCATGGCTAAACCCTTACAGCAAGGGGATCGACTTTGGACGTCAGAATTCCCGCCCTGAAAGAAATAAAACATTTATAATGGCCGCAGCCCCATAACATAGGTATTCAAATGATGATTTCAACTTGGTCTATATAAAAATATTTAAGCGTTGTGAGGGTTAATGTTGGCCCGTCGTCAGCAACGTTGGCCCAGCATCAAGCCAGCATGGGACACATACACAAACTCACCTTTAAATCTGCAGACTTGGTCATCAAACGGGAAGAAGGTGAGATCGAGCTGACAGGTGGATCTTAGGTTAGCAATGGGCGCCCAGAACACCGTACCGTCATAGTCCACCATAGCCAGACACTGAGCGTACACCTTGTCTCCATAGTCGTCTACTCTACAGAAAAAAAAACAAGAAAACATTTTAAAATGTGCTCATTCTATAGTGTCTGCGTACACTTTGTCTCCATAGTCGTCTACTCTACAGAGAAAAAAGACAAGAAAACATTTCATAACGTACACTTTCTATAGTGTCTGCGTACACCTTGGCTCCATAGTCGTCTACTCTACAGACAAAAAGGACAAGAAACGTTTTAAAATGTACACTCTCTATCGTGTCTTCGTACACTCCATAGTCGTCTACTCCACAGAGAAGTACAAAAAACATTTGTTAATGTACACTTTATATCGTGTCTGCGTACACTTTGTCGCCATATATATAGTCGTCTACTCAACAGAGAAAAAAAACACGTTTTATAATGTACATTTTCTATATCGTGCCATCGAATGTGCATATGACATTGGGGCTGGGTACGGAAGGGAAAATGTAACATTATAAATACTAATACCTTGATACAAGTACTCAAGGCCGACAAGAATAGCGCTGAATATTCTGACGTCTATTATCGGTCACCGCACTGAACATTGTTTTCAGTCACTTGAAGTTGTGGATCGCGGTGGAAATTACTGCTGAAATGGTTTAATAGTTATAAATGTTTTATTTGGGTGAAACTGTCAGCACTTGAGCTTGCTGCTCTGTTACCACGTATACCTATGGTCATCAACGAAAGAGTGGCTCTGCCTGCCACGCGACGAGATCAGCTAAGCAACGCCGTCATGCAGTTGTTATTTAAATTAGGGAGAAGAATACCACACTTGAGCTGAAAATAGTTGAGAGATGAGACGGTTCCGCAGGTGCCGATAATACCATGTACAGCCAAAACTGCTAACGCATATATTCGGGTTTTCATTTTTTATTAACACATTTACTACCACCTTTAAAACATGTTAAAGATAAAATATGACATCAATCAGCAAGATTTGAAAACAGTTTACCTGCATTTTGTCAAATCTGAATAATTTTCACTCACTTGAAGTTGTGGATCGCGTCAGCGAGACACAACTTCAAGTGACTGCAAATTCAGATTGAATAATTTGGCGGGTAAAGGGTTAAGCCCTCACGATGAACTAAAACATCATTTTGCATCTCTGAAGAATGATTTAATTTCCTAAAACCTAGAGTTTTAGAACGAACACTTACGTTATTATAATAATAACAATACTTTTTTTAATTTGCCACCCACTTCAAGTCATCTTCATCCACTTCAAGTCAAGAATTACAATATCAATTCGCGGCTTGTGGTGTATAAAGATGACAATGGTAAATTCAGGCTTGAAAGGGTTAAAAAGTAGGCAGCTAATGCCGTTTGGCTGTGCATGGAAGTACACTTGTCCCGAAAATCTTCACTTCTGACACCATCTATTTTCTTCATACGCTTCTTCTGGCAGGTTTTGTGGGGACGCCATTCATAGCACCTGCTCCGATATCTACGACAGCCCAGAAGAGCCCCTAAATATATGGTTACACAAGTGCTTAAGAGGAGAAGTTGATTTATCAGTCTCTCTGATAATAGAAGGTGTCGCCCGAAGTCATCATGCCGATGAATAAAACATTAGACCGACGTCCCTTCGCGCAGTCAAATTGATATGATAAATAGGTGGGTGTCTTCAAATTAATGTGTGTGTGTATGTCGTGAATTTAACCCCTGGTCCCTTACAACCCTGACATTTTTTTGTATAAACCATGTACATGATGGAGACCAAAGGATGTTTTTTTAATTTGAAATCGTCATAAATTTCTTAGCTAGCACTCTCCGCTTCATTTGTAAATATTTCAAATTATTTCAGTGCAGGTATCGTCTTTAGAAGTCTCTGACGTCTCTGACGAAGAATCTGACGTCTACATACGTCAGATTCCGACGTCTAAAGACGGCTTCCGCGTTGAAAGGGTTTATATTAATGCATCACATGCCTCAGACACTAAATCTATTTTTAAATGTCGAAACGTGCTGTAGATGCATTGTTTTTTAACCAGCTGGAGAGAGATGCCATATAGTGTAAATATTTAACTTACGCAAACGTATGCATACAATAAAAACTTTAGTGATTTCAGATGCAGTAGATTATATAATGTTTTGGAGAGGCGTTAGATAAGCGCATCTAGTTTTAATATCTTAAAAAATCAAATCTACATAAATTTGTACAATTGGGAATGTGCAAAAACTTGCTAAACCACCAAAATAGTCAAACAACTAGTGAACTCTACAAATTTGTTTTTCTATGGTATACGATATATTTACCATCTTTACAGTGAATTTGCATCTAGCATAATGTTCTTCCAGTCTAAAATTATTGCTATTTTTATTCCGAATTCTCACGTTTAGGTAAATTAAGTAATTATTTTATTTGCCTATACGTGCAAATCTCGTTTATTTACATACCTATGTGAATACAAATATTTACTTAAATGTGTATACACAAAAATGTATTTACATGTTCGTGTAAATAACATATTTACACTGTATGACATATCTTTCCCCGACTACTTAGTTTCTTACATCCCTGAAAACATACGTAATTTTCCTACAACCAAGAGTTTTAGAACGCAAATTTCCATGAAACTGCTTTACCAATTCATGACAATTTTTTTTAATTTTTCACCCACATCAAATCATTTCATTCACTACAAGTCGAGAATTGCGACAGAAATTCGATGCTTGTAGTGGGTGAAAATGACAATGGTAAATTCAGGCTTGAAAGGGTTGTAATTTAACCACTAACTCTAATCATGTTAATGTGAACAGAAGTAATAAATACATTTCACCTTTAATTTGAGTATTTCACCTTTAATTTGAGTCTTTGCAATTACTATAAATCTTACCCCAAACCTACATCCATTCACCCTAAACTTATATTAGTGGATTTTTACACGCACTTGAAGAAGCGCCTCGTTGACGCGATCTAGAGTTTCAAGCTAGTGAAAATTATTCAGATTTGTCAAAGTGGAACTCACTTATTTCTAGATCTTGGTGCTCTACAGTGAGTTGAAAAATGAATGTAAAAAAGGATCAAAGTAATCATTATGTCTAAATATCGTTAGACATTATTCTCGCTTTAACATGTTTAAGTATGGCATACAGTATTACGGGAGATCATAATTATGTATCATATGTAACAAGACCCACTGGACATGAGTTGACCAGTCATAACATGAACAATGGACAATCAGCGATCGATAGAAATACAATCATTGTGAAATGACTAAGAATAAAATTATTTGAAAAAATCCTCTAATATACATTTTTAAAATTTAAATACAATCATTGTGAAATGACTGAGAATAACATTATTTGAAAACCCTCTAATATACATTTTAAAATTTCTCAGCTACTTTGCAGCATGAAACATGCCCTACCACCAAAGAAAAGACCAATCAGTAAAAGTATTTACCAGATATTTTCGGCACACAGTAAAAATAAAAAAAGTAAGGGGACAATGGTTAAAGAAGAACATTTTGGATTTTTTTCAGAAAAAGTGGATTTTTTATTTCTTCAAGTAGGAAAAAAGTAGGAATAGACTGTTGCGAAGAATTCACGTTTGATCTGCCTGTGTTTTTATCTAGATCATCACATATAGTGATTAAGTGAGACGAGCAGTGACATGACACTTTACATGTGTGATGGCTCCGGAGTCATCTCCTGCTGTGACATACGACCTGTGCAAAGGCAAACAGCTGTAACTGCTTACCTCGTTGAGGTAAGCAGTTACTGCCGTTTGCTTTTGCCGACGATTGCAGTGGCATATCACGTTATATGTATGTGGAATCCATGCAGGTCTCAGGTTCATCCCTAGTTGGGATATACGAGATGTACGGTGTTATGTAACTCTATGTGTGGATAATCTTGCATGTGGAGAATCCATACCAACCCAGCAGACGTTGAATCAATGTTGTATAAACAATGGGCCAGCGTCGTAGACGGTGAACCAACGTTGAATCAACGTTGATTCGGCGTATTGTGTCTGCTGTCCATCTGCCCTGTGATGGTAAGCAGAAGTAGGCCTGCCTGCTGACACTTTAAAATCCTTATTCCACTGAATTATTTTATTTCCATTTTCACCCACTCGAAGCTGTGTCTCGCTGCCGCGACCACAGCACTGAAATATTTTATTCCAATTTTCACCCACTCAAAGCTGTGTCTCGCTGCCGCGACCCACAGCTTTAAATGAGTGAAAATTGCTCATATATGTTTAATTGGAGACCAATCATCTGCAAATGTTGATTTTTAAACACCCATTTCCTTCTCAATAACTGTAATCATGTTAATCTGCTGAAAAACTGATTAAAAAAAATAGTTGTGATTAGCAGTTAAATAGGTAAATAAGCAGGTACTGTTGTTATCTATTAGTTAGGGGTCTTGTCAAGTTAAGAAAAATCCGAAAAAACTTGGAAGTGAGTGGGTGGGTTGATTAAGCTCCAACTTGCTTTTTATTGTGTGTGTTTTTTGTGTTTTTCGTGTACATGTTTCCAAAAATAATTGGATAGGCGTGTGGGTGGATGGGGTCTGGCCAATCCAATTTTTTTTCTCGGATTTTTAGATTACTGATGTTTTCCGTAGCAGACAAAGTGCAATGACAAACTGCAGCAGCTAGTCACTTTTTAAGTAAACAGTTACTGCCGCTTGACATAGCAAGCGAACTGCAATGGCAAACGGCAGTAACTGCTGACTTTTTAAGTGAGCAGTTACCTCCGCTTGCCACTGCAGACAGCCTCCTGCAGTGACGTACGACACTGGCAGTGACGTGTCACTTTATATGTGTGTGGTACCCCGACACCACTGACACATCTGCCAATATTTATAATAGAACCCTCAGCTTAGGGATCGTCCGATGTCGGCAAAAATAGCGAGGGCCTATATGGATCTGAAGTCCGGCGGCCGGAGGGCGGCTCGTTTTTTCACGGGGATGGTTGTTATCTGGCGGGATTAAGAGACTCCCGGGATCCTTATCGATTAAAAGACAAGAGTGGGATGCTGATTGCTAAATATTAGGTTGTTGCCGCGTGGGTCCTATTCCCGTATCTTCTGGCCGCGGTGCGATAACGAAAGAGATGAAAGTAAAGGGAGTCTCGGGGTGCGTGTGATAATGCTGTGTGGGGTCGGGCTGCTACTTGTTTTTGTTTTCGTTTAAAATCGCCGACAAATCATATAGTTAGCCTATACAATATCACCATCAGTGCCCTTTACGCTAGAGTTCGGGGCTCGTTTCCCAGTCTCGGCGGTTTGAAAGAAACAAAAATGTTTCTTCCCAATCCACTCAGTATTGTGGAGAGCCCCCATGACCGAGAGGTAGCGTGCTCGTCCTCATACAAGAGTGGCCTAAAGCACGATTCATTTCATTTTATATACAATATCACCGGTGATGAACTCATTTTGTTTCGCTACTACCTCACTCAGTGTAATAATTAAAATTGTTATAATGTGACCGGAATACAAAATGCAAAATAAATAAGCATGTGCTTACGTATTTCTGGTAATATATTACCATAAATACTGTACAGTCTAGTTACATCCATATTGATTGTTATTGTTCATTGACTTATAATCTGTAATTGTGTTCTAAATTACTGGGTAGATTCATGGTGTACAGACTGTGTAGGCCTACAAATCGCCTTTCGTTGAAATTGCACATCAATACAAAAAAATACTGAAGCACAATTGCAAACAGTAGTAACTACGTATTTTTCAAACGAGTAGCCTAATTATACTGCTGCTTACATTCACGGGTGTAGGCAGAATATGATTTGACGATTCAGTCCCATGGTCGCAAATAGAAACACTAGTCTTCGATGACAATCAGGTAAAGATGCAAGTTTTCCGGTCGATTTGAGCCATACACTTTCCATGGCTAGAAATGTTGGGAAACTCGATAGTAATTTGAAACAAATGATTCTTGATTATCAAAAAAGAGAAGAAGTAATCATAAAAAACTTCAGGTAATAATTGATATTCATTTGTTCGCCGATATAATGATATATATGCAACACCAGACCAGCAACACGTATTTTGCATAATATAATAAAACCTTTTCCATCAGAAAACATTCTGCATGTTCCTATATTATCTGTTTTTCTCCAAGCTTTCATTGGTCCAGATTACAATCTTGACCAATCCCATGACTGACAATGTCAGGAGATTGGCGGTCTTGATCCGTGATCAGATTTATTACAATTATTTTTATAATTTTGGTGACTATTACAAAATAACAATTATACTTGAATCATAACAAAATATATGAAGTATCTATGAATCTATGAAACAACTGACCCGTTGTAGAGAACAATGTCCGGTCGCCATATGAGATCCGGTGGTATCCGTATTTTAGATAAGCCGTTGTAGTGTTCTGGAGTCCACACTAATTTCTCGTCACGCCACTCCTTAAAAACAGCAACAATACAAAATTATATTCACTGCAAATGACCATTAGATATAGGTCTGTGCAAAGATTGCATATTTAACAAGATACTTTATCCACTTAAAAACATTTTAATGTTTTGCGTGCAAGGTACGAAAAATAACGATAATACTATTTTTTTCAAAATTTCACCTTTGAGCACGACTATATCAAACATTTCTATACCATCTGTACAATGTCGGCCCAACGTCCTCTGGTCCGACATTGTACAAGTGGTATACAAATGCTTTGTGTTTGCTGGTATGGGTAGTCGGTATTAATCCGTTGTATTAGTTGTTCATATCACTGTTAGTGGGAATAAAATGAGTGTTCAAACATTAAGATTTGCAAATGTTGCAAATTGAACAAATGTGAGTAATTTTCACCCACTTGAAGTTGTGGGCCGAGGAAGCGAGACACAACTTCAAATTGGTAAAACTTTAGATACGATAACTTAGCAGGAAAATGATTAACTTGAGCTAAGAACTTGAGATTTAATCGATAGTTTTTAATGACTTATTACAAAAGGATTGTTTTAGTGACCAATCAATTGTGAATGGCTCAAATTAAACGACTCTATAATGAGTGATTTTTGTCCACATATAATATTGTGGCGTGGTAACAAAGCAAAACTTTATATGGGTAAAACATAAAATTGTATGAGGTAGCGGAGTAAGGATTCATGAGATAGTCATGGTTGAAATACGCCTGCCCAGCAAACACAACACATTTGTACAACATTGTACAACATTATACGTTGTATAAATGTTATACAGATGTTTTGTGTTTACTGGGTGTGTAGTTGTATCACAGAAGCAGACACTATTGTGAAGATTTTTCACCACGCTACCAGACTACTGTGTGTGTTGCTTTGCCTGTGACGTCACTTTGGGATTCCCGCATAAACATGATAAAAATAGCTTGAACACTGGCCTGAGCATATATATCGCGTCAGCCCGCGCGCTGTGTGCTCTCAGTCAGCCTGAGAAAGGCCAAAAATGGTTATCCATTCACCAGAGAGAATTCCATCTTTTCGCCCTGAAGTATTTATCTATTGCAGATTCTTTGTGCATTTTATGACAAAATTGATCACGAGACGTAAATCTAAATCAGCCGATATGTGAGGAATTAATTAAAAATTCAAATAGTTTTTTTGTACTACAAAGCAGATTCATTTACAGCTAACATAAATGCAGATGTAGTTATTGTGAAATATAAGGATGACTTACGGATAGGCCTACAGATGGCATAAGGAGGACATAATTATTGTACATATGTATACATGGCAACGTAGCCTACTCCAGTGAAACAAACTGCGTAAGCGTTTCAGAATGTGACGTCTAAAGTCGTCCCCCTTATGCAAGCGACATACAATTGTCTTAAAGAGGGTCTCCTTGTCAACTTTCTTAGAATGTTATTACTGTATATGTATGTTTTGACAAAATAAATAGATTCCTGGATCCCGAAATAATTTATAACGGCCGTGGAACCATAATATATAGGTATTCAAATGAAACGGAAAGGGCTAACTGATTTATGATAGTTTCAAATTGAAAAAAAAAACGCTTTGCGCTCTATGCATGATAAGGGTTTAGACTGCTGAACCAGATCTGACACGTCAGTCTTCTGGATTTATTTCCTCATCCATGCCTACTAAAAAGTGTTCCAGAAGGCACGCTTTGTCTTTTTATGAAGAAGACACTGGTGTATTTGCAACTCATAAACAGATCAAACAATTTCTGAGATAAGAGAGAAGCCAGGTGACGGGAAATGGTCGCGTCGCGCCGTTTGTAAACGACGCGACGCGACCATCGCAGTCACCTCTGAGATGCGAACGCCGCTGAGGAACGTTGCAGAGTCAATCAATTTGTAATGTGTTTAGTGAAGCTCGAAAGCGCCTAATGGGTAATCAAATTCCTGGCCGCACATAAACACTGGAGCAAGATATTATCTGGGCCTTTCTTGAGGCAGTGGACGGTCCATTATCACACCCTCTTATCTTGTTTTTTATTACATCCCCCGCGCTCTGGTATCCAGACTGACGGAAAGCATTCACACAGCGTCTGACCAGACCGGGCATCCATGACGCTGCGGGCTAATTATGTCGGGTTGAAAAATGGTCAGTAGACGCCCCAGCTGACGGACAAATCCACGGTTTCTCAACGCTCGTACAATGCGTTGCTCAACGTCTGCAATGTTGGGCAATTATTTTACCGGCGTTATGCTGAACTCTTGTCTGAGCTGGGAAGCGTTCTTAATCAGTCGTTTAGTTTTTACAGCCAATCTGGGATCATTTTCGTCATCGTTCAAAGTGCCTCACCACCGAGGTTCCACAATGCAAGGAAAATAGCAGTAACTGCTCACTTTTCAAGTGAGCAGTTACCAAAGCGATGCAGATGAATCGTGGTATCACAATGTGTGAGTACTTGGCACATAAGGCGAATTTGCTTGGAATGAAAATAGCTTGATGCGCCTCAATGGCAGCTCAGCTATATATCTCCCAGGAGACTAAGTTGGAATTTGAATGATAACAGGCCTTGCTAAGTTACTCTCGATGTTCAGCGCTCTGAACAGCCTCCGGCTGGATACATGCGCTATATAAGATTTCATTGATTGATTGATTGATTGATTGATTGATTGATTGATTGATTGATTGATTGATTGATTGATTGGTATGAAGTATGAAGAAGAGACAGCACGCGCGCACAAATGCATGCAGCAGTAACTGCGTTATTTTCAAGTGAACAGTTAATGCTGGTCAGGGCAGGAACATAGGTTAAGTTGTTCAAGTGTGAAAGAAACAAAATGTTTCTTCCCCGCTCACTTGTAAAGATTCAGTATTGTGTGGAGCCTCTGTGACCGAGAGGTAGCGTGCTCGGCCTAAAACCGGCAGGGTTTGAATTTCAAATCCTGTGTCTGGAGGGCAGTGTCATCTCATTCATCTCATTCATTTTCAGGTGGTTCTCCTGACCCAGTTTGATCTATATGTGCACACAGGTGGCCCAAAACACCATTCAATTATTAATATTGATGTGAATAATTAATGATCTACCAAATAAATCTAGAACAGGTTTTGATGATATTTCTATGAGAATAATAAAGGCAATTAAAACAGAAATAATACCAGCTCTCACATGTATTTTTAATCAGTCTTTAAATACCGGTATCTTCCCAGAAAAAAATAAAGATAGCTAAAGTAATACCTATTCATAAGAGAGGGTCGATACGATATATCAAACAACCGTCCAATCTCACTCCTTCCCTCAATATCTAAAATTTTGGATAAACTCATTTTCAAACAATTGAGTACATATTTAAATGAACATAAACTTTTATATGACAGTCAGTATGGTTTTAGGGCTGGTCATTCTACTGAGTTAGCATCGATTAAACTAATTGATAGAATCACTCAAGATCTTGATAAAGGCAATATACCGATATCCATTTTCTTAGATCTCTCAAAGGCATTCGACACTCTTGATCACGTTATTTTACTTCAGAAATTAAATTATTATGGTATAAAGTCAGTAGAGTTAAAACTTTTTCAAGACTATTTACAAAATAGAACCCAATATGTTTCTTATGATAAAACTAATTCTGATATGTATCGTATATCCACTGGTGTGCCTCAAGGGTCTATATAAGGCCCTCTTCTATTTATCATATATATTAATGATTTATGCAACGCCAGTAAACTGTTTAAGATGATTATTTATGCTGATGATACTACTTTATACTCCACATTGGATGTTTTTGGTAATTATATTTCCAAAAAATTAAATTTAGAATTGACAAAAGTTGCAGACTGGTTAAAGTTGAACAAATTATCAATCAACATAAAAGAATCCAAATTCATGGTATTTCATATGCCTCAGAAACAAGTCAATATACCAAATATAGAGATTGAAAATATCAAAATAGAATTTGCTGATGAATTATTTTTTTTAGGGTTAACAATACACAAGCATTTAAAATGGGATTCACACATAAACAAAATAGCTTGTAAAATTTTAAATATTATAGGAATTATGTACCGGCTTAAACACTTGGTTCCTTCTGAAATTATTTCAACCATATATAATGGGCTGATTAAACCACATATACTTTATGGTCTTAAGTGCTGGGGTTTCAACCAGGAAATAATTTAAAAATTACAGACGAAAGCCATGCGAATTATTTGTTCGAATGGTTCCCTCTCTCACAGCGAGCCCCTCTTTAAGAAGCTAAATGTGTTAAAAATTAATGGTATGTTTAAGCTTCAACTGTTCAAGTTTTGATTTGACCTGATAAATAACAATTTACCTGCATATTTCATTAACATGTCTTCACTTTTACAACCAGTAATCTACCATCATACCATCAGACAAAAATTAAACTACTCAGTTGCCCGAGTAAAACATGTATTTGCTCAAAAATGTATGCGTTTTTGTATTCCGGATATTTTAAATAAATCAAGCAACCTTATAACAGATAAAATACAAACTCATAGTCGAAAAGGATTTTCAGTATATCTTAAATGTTTTCTTGCTATGTATGTTCAAAAATTGCTGTTTCGTAATACACTGTGAACCTTGTACGCTGGCCCTCTTTGGCCCTATTTTTGACCAAGGTGAAGGTTATTATATACGACCGTATTATGATATTTTATATCCATGCAGTCCGCTAATTTTAACGTTTTTAATATATTTAATTTGTGTCTCTGTGTTTGCGTTGATAAATAGACTACACTCGTATTTGTCTGTTTCTCCCTCCACATTAATGTTACTATTTTATTATTGACCGTCTTTTTGTCTCTCCGTCTTCCCCGCGACGTATGCAGTTTTTCAGAAACTATATATATTACTTTATTAAAGGGTGGCCTGCATGGAAGCGGCTTATCATAAGCCTTTTGCAGGTATCCTTTGCATTTTTATAATTATTTGCATGTATGTATGTTTCAAGCATAAATAAATAAACTGAACTGAACTGAGCTGAACTGTCAACACCTCACTGCCATGAATGTTTACAGTCAAGGAGCTACCCCGAATATTTTCAAATTTAGGTAAAGAAAACTCACCTGAGAAAACCAGACATTTGTTGTCAGCACTTGGTTCTTCTCATCCTGTGAACACATAAGAATGTATCACATATTATCGGAATAATGCCATGGCTGTCAACTAGGAGAGATAATTTACAAATCCAACACACCTTTGTGTGTGACACAGATATCTCAGTCCAATCTGTTATTATAATATCTGGGTATTAAGGCAGGGTATGGTATGGGTATGGCATGATATGGTGAGATCGCAATATAGCATGATATGATGTGGAAGAATCTTCGTATGATACATGTTTAACAGGCTATCATCAACAATATAATTACATTACATGGCACAAAAATGTAATTATATGACATTATATACGAAAAAGGATTGTATTCCAAGGATATAACATTATGCTATAAGGATCGTGTACTCAGGATTTAGCATTTTAATATAAGGATATGTCGAGTACCTTTTTATAGTGTATATTATCGGTTTTACTGTGTATTATTGATGCCCCATTATATATGACCGGCACTTCAATAACGTTTTGGAAACATACAAACCCGATCATATAATGTCACGAACACAGAAGTGATCTTATGTTGATTCCTGTGACAGAATAACTGTTTAAAAACACATGTTGGAGACTGATTCGGTCTCAAGTCCCTTACGCGTGGTCTCAAATGTGACTAAAAGGGACATGCCCAGGTCTAAAATCATCAAAAAATCGGTGATTTTATTTTGGCTTCTTAATATGACCAATTTTCTAATTATTGACAACCATGTCAAAAATAAGAAATACGGGAATCTCGTCTCTATATTTAACTTAACTGGTAAGTGCGCAGCACAAAAATTCAAAAACTTTACCAGTTCTAGTCTATGGACATGTTTACATCATATAGGTGTTATTGTTTATTTTTCAAAATATTTTTAGCATGTTTTTTTCATCCCGCTGAAGTACATGACAGCCATTTTATAAACAATAAATAATAAATAAATAAATACATAATGATGCAATAACAATGTAATATTGTTTTAATGGATTCCTTGGGTACGAAGCATGGGCGGACACCCAAAAATCAATCCTCCAAGTGCCATAGTCGTTTTTTCACTAACCTTTTATAAAAACAATGATCAAATAATTACAAGATTTTGCTTGTGGGTGTAGGCCTACACCCAAAAATTAATCCTCCAAATGTCATATATTATATTTTTCTTTGATTTCACTAAAAATACAATAATGATCAAATAACATAAAGTGTTGCTATAATGGATTCAATGGGTATGTAAACATCAGTAGAAAAACGTACCAAAGGATTTATGGAGACTTTTCCGAGTGATATCAGAGGGGTCAGCTTTGACACCAAATTGGCTACCTTTAGCCCTATTTTGTTATACCATTGTAAAACTAGAATAGCTGATGAAATATCCAACTTCAAATTAAAGAAAAACATATGAAGGGCGGCAGGTAATAATTAAAACTTTAGTTTTTCTTCATTGCCTTGTAGCAAAGTAGCAATTGTCAGACGGGGAAAGTAAATGGTTTAAATGTCATCGCAAAATTTTGCACTCACTATCAGACTGTACATATTCAGACTGATAGAGGTATGCTGCTGTTTTTCAGAAGTGAAGTTTCCATTCAAGTAAAGGAATTATCCAAAACATTGTACCTCCGGCCGGTAAAATATGAATATTAAAGTAATTGTATCGCTAAACCTTCGCATTAAACGGTATTTTATCGTCAAGATTTTTTATATCGACAATAAATTAATTGTTTTATTTTGAGCTTCCACATATAATAGGATATGTTGTATTTCCCCCGCCGAGTAAATTTATTTGGGTTGGCAGTTTTTAAATTTGCTATTATGATGCACGGGTGACCGTGTAATCCGAGCCGGGAGACTCATCCCGAAATATTGATGCGACCTCGTGGAAAAGCGGCGCGCTGGTGGCATCGGCCGCGATGGACCAGACAGCCCGAGTAATTCCAGAAACCAGACCATAAAAACAATTGGACTTGAACTCGTGCGCTATCTCAAAAGTACAACCGGGCGTCGCGCGCTCGGCTGAGGGACATCAGCCGCAAAGTGGATTTCAGCAGAGGTGTAATCTCATCAGGGACGCCGTGTGAAAGGCTGTTCCGGGATCGCAGGACCTTTAACAAGTAACAAACTCCGCTGACTGGACGATCACCCGGACTGCGACGCAATCCAATGCTGGTTTGATGTTGGGCCAAGCGTCGCAGACGCTGGCCCAACATCAAACTAGCATTGGTGCAATGTATAGTGTTTCCATGATAATATATATCCGTTTATATTCACTTCATAATTTTATCTGATGCTGTTATAACGTTGGGCCATCGTCTTTAACATCGCCCCAGCTGTAACCCTTGAAGCGCTAAAATGTATATTTGCAAACCAAGAGAACAAAATTAAAGGTTTTCAAATTGAAATCATCATAAATGTCTTAGTTAGCTCTTTCCGATTCATTTGAATACCTATGTTATGGGTCTGCGGTCATTATAAATCTTTTTTTGCCCTTTCAGTGCGGGGATCGACTGTAGACGTCAGAATATGTAGACGACAAATTCTGATGTCTAAACTCGAACACCGAGCTGAAAGCGTTAAGCCGGCACTTGGGTCTGGACAGGTGATGTTCACCTAAATCGGCGATAATAGGGACTCTCGCCACACATTGTGGTATTTTATACTAAAGTGGGATATACTGAACATGTCATACTTTACTCGTGATGTAGATATCATCAGCCGCAAGTTTAAATTGTCCACACATGATCTTAACACACGTAAAAATACACACAAATAATGGGGCAGGCCCACCAGGATCGAGTGATCCCGGGCGTGAGAAGGTTAATCCCGGAGGCGGGGCAACAAGCACGGATCGGCACTAGAAGCCAGGCACGCGGCCCGTGTAATCTGAACCAATAGTAGCGGGGACTTAGAGAAGCTGAAGCACGGATGAAGGCGACGCAAACCAGGTGCCAATGATCGACAAACGCCAGACATTAAACCAATGCTGGTTTAGGGTGCTCAGCTCCGTAGACGGTGGGCCAACGGTGGGTTCTCTATCTGTAACCCCATTTTAAAGCAGTGGCGAAAATTTTATCTGAACTGCAGAAATACCAGAAAAACACAATATTGTTGTCAATTTCATAGTTGCTTTTATGTTTATATCTCACAAATCAATCTGTAAAGATTTTTTTAAGTAAATGAAGCATCTATCTATCTATGCATCGCTATGCATATTCGACTAAAAAATAACTATTTCTGCTACATTTAACCCCAAAACTCCAAAATAGATGGATTTTGCAAGCATATTGAAATAAATCACAATAATTTTATTAAATTAATAAACATATGTTTTACGCATAAAACACTAACTTAAGCATTGTCCCAGCATCAATCAATCATTGCTCCAACTTGCATATCATGATCAGAACCAGATCACGGATTTCTGCCCCTTGCATGATGCAATACAGATTGGATCGGTTCAGAACAGGATCATGGGATGTCGCAAGGATCAGATACGTCATGCAAAGGCAAACAGCAGTAACTACTTACTTCTCAAGTGAGCAGTTACGGCTGTTTGCCTATGCACTGGAGAGATACGTCCTGATTCGCAATCAGAGACAGACATATCCCTGGAAAGATTTTCGATTTGGTTATGTTGATAACAAGCTGCTCGCATGTTGATATTCGTTTCCAGACAGAGCTTCGCCACGACCATAATATGTGCACGGTTTTTCGTGGGTTGCTTGGGCGTGATGCATCTTCCCGACAGCATGCTTCTCGAGGTCGCAGACCGAGTCTGCGACCTCGAGAAGCCTAGCCTTGCTGTCGGGAAGATGGCGTGATGTTACGCCCTTGCGACGATCAAAAATCCAGAACCTCAAGAATCAGTACCATTATGATTAACGTTGTCTTACAGATTTAATTTATTATCGTCTTTACCACTGATTTACTCTCTCGATTCAAAATCTTAAAAAGAGTGTAAAACTGCAGAATTCTTTGGTTATTTTCATTTAAGCTTCAATTGTCTGAGGTTCAGCCAACACAACACGTTGGCACAATGTTGCTTCAATGTTGGTCAACCGTCTACAGCATTGAATCAACTTTGCTTCAACATTAAGTGTTTGCCGAGAATTGTTACTGCCGTTGTTCCTCGCCAGGCGCTATTATCTTTTGCACTTTCGATGTGTCTCAAACAAAATCATTAAAAAATCAACATAAATTGGTATACAAATTATGCTATGTCTGTAATTATTGTTGTTACCTTCAAGGCCGCCGAGGCTGACGTAAAAAAAGACGGAATGGTGAAAAAGATAACTAAATCTTAAACCACCAAATTATTTTATTGGAATTTTCACCCATTTGAAGTTGTCTCTCGCTGACGCGATTCACAAACTTCAATTGGGTGATAATTATTCAGATTTGAAAAAATGGTGGTCAACGATTTTGAAATCTTGTTGATCGATATCAATTTTGTCTTTATCATGTTAAAAAAACCGGTAGTTAATGTGCTACTAAAAATGAGAGACGTTATAGTGCGATGAGCACATAAAATGTGTAGTGAGGCGTGTTCAATCATATGCGCAACTACGCACAGACTAGTGTAGTAGCCACCAATTAAATTTGTGGCCTATGAGAAAGGTTTTCCCTCTAAACCAGTTGATTCAAAGACATAATTTGTTATATTTGTGAAATTCTCCTAGGACTCCAGTGGACAAAAGGTGTTATTTTAGGGTCGACAGTCATGAAAAGGTTAAGTGACAACAACGTAACAACGCATACAGCTTTTTATTGGTCCTTTCAAAGAAGACATTTCGAAGCAGAAATTACCATTTTATTTCCTAGATTGCGATATTGTTTAAATCAAATTGTACATACGTGCGCAATTTATGCACACTTGAAGTTGCGTGTCGCGGTAGCGACACGCAACTTCAAGTGTGTATAATTGTAATTATATAGCGCTTCAAGGGTTCGTGAACAAGGCAGAATATCACATTCGAAATCATACTGCAAAGTAATCCAGATAATTATGAGGATGTCCCATTATTTAGTCATTTCCAAGAAGGATTTGAGAGATTATCATAATTATGCAAATATAGGCCTACTAATGTTTAAAAATGGTAAATAGTAGTGCAGTATTCTGATTAGTTAATTTAGGAGTCATCCATTTTCCTTCGAGACAAATCGACAATGACGAGCTGTCGTTTTTGCGATCACATATTCTGTATTCAGCAATTGTCTGTCCTTTGAGTATCAAGACTGGAATATTGGTCCAGGGTTGGCTCAGTGGTGGACCGCCGTAGAATATAATCAAGCCGGAGTTGAGATCAAGTGAGATTTAAATATATTAGCATTTGTATTTGAATGATAGATCGCCAACTGTTGTGGGCAGAAAAAACATCACCTTTCACACTGAAATCCCGGCGAAAGGGGCATATCTTTTCCAGAGTCAGACATGACGAAATATTGTTTCAGTTCATTCAACGGCAATATCAAACATTTGACGTTTGACGTGGTTTTACGTCGCTTTCTGTTCTGCACTTTGAGCCAATATGCGAAAAGAAAAAAAACTGACGCACGAAAATCTTCAAGTCATTCCCAACTGTAAGCTGTGACGTTAGCCCTATGTTAGTTTAATGCGACGCTGGGCCAATATTAAAATAACACAGGGATATTGTCTCGTGTTTATTGGGTTCCCAATGCTTACTCCGGAATCTGACGTCTACGGACGTCAGATTCTGAAAGAATTACAAAATTTTAAGTGGCCATTGACTCTTACCTTAGGTATTCAAATGAAACAGAAAGAGCTAGCTATATAAGACATTTATGATGATTTCAATATGAAAAAAACTTTGGTTTCAATGGTTTTTCAAAAAAATATTTCAGCGTTGTAAGAGTTAAAGATGATTCAGCAAAAGCCTTTATCGCCGAGGACATAGCATGCTGGAATTTGTTGAGCCTTTTTAGTCGTTAAAACACACCACTACATAAGTTTCTTTGTCCGACCACTACATTCTAAGCCGGGAATGGAGAGTTATTGTTGTCCTAGTACAGACCAATTATCATGGTACGCTTATGGTATTAAAATCAGTCAGGTGTGACCGAGTAATTGATTATGAGGGATCCTCATTATGTTCGGGTGTGTTTTAAGTCCTCGGAGCTCTACATTCTTAGCTGTGAAAAAAGCCTTGGCTTTTGGCCTCGACCTTTTTCACAGCTAAGAATGTACAGCTCCTCGGGTTTTATCTTATACTGAACCTGTGATCCACTGTTGAACGAGCATGCGTGGACAGTGGGTAATCTGATTAATTTCGTTGTTTCTGGGCTGGTGGGCCATTCCAGTAAACCCAAAACATTTGTATAACATTTGTACAACGTTGGACCAACGTCGAAGACGTTGGGCCGACGTTGTACAAATGTTATGCAAATGTGTTGTGTTTGTTGGGATGCACCGTGTGCGACGTAGGCCCGACATTAAATCGACCCAGAGACAATTTCCTTGGAACAACCATATTTATAAAGATTTCCTAGTATGTGTGCTAATACATAGGATCTTGTTTGCCGGGTAGGCCTTGTGCATTGAGGTTACTCGAGAAACATATAGTGAAAATGAAAAAAAAACAATATTATGAAAATGGTTGTCTGTCTCGGTTCTAGTTTTCTTTCTTTCTTTTTTAACCCCGAAAGAGTAAAACATTTATAATGGCCATAGACCCATAATGTATTCAAACGAAGCGGAAAGAGCTAACTATTATATTTGTGATGATTTTGGTATCCATGGTTTATAGAGAAATATTGCAACGTGGTAAGGGGTTTTGTCAAGTCCCCGCCCGCCCACTCCCTTATCCATCTTTTTTTTTGGGGGGGGGAACATGTACAACAACAAAAGTTGAGGCTTGACCCACCCACCTACCTCGTCTTCCTATAGTTTTTCTCGATTTATTTTTTATTTTTTTCAACTTGACAAAACCCCGATTATGAGGGTTAATACGTTCTCAAGCTGCACAGTTGTCTCCAGTTGGGTGGAAAAGGACACGACGTGTCGATCATGGCCTGTCGTTGCTAGGCGTTACTACGCATTATCAGAATCCATTGTCTGCACCCGGCAAACTGTTGAGTAGCAGATTAGATTTTTTCCCGCAGTGCAATTATTTTAGCTTATAGGTGATCCATGGCTACAGTCCACCTATAGTTTTATACGAGGTGGCTCGAGATGGCCCAATTCTACGTGAGCGTTGAAGATCTATACAAGAGATTATTTGTTGTGAGGTTTGTCCTATGTACCTGCGCTAAAAATGAATAATAGCACGACTAGATTCGTTTTCATTCGTTTTTATTCTGATCTAGTTAAACTACTGTTTTGTTGAGAGTGCCTAAACATTAGGATTTGAAAATCTTTGATCTGATATTTATTAATTTAATTTCCTCTCACTTAGGTTGTAGGTCGCGGTAGCGAGAGACAACTTCAAGTGAGTGGAAATTTAAATGAATTTATTAAGCTTGAATCCTATAGTCTACGGTCACATTTTGACTATATATTTGCATCTCCAATTAGACAACGTGGTTTGTACAACATTTTTTGCGTTCATGTCAACTTTCTGATCGTCCGATTTGGGATGTCTTCAGGCAGACAAGGACACGGGCCGGCCGTGTTGACACTACCCCTGAATACAACGCTATTTCGCCCGAGCTGCTCGGGCGAAGTAGCCTTGTATTTAGGGCTAGGTTGACACGTGGATGGTGCATGGAAAAATCTGTCTTCCGTTTGCCACTAGATCACTTTCGCTCCTCTGACTAATCAAACACGAGACGTTGGCCTAGTGCTAGATGAATGCTGGGCCCGGGTCGTAGACGGTGTATCAGCATTAATCCAGCTATTGGTCAGCGTGCATATGTCCACTTCTTCGAAAAAAATTGAGATCAGACATAGCAGATTGAAGCTGTCTGTCTTAGTTTTTAAATCGTCAAAAATCCGGATAGAAAACGTTCAATATTCATACCTGAAAAGCAGTTGTTGATCGCCTGTTGCTAGTCAGTAATAACCGACTCTGTGTGCGATACAGAGTCTGTAATCATTGCCATTCGTCAATCTATGTCCCAAAAATCCGATGCGCAATGAAATACTGCGTCATTTTTTTATCAATTTTGACCCATCTGCACGAAATGAGCCGCATGTCGGCATCTTACAAGTTGAGAAAATGGTCAATGTACATGATATGGGCTAATAATAGCGAATTTTGTTTTTTTGTCAAATTTTGATACTTTAAAGCCTGTAATTATAATTTTAAGACCAGAAATGGTTTCTACGCCCCATAATTAGTCAGAAATGACATAGGGGGCCTATCACATTTGATCATCAGTTTTTTTGTTTAAAAAAAATAATAAAAATGGCCGCCAGCGGCCATCTTGGATTTTACCAATTTTTCAAAAACGCTCAATGGTGACCAAAGTCCACCCGGTAGATTCTGAAAGTAGACATCCTGGACTATCAATCAATCATAAAAAACTTCATCCAATTTTTTCAGGTTTGGCTGAAGAATCCTGTTTGGTAATAAGGAAATATTTTTTTAAATATAAAGAACTGACAAGTAAAATTGTTGTTATGACTTTAAAGTCAATTTTCGTCATTTTTAATTTCTGAAATATTGACCCATCCGCGTCACTTAAATGATCATAACTCAGCTCTGAATCAAGATGATGTCACGTTCGCTGTGTCATATTAATGTGCCATAACTTTGCTTCCAAATAACGTAGAGATAACGTAGAGTGTTTTTGGTATCTACATATAGGTTTCGCACACCCGGGAAACCAATTCAGAGCCGTGATAACATCTATTATCAATATTTCACAAAGTTATGGGGGAGGGGAACACATGTTCCGCCAGGAAAACGACACATCGTAGTTCAGTGTAATAATTTATTTATTAAAGCCATTATTTTGCTTGTAGAAGCCGAACGGAAGCAAACGTAATATCCGGTATGTTGTGAAAATGCTTAGACTATTGACAAAACTCTTTTATGATTGTTGATCACTGTGCGGCACTAGATAACCTGTCGCTCACCATATATCTGTTCTAGGCCTCGATGGGTTAAAACAATAGTGTGCTAAGTGAAATTTTTGGCCTTTAGAATAATAACCAGCTAAGTCATCTATAATATGTATAAAGTTTGAATTTATTCCAAATTCAGGTTAAAACAACAGATCAAGTCGACTTAGCACATTGTTATTCTCGGGAAAAAGAGCACATATCAGCATAATATCTGTTCAACACAGGACCAATTCGACTTGACACATTGTTATTCTCGTGTTATATGCTTATGGGCTCTGTTTCTGGGAGAACAGCGGTGCAAGTGCACTTAGCGCATTCTTATTCTGAGACATGTGGAGACAACACAGCGGAAATGCCTGGACTTAGTTTATTGTTGATCTAGGAACAATCTTTGTATATTCTGTGCTCCTGGTGTAACAAAGCGCTAAGTCAACTTGGTGTCTTGTTGATCCCAATTTTGCTTCTGTAAATCACTTTTGCAGGTAAAAATACTCTGATAACTTCACTTGATCTACTGTCAAATTCCAATCGCTGTGTGTTTCATCATTATAAGTCCAAGTCTACATGCTGATAAGTGGATTTAGCAGACTGTAGTTCTAAGCAAAAAGATATATACAATTTCGCTGTCAAGTCGACTTGACCCACTATTATTTTAGACCATCGGGCCTATTAGTATGTGGCCTATGTGATATCCACCTGCATCGTGCTTTTATAGTAAGGAAGAAAGCAATATTTTAAATGTGCCAAGCCCTGTACTAGGGTTAAGCAAAACATGAAGTTGATCCATCAAGGCGGTCTGCATAACCATGGCAGTAATGACACACATACATGTTCCGTTCCTATTGAGACAAGTAGTCGTTTAAATTTAACAATTTATTATTCTAGTAACTAGGTATATTGTGCACATCACATAAAAATTTGTTTCTCAATCAGATTGACAATTTACATAGTCATAATAATAGTATAATCTTTTTTTTAAATATTTTTGACCAGCAGAGATACCAAAGAAAAGCCTGGTAATGCGCTGATAACACAGTTTTCAGACATAATTGAACAAATAAAGTCCCAGCCATCGGCTCAGAGATCCAAACAAAATCGTAATGTGGGCTACACATATTTCTACTCCCCTAACTTGAATGAGATAGATGATATCACCGTCAATAACTATGATAACATACAGTTACACGATATCGGAAATTTGTAATTTAGTGCAGAAATTGACTTATATATGTTTTGGGCATATAAGATTAATGGTTGAGGACACCCGAATTCCAAACAGAGCGGTGAAATGGAGCTATCCACAAATGTCATTTCCATTTAATGCTCATTTGCTAGGGTAATGTTGAGAAAATACTGACGACGAATTTTTTTTATAAATATAGTTTGAACATACACCATCTTTATAAGATGTTTGCAACTAACCTAGTCTTGGCAACTAAATGCTATAGAGTGTCATAAACAAGTCACCAAAGATTATTGGGTACACTATTATTGCAACAAGATATGATGCAGAATATGTGGTAATTGGGGCAATATACGTTGATACCGTTCGCAGCACGATCATGATTTTTTATGAAGATTAACATAAAATACAGAAACTTTCTAGATGTGGTCGTGGCATGGTAGAATGAGTGAGGAATCAGTAGGTTCTGGTCATGCATAGTCCTAATCAGATATAAGCTCTCACTCTCACATAATATACAACTACCCAACAGGTTCAGTTGTGTCTTGAAGTGGTATGGGAGCGACCACCCTATTTTGCAGGAAGAGGTATCAATGGTAAAGACAATAAGTCTTACCATAAAGTGATGAAATCATATGAAGATATTTAGGTCGCTAATAACTATATGTCTCCTCCAGACATAGCAGATTAATTATCATTCATATAGAGTATTATTACTTATCTATTATAGAGTATAATTCTTTTGTAATACACATTGATAATCTAATAATTTAGGCAAGACACATGTATCCTACATCAAAAAACATTTCCAAGCACACTGTGATGCTATTTCAGATGAATATATAACAGATAAAGTACAGAATCAGGGAGGAGGGCAACACAGTTTCAGTTCAATGTTCAAATTCACCACTTTTGCTAAAGAACAATGACATTCAACCATTCAATGAACACCGGTATAAGGGTGAAAAATACTGAGGTACATGCTGAGACGTTAAATGTTATTACGGCAATCAAACTGCCAGATACTGACAATGTGGTAGTCGTAGGAACTGGTCTAAACTTGCTCATTCTGCTTTCAAAACTTTCTCATCATAGCAATGCCTAGCTGTGTAAACCTAGAACAGGTGATATTTATCGTACCATTCCACCGTCTCAAATACTTCTACAACGCCACAAAACAGTGGATATTGTTTCGGCTGTATTTTAGGCCTGTTTAGCAATAAATAAAGCTCTGGCCTGATAACGATATTATAAACATCCATGAAATTGTGGTTGGAGCTTCATTGATGGACAACTGCAACTAGTTCTTATGTAAAAGCTTCCTTCTCAAGCTGAAGAACTATCACATTTAATTTAATTAAGTGTGAATAGGACCACGAGAAAGTATCAAATGGCGCTAAATCAATTCCGAAGCTGCACAAATATGTGATCAATATATTGATGAGGTTAAGTATTTCAGTATTATCATCATGCCAGATGATGACATTCATGCAATTCTAAGATTCATGACAGTCATGCAATTCTAAGCCTTGTAGCTACAGTGATAAAAGTAACACATGGTATTTTTGTACAATTTCCTCATAGTTATTGTGTTGTTTTCAAATAATCATATTTTTTGCATTCCTCGTAACTACATGTAACATGGAAGCTGAGTTTTTTGATGCTGTGTATTTTTTTGTATCAGAATACTATTTAGGCGCCAAAAAGAACTTCCTACGACATTGAGAAAAATGGGTATGGTATTTTCTGTATAATTGGCGACCATCTTGGATTTTTCCCTGAAACTACATGTACTATGGAAGTTAGAGGTTATTACTGTTCTGTACTAGATTTTGTAGTATTAAAAACCTATATTTAGCCACCAAAATAACTTTCTATGACTATTAGAAAAAAGTTATGGCACCTAATGCATTATTGGCGGCCATCTTGTTTTTCAATTTTGAAAGGGAAAGACTAAAAATAGAGCTTGGGGCAGATTTGGAATCAGCATATCCGAATTGTGTAAAAACAACTGCATGACAAATTCCACTAAGAAATGCCTTACGAACTTCAAGAATGCCTTTTTTTTACAAAAATGGGCCCTGACTATAAGGACTGGTGTACAGAAATGTCAACTGTTTTCCACACACTGCACCCCTCTTTCTCCTCAACATGCTCAATAGGACACAAACCAGACTTTCATGGGTGGAGGGTGTTCAGTAACCCTCTCTGACCCGTGGACTAGCACAAAAAATGATCAAAAATGCCCCAAAAATACGTTTGAATAGCTGTTTATTAATTTTCCACAGATGAGAAACATTTTTTATTGGCATAATTAAATTTCTCGCCCCCAAAAACATATATATAGACACCAATTTTGTGACTCTAACTACCTTAGAACTCAAGTTATGGCACAAAACGTGATTTTCAAATTTCAAAGGCGGCCATTTTGAAATGGCCCAAAACAGGTAGGCCATCCGGCTTTCATTTATGGCATCGACTTTTGATATTGGGGGAGGTCTAGTGAGCAACAAAAACCTAGTCTCAGACTTTCATGGGTGGAGGGTGCACAGTAAGCCTCTCTGGCCCATGGACTAACACAAAAAATGACCGAAAATGCACAAAAAATACGTTTGAATAGCTGTTTATAAATTTCCCACAAGACAGAAACATTCTTTATTGGCACAATTAAATTCCTCGCCCCAAAAAATATTTGTATAGACACCAATTTTGTGACTAACTGCCTTAGAACTCAAGTTATGGTACAAAACGTGATTTCCAGATTTTGATGGCGGCCATTTTGAAAATAGCCCAAAACAATTAGTCCATCCCAACTTTTCTTTTATGGCATCGACTTTTGATATGGGGGGAGGTCCAAGGAGCAAAAAAAACTTGGTCTCAGACTATCCTGGGGGGGGGGGGGAGGTGCACGGAATCCTTATCTGGCCCATGGACTAAAAGCGGTACACCAGTTTCAACCTTAACCCGGCGAGGCCGTCATTATAACGTGCTCGCCTAGTCACATTGAGAAAGGAAAACACACGCAAGATTAAAGAGTTCGAATCCGAGACGCATGCACGACTGGCTAGGCAGTCAAAGCACCACGTCCCCTTCTCTATTTAGTGCTGTGGTTTTGTCTTTGTCGTTATCATAGGAAAAAAATATTACAACACACCCTGCAGTTTCTCGACAATCATCAAATATTCTTTCCAGAATACTTTATTTTGAAAATTAAATGCAATATAAAGGTGTTGAATACAAGTCTATATACTGAAACACCACTCTTATTTTATAGCTCTAGACTTTAACCCAACAACCGCCGGTCCCTATTATATTCGTGTTTTTTTTTCATTTTTTCTTAGCATATTAAACACCAGCTATTGAACGTGTTAAGGATAAAACGTGACATCAATCAGCAAGATTTTCAAATAGTTGACCTCCATTTTGTCAAATCAGAATACTTTTCACTCACTTGAAGTTGTGGATCGCGTCAGCGAGACACAACTTCAAGTGGGTGAAAAACCCAATTAAATAACTCAAAAGTGAAAGGGTTGAAGGTCTCACCACACAAATTCATACGCGCATATCATTAAAAAGTGAGAGTTACGATTTTTTATATAAAAATGTGGTGATTTATAGCAGGCTTGGGGTTAAATATTACATTTATATCATTTTGATACCAATTCATCTAGTTGGGAGACCATTTCTTCCTTCAAAAACATTGAAATCGTGAAATATAGGTAGAAAATGTAGTCCCTACGCTGGTAGTAACAAGGCATATGCTACATTTGGAAGTTCCCGTGTTTTGGCAACGCTCAGGGAAGGTACTAGGACCTTACATTTGCATGTGAAAATAGAAAAAAAGCCCCATGTTTAAGCACCCTTTTTTATTTTTTATATTGATAGAGTATGTCATGATGATTAAACAAATATACAGGTTTATATAGATATTTTCATTTAAAGAATGCTGGGAGGCCCAAGCATAATACATGTAAGTCTATGGGAGCGGTATTATGTGTGATGAGACGTTGAAGCGGGTGTATCGTGGCGATTTACAGCTAATTACAGAACAAACGCGCTGACAATAAATCAGAAAACCGCACAACGAGGGCAAATACATAAAGCGAAAATCCGCGCACAAGACAAAAAACATAAAAACAAAACTCCTCGTAACGAGAGCAAACACATATAACATGGCGGCGGGCATGACGTATTAATGTACACATTAAACTGATGAAGCGCAAATCTATCTATCCTCTTCTGTCAGCAGTGTCTACACCGCAGTGCAAATGCAAACAGCAGTAACTGCTGACTTGTAAAGTGAGCAGTTACTGCTGTTTGCCTTTGTACGCGGTGTGAAGAGGCAAACAGCAGTAACTGTTCGTTGTTCATGTAAGCAGCTACTGTTACTTGTCGTTGCATGTCGGTATCATAGACTCGCACATATATAGGGGAAGGTATTGTTCTTTTGTCTGCCAATCCCGTTCTCTGGCTTTCAACCAGTGAACATCTTACCAACCCGTGGGGGCTCTGGTAAATCCGAGTTTTGACGGGCTGTCAAAATACGAAATTGGCATAAAGCTATACATTGCAATATACGCAATCTGATCAGGGATTATCAATCAATCTCAGAGATTTAAAAACGGTGACGGCATACAGTATCAACACCCTACAGGGGCTCTGTTGTTGCTGTTTAAATCGCTAGATAGAGGCAATAATCGCTTTTAGTAGATCAGCATTACCAAATTAGATACATTATATTATCTAAGCGTGCTACCTGTGTTGTACAGCTTGTCTGTACACAGGTACACTTTTCACACCTATTAGTGAGCGACGCGTCATCACTCTCCTGAGTGTGACTGACAGCTTACACATCCCACTACATACTGTACAGTATAGTACAGTAATACGGGACATTAAAATATCAAAATTATTCTAAATTCTTTTTAACCTTGCCGCTAGCATGCCTAGTGGCAAGGTAACCGCTGGAGATGGGTCCCGCCCTTCTAAGGGCGTGCAGGGCGGCACTACCAAGAGTAGTACCGCCCTCAAGAGACTCCTGAAGTAGAGATAGAGACACTGGTGACACGAGTGAAAGAAAGAGCTGGCAACGACTCTAATGGGATTAGCCCTGATAGAGGACGAGCAGCGTGAAAAAAGTCTTAGGACTACCAGCAAGCCAGGTAAGTCTGCACCTAAGGGAGCCAATGGGGGGGGCCATTCCAAAGAAGAAGTCATTTGCGGGAGCACTCTCGGGTGCAAACAAGGGTGTTGAAACTCCACCCAAAGGTAATAGTGGTAGGTACGAGTGTTTAACAGAGTCACCAGTACAGATGACTCCGAGGAAGTCAACAGCCAAGAGGAGGCTGTCCGACGGCCGGCCACAGGTACTTAGACCTGTTGACCAGGCCCAGATAGGTCACAGGTCGTCGCAGCTAACGACCTTGGTAAGAGTTGCCGAGGCAGAGCTAGGTTTAGGGGGCTCACCAGCGAAGAAACAAAGGACGGCATCTCCAGTGCAGAAGACGCCTGAGAAAAAAGAAGAGATGGAGACCGTCGTTTCTCCACCTGAAGAAGTTCTGGCCACCCCCCTTCCGGAAGCAGAAGAAGGAGAAATCCTGTCCGACGGAGAGCGCTCTGACTGGACAACGATTCCAACCTCCAGGGAGGAGAGAGAGAGGAAAGAAGCTAAGAAGCAAAAGAAGAAAGAAGAAATGAAGCGTCGCGACGCCGCTCAACAGCCCCCTGCAGCAACAGGAAATAAGAAGACTGAAGTAAAGAAGAATGAAGAAAAGAAGAGGAAGACAACTGTTCAGCCAATCGTCGGCGTGAAACTGCCCAGTTCAGTCAATGGACCAAACCACCTAACTTTCATACAATGGTGCAAACGTATGGGAGTAAAGGTAAGTGAGACCAGGAGGACAATGGGAAAAGACCTACTCATCTTCCCTGAGTCAGAAGAGGACTCAAAGAAGATCTACGAGTCCATGAAAAGAGAAGACAGCGGCCTCATGGGGACCTCAGCTGTCTTCAGACCACCAAGAAGCTCTACCGAGGCCAAGGTAGAAGACGCCCTCAGCGTGGTAGTGAAAGACGTGGACACCACAATAGGAGAGGAAGATATTGAGAAAGCCATCCTAGAAAAACAAGGTCTGAAGGTGAAGGTCATCCGATTCATCAACAGGACCTCAGGACGTGGCATCCCGAAAGTCAAGGTCACTTTCGAGAAGAAGGAAGAGATGGAGGCAGCGATCAGCAACAGCCGTCTCTTCATCGGAACTGGCTCCTGCAGGACGGAGGAGTACAAGAAGAAGAACAGAATCCTGCAGTGCTACAGGTGCCAGAGATTCGGCCACGCCCAGGACTCCTGCAAGGCAAGAGACATCAGATGCGGAAAGTGCGCTGGGGCCCACAGGAGACAGGACTGCACGGCCAGAGCAAGCTACTGCGCCAACTGCACAGGAGATCACCTGGCATCTGACGGGAGATGCCCTAGAGCAATAGAGGTGAAAAGGAAGATCGCTGAGAAGAGAGAAGGCCAGCGACATCGCAGCACCCAGGAAGTCAACAGGAGATCCCAGCCAACTCAGCACCGAGAGCACCAACGTCAGGGTGAACGCGCCGATCAGCCCAAGAAGGCCTCAGGAGGTGAGAGTGAGTTACCACTAATTCGATTAGCAGATAGTGACTTAACCCGTCTTGCCCTTCTCTTTTCAGCCCACACGGTCCTGTACAGCAGAACGATCCACAGGAACGAAGGAAAGTTGGAGTGGGATGACATACCCCACCTAGCCAGCAAAGCAGTCGGTTGGGCCTTCAGGAAAGACATCTCCCCACTGATCATCAGAGACTACCTATCCCAACTTCCTGAGAACTTGTAAGTACAACCTAAACCTAAAGTAGAAAAAGTAGGGCCGTTTTTACTAGGTCTAGTACAGTACAGTACTCACCAGTAAAAACCTAACTAAAGTAGGAAAAACTAAAGTAGGGCTAAGTACAGTACAGTACTTATAAAATATGGATAACAGTTTACCACCAACTAAAAACGTTCAAATTATTCATGCTAACATTAACGGACTATATAAAAGAAGGACTGAACTAATTAACTATTTAAATGAATATAAACCACATTTTGTGACTTTAAATGAAACTAGACTTAGAGAGCAAACTAGAATCAGAATTCCAAATTATAACATTATCAGAAAAGATAGAAATATAATTTATCCTAATGGGCGCCTGCAGCATGCAGCAGGCGGTGTAGCTAATTTAATTAGAAAAGATATCAAATTTAATGAAATAGATACTTCAGATTTTAACGAAGAATTTTTGGCAATAAACTTCAAATCACAAGGTAAGACAGTGGCATTAGCAACTATTTATAACCCGCCAGATATTAAACCAAACATAGAGAATTTCAGGCATATAACTAATTTATATCCACTTTCAATTCTTATTGGAGATTTCAATTGTAAGCATACTTTTTTCGGATGTAAAGTAGGAAATACTAACGGAGACATTCTATTTAACATAATTGAAGAATTAGACTTACTAATAACCAACGACAGCACTGCAACTTATAGACCAGGGACGTCCTCTGGCGGCGATCTACTAGATCTAGCGCTAGTTAGCCGCCAGATGGCGTCACGCATCCAATCATGTGATGTAGGCGATGACATTGGTTCAGATCATTTGCCAGTTCATTTAACTTTAGCTTCACCTCAAATTCAAAAACAATTTCAGAGAGAAATTCTACAATATGAAAAAACAGATTGGAACAGGTTTAATAAAGAAATAATAAATAACTTAGATAGACTCGAACCTGAAACACCAGAGGAACTAGACTTAGCTAACGAAAAAATAAGCAATATAATTAAAGAAGGGCTAAATAAAGCGTGTCCTAAAGCAAAACGTAAAGATAAAGCACTTTTTATCTCAAATGAAACAATGAAATTAATTAAATTAAAGAGACAAATTAGACGCTTAGCTAGAAATACGCAAAAAGCAGAGGATAAAACTCTATATAATCAATTAAACAACTTAGTAAGTAAACAAGTAAACAAAGATAGAGAAGAATTTTGGAATCAGCAAACTAAAAAACTAGACGAAACTAAAGACTCTAAAGAATTTTGGAAAACTATCAATAGTATTAATGGTAAGAAATCAGGCGGCGCATCCAAGCCAATAATTAAAGAAAATGGTAATTTAACTCAAAACGACTTAGAAAAAGCAACCACGTTCGCTGAATCTTTAGGCAAAATTCATAATACTCACACAGGTGAAATTTTTGATGATGAATTTAAAAATTTAATAGATAAAGCTATAAATGAAAAATCGCAGCTTTTTTCAACTCTAAAAGAAAATAAAGTAGAAGATGGCGACGATAGTATACTACTCAGGGATATCTCGATTCAAGAAATAAAACTACAATTAGATAGGACCAAAGGTAGGTCTGCTCCAGGAGCAGACGGAATTAAATACACTATAATTAAAAAATGTCCAGAAATAGTATTTGAGAATTTAAAAACTATGTACAATCAGTGCTTAAAAATAGGGTATTTTCCAAGTAAATGGATGGAAGCTCAAGGAATTATGCTCCCAAAGCCTAAAAAAGACAATAAAATTCCAACTAACTATAGACCAATCAGTTTATTAAGTTGCATAGGCAAACTTTTTGAAAAAATAATTGCTCATAGAATGCGCAGTAAATTAGAAGAAGAAAATTTCTTTAATAAATGGCAAATAGGCTATAGAAATAAAAGATGTGCTATGGAACACATTCTCAGACTAGCTGATGATGCGCACATAGCACATAGCCGTCACCATAAAGGAGCTGCAATCTTTATAGATGTAGAAAAAGCTTTTGACTCCGTATGGCACAACGGACTAAGATATAAATTAATAAATACAAATTTACCAGATAAAATAGTAAGATTAATGTCTTCATTTATAACTGACAGGAAAATTTCAGTCAAAATAAATAATGAGACTTCAGACAAAATTTCACTTAATGCCGGCACACCTCAGGGCTCGGTTCTCAGCCCACTTCTATTCCTAATCTATGTAAATGATATTCCAATAGATCCCTTCAGTAATACAGTAGGGGTCTCTCAGTTCGCAGACGACCTGGGATTTTGGACTTTTGCTAAAAGTGAAAAAACAATTAAATATAGGCTAGCCAAAGTTTTATCAGACCTAGAAGCATGGTGCTCCAAGTGGAGAATAAAACTAAATGCTAAGAAAACGCAGCTTATGATGCTTAAAACTAAGAAAAATATAGAACTAGAACTTTTTGGCGAAAAACTCACTGCAGTACAGCAAGCAAAATTGCTAGGAGTAACTTTAGATAAGAAACTGACTTTTAATGCTCATATAGATGAGAACGCTAAGAAAGGAAGGCAACGCCTTGGTCTGCTCAAACTCCTGAGCGGCTCAAAGTGGGGCTGTAAACCCAAAACACTAATGAGACTATATAAAAGTTATATACGTCCAGTACTAGAATACGGCGCTCCAGTAATTTTAGGAGCGTCAGAAGCGTATATCAAGAAACTCCAAATCATTCAAAATAAGGCCATCAGAATAGCCTACAAATTGGATCCACTTTCGCACACTGAAGATATTCATAAAATTGCTAAGATCGATCTGATCAAAGATCGATTCCAAATTTTAACGTATAAATTCATAGATTCGCTCAAAGAGCATTCAGATCTTTTCAAACTTCAAAATGAATTAAGAGCTTCAAGAATTAAAAGAGGGCATAAAACACATTTGGACAAATTAATATCAGAATATGCCGAAATTTATGATGAAAATTGAGACTGCTGTGTGAATGCGGCTAGAGTTGTGTCAATGCCGGTCCGGCGTCAACAGCGTTGGGCCGACATTGACGCAACACTGGCAGCGCTGGCAGCATGCGTGAGTGACAGAAACACCGAAGTGCTTTCACAGTGTGGCTACCGCGGTGCCAATGTCGGTCCAGCGCTAACAACGCTGAGCCGGCATTGGCGCGACGCTAGCGGCGCTGACAAGCACTCGTGAGTGTGATAACAGCGTTGACGCGTTGACGGGCCAACACCTACGGCGTTGATCAGCCACCGCGTCACGATAACAACAGACGTCACAGTCTGTTGTCACTCACCACATGTCATCGCAGGAGGTGACAATCAACATAATTGTCACCCCCCGCGAGGACTGTCATGGTGAGTGAAAGCAAGGGTTTTAATCCCCTGGTGGCTCTGAAAAGAGAACAAGCGAACTTTCTTAATTTCACAATTAAGATGACACGCTTCTAGGAATTTTCTATTTCTCAAATTATCAACTTTAGACACCTTTTAGACCATTCCACCCAAATTCAATGAAATTACATAACTCTGACGTTCTTTCTCAGGGTATGCGGGAGTATGGCGATGGCACACAGACAGTCAGGCAAACAACACGAGGTAAATTGATCACATTTGATCCAAAATTCAGAACGCAATTTTAAGTATGTCAAACATACTAAGTGAACTTAAGTGAACACGAGAGGCATAGGTTTAATAAAAGAAATGTCTCAAATGTTCATTTAAAGGATCTGTCAAAACTAAAACTTTATCGGCCTTTTTCATCCAGATTTCAAGAGTTAAGACACGAGATATAGGTTAGCTACCGGCTGATTCAACACCTCATTTAGACCACCGCGACCCTCTGTTCGCCGAGGGCGCATCAAAATTAATTAAATTCTAAAATGCTTCTGTTTCCAGGTTCCTTGCCTCCCTTGCCAACCAGACATTTTCTAATGAGTATTATATACTAATGAAATATTTGGATAGGCTAAGAGAAAGCTTTTCATACAAGCTTCGAATGCCTTAATCCCTCTCTCAGCACCCTTCGGGTGCTAGGGTTCACTCAGTCAGTCTTTTGTCTGCATGGGAGAATAACACTTCATTTCGCTCGGCGGTGTCCGGCAATTAATTCTTGGGAATGGGATAGGATAATAAGGACCCTTCGCATGCGACATCTTGTACAGTCCCCTCTTAACTGGTGAACGCATGATGCGACTTAAAGCTGCTCCGCGGGTTAACATCAATTTCGGTTTTTAATTTTGTAATGAAGTAGAGTATCACGCAGATCATGATTTAATTTTTGTCAAAATTTTTAGATTAAAAAACTTATCTAAATTTATAAGAATCCAGAGAAAACCTAAACAAACTATTTCTACACCTAAACGATAGTTCAACGTTAGCACAGCATGTTGATGCCGTCGGTCTAGCGTTGGGCAGCCAATACGTGCTGCATGGGGATCCAACCAACCCCTCTCTTTTTCGTTCTCACACCAGACGGTGGGTATTTGTGGTATAAAATGTTGTATACGGCAGACAGTTTTGTTTACATGGCAATATACCACTTGAGCATGAAACTAGTTTGGTCTTTTTCAGTGCTTTTAAATTGTTCATGATTTTTTTTGAATTTTTAGTAAAGATCAGTAGGCTATTTAAAATTCTTTTTTTTTAATTGACATGTCAAGTTATCCCTTTAAGCGAAGCAATTCTAAAATAATAGGTCTAGTAAGGAGTATAGTAATATACTCTATACAGGGTATATTTTTTTCAATTGAACAGACAGGATCGACAAGGAATAAACGAGTTAAGTTCAGATAAAAGGTTTTACGCTTTCACTCTGGCTATATTCTCGTATGAAAGCTGTGGTATTCAAAGAGTCAATGATCTGCTCCGGCGACCGTTTAACCCCAAGGGAGTGCGTATGACTTCCACTTCTTTACAGTTGTCGCGTCAGACGAGCATAAAGGCGATATTTATTTCCCAGATGGTCATAACACAGAAATTCGCAATTACACTTGTGTTTATTATCTTGCAAAATCAAGATAGTGCACATATAATTCCGAGCCTCCGAGTTATCGCTTTACATTGTGTTATTATACCATTTATTTTACCGCAACTAACTGTGCTGTTTTAAAAAAATGTTCACACAAAAAGTCAGGTTTATTTCAAATTGTAATATTTAAATTTTCGAAAATGATTTTTTTGTTTTCATTGCTTCCACGGGAATTATATTCAATAATTAAATGTATGTCTGCAAAGAAGTGTATATCGCATTTATGTACAGCAAGGCATATTTTAAATAGAATTATTTGGATGAAAAAAAATGTACATTACATTAGAAAAAGGAGCTTCTGAGTTTTCATAAATTATCATATTATACTATTATATTTTATCAAATCAAAACAACTTGTACCCTCTCCCTTAACCCTTTACCCGCCGGTGTCGCATATATTCGGGTTTTTATTTTTTATTAGCACATTAAGTACCACCTTTTGAACATGTTAAAGATAAAATGTGACATCAATCAGAAATATTTGAAAAAAGTTTACCTCCATTTTGTCAAATCTGAATAATTTTCACTCGCTTGAAGTTGTGGATCGCGTCAGCGAGACACAACTTCAAGTGAGTGGAAATTCAGATTGAATAATTTGGCGGTTAAAGGGTTAAGGTGCGCAAGATGTATCAATTAAGCACAGGTGCATGCACCGCTCGCATGAGCTGTAATTGAGTATGCAATGAAGGTATGAAAGCGATGTTACACACAGCAAATTTCACTTTCTTCAAATGAATGAATGAATGAATGAATAAATGAATAAATGAATGAATGAATGAATGAATGAATGAATGAATGAATGAATGAATGAATGAATGAATGAATGAATGAATGAATGAATGAATGAATGAATGAATGAATGAATGAATGAATGAACATTATTGTGTGCATATATTATATAGGCTATAGTCTGGACAAAGCGAACCTCTTGTATTGATGATAGGTGAATGATTATGAGATGCCTTATGAGCTGCCTTATGAGTTTAGGTCCTTCGTTCATTTGCTCAAACGTCCTTCGTTCGTTCATTATTTTCTTCGTTCGTTCGTTCGTTCGTTCGTTCGTTCGTTCGTTCGTTCGTTCGTTCGTTCGTTCGTTCGTTCGTTCGTTCGTTCGTTTGTTCGTTCGTTCGTTCGTTCGTTCGTTCGTTCGTTCGCTCGTTTGTTGTTTGTTCGCTCGTTCTTTTTTGTTTTTTCGTTCGTGTCCAAACTCATAGAGGTCACGGTCGAGAAGTGTCATGGAACTGATATTTCAGTCATTTATCAAACAAATTCAACATACATGTGTTTACTTCTGTATCTCTTTTTGAATTTTATGGCTTAAATTACATGAGTTTTTATGTGAAATTGTATGCTCCGGCATTTAGAAAACATTTATGGTAAAGTGTAGGGGAATAAGGGAAGAAAACCCTTTTGCATTAAATGCGCTGATTCTGTTGATAGTGTACGCGTTTTATTGTATTTTTAATGGTGAGATCTGCGTTTTTCTGCAGTTGATGTTGTTAACTGTATTACCATTTTCTATCTCTGATCATAAAGCCAGATAGCAGGAAAAATACTATTTTTCTACTTATTGTTTGCTACGTAATATATCTTTGCCTAACATTGAGCCAACGTTGCACTTACATCTCGTCTGTTCTTCCCTTGAGCCCTGTCTTATTGTACTGCACCGACGAAAGCCAGACAAAAACAAGGCAATAACACTGAGGCTGTAACTCCTAATTTTAGTCGGGCTGGTCTTTATGCGAACAAGATTCTAAAAATTGTCGCTGGGAAAAATGAATGAAATAATAATAATAAATAAATAAATAAATGAATGAATGAATGAATGAATGAATGAATGAATGAATGATTGAATGAACAAATAAATAAATAAATAAATGACTGAATGAATGAATGAATGAATGAATGAATGAATGAATGAATGAATGAATGAATGAACGAATGAATTAATGGATTATTGAACGAATGTATTAATAAACAAAATAATGAATGAATGAATGAATGAATGAATGAATGAATGAATGAATGAATGAATGAATGAATGAATGAATGAATGAATGAATGAATGAATGAATGGATGCATGCATGAATGAATGAATGAATGAATGAATGAATGAATGAATGAATGAATGAATGAATGAATGAATGAATGAATGAATGAATGAATGAATAAATGAATGAATGAATGAATGAATGAATGAAGGAATAAATGAATGAATGAATGAATGAATGAATGAATGAAGGAATAATTAGATGAATGAATAAATGAATGAATGACTGAATGAATGAATGCATGAATGAATGAATGAATGAATGAATGAATGAATAAATAAATGAATGAATAAATGAATGAATGAATGAATGAAGGTATAAATGAATGAATGAATGAATGAATAAATGAATGAATGAATGCATGAATCAATGAATGAATCAATGAATAAACGAACGAACAAACGAACGAACGAACGAACGAACGAGCGAGCGAGCGAGCGAGCGAGCGAGCGAGCGAGCGAGCGAACGAATGAATGGTGGAATGAATGAATGAATGAATGAATGAATGAATGAATGAATGAATGAATGAATGAATGAATGAATGAATGAATGAATGAATGAATGAATGAATGAATGAATGAATGAATGAATGAATGAATGAATGAATAAGTGATGAATGATTAAATAGATAAATGAATGAATAAATGAATAAATAAATGAATGAATGAATGAATGAATGAATGAATTATTGTGGCTCTATGCCACTTTTGTGCACATAGTCTAAAATTGACCAGAAGAACCTCTCGAAGATGGTCTTATCCATAATCAGATGCCACTGCCAGACACAGGATTCGAAATTTAAACCCTGCCGAGGTCTAGCACGGTACGGAAGCTCCTCGCAGTGCCGAGGATTTGCGAGTGGGCGGAGAGATAAACTTTTTTTTGTTTATTAGAAACCAGTATACAAGGACAAAACACCAGCTGCGGCGTGACAAGCTAAAAAATTGCTTTGAGAAAAAAATGTTATAATTCGCAGAAAAATCACAAATGGGAAAATACGTGGAATTTCTAGCAACATTATGACGACATTCTCAGACAGCCGACGCACGAGACTGTGAGCCAATGCGCCCAGCATTGTACCGGCATTGTTTCATTGGCTAGCGTTTGTTTGCTGTTTTACGACGGCCACAACACATAGATTGGCTTAAAGATGAATCCTTTGAAATGTCCACCCTGAGAAACGGGATTTTGCTGCTCTGTGAAGCAAAAGTGCAGTATCTGCTCACTTGTAAAATAGGCAGATACTGTCTTTGAGTTTACACGGCGATGTGGCTGTTAATATCAAGAGCTGCTGATGATGAGCTCTCGAGAATTAGTGTTCCACCAGATTTCACGACGGTTGTAGAATGCAGTCGTAGAAAAACACGGCTGGTACTCATATACAGGAATTTTTAGATTAATTATGGGATCTCAACCCATGTGCTGCTAAGACTGTACAAATACGTTTTCAAGCACATTTGAGACTAAATAGATGCTCAGTTAGTCAAAAAATTCAATTTTTGAGATGTCTATTTTTCATAAATAATAATAAAAAGTCTCCCAAAGACAACGTCAGCAGTATAAGGATTAAAAGCTACTAGGAGGGACAGAAAATCACAAGTGAGTGGGTGGCCGGTCTGTTGTTTTAGCTGGATTACAGCGCACCGTGCGAATTTACCTGGAACTAATCAGCATTGATATGAGACAAATATCGTCCCGTTTGAAGTTATAGTCTTTTTGTTTGAGCAGCAGATATATACGTACGTCCATGATATTATCAACTTTATTTCCCAGGAAAGTGTCATAAACTAGCAGTACGTCAATATAGAATGCTGGTATCATTATGTTTATTATATATATAGGCCATGCATAAAACAAGTCATAAAATAAAAAAAATATGTAGGTGCTACACTGCCACTTTGTAAAGTAGCAGTTTAGCACTTTCTAACTCCAAGGGGACGATAATTATATGGTTCTAATCGATACACACATGCAATAGGGGTGTGATCACATTGGGTGTGATCGGCAGTGCGAAACCTAAATTGTCAACCCAGCTAATACGATAATCTCAACCGACATTGAGTCAACCTTGTTCAAGAACGTATTTGCTGGGAAGGAGCAAATTATCGGGAGCCTCTGTGACCGAGAGGTAGCGTGATCGGTCTCAGGCCGCCAGAGTTCAAATTGTCCAATCCTGTGTCTGAAGGGCAGTGTCATCTTATACATTCATCTCGGTTCTCCTGGCCTAGTGCAAAAAGGTGGCATGACATTCCTATCATTTGCAAAACATTGTACTCAATTAGTCCTGCATTAAACATTTTGGAGCAGAAAGAGATGAACGTGACATTATTACTCAATCAGTGATGTGTATAGAACGTTCTTGACCCCCCAATGCCACTGGGTCGACATCACATGCTTGCTTGAATGTTCATACATTACTCCCTTCACCGTGTTGTTGATAGCTTAATAAATATAGTATTTTCGAAAGGATATTCTTTATTTTTTTCATCATCATGTTCATCTGGAGCAATTTAATCAATCAGGCCAAAATCATTATTTTTATTTTGCTCCTGGATATGCTCTTAAGTTTAAAAAATGTCCATAGACTAGAATTGCGTACGTCTTTTAAATTTTGGGTTGCATTTTCATCAGTTATAACAGAAATAAGAATGAGATTTAATGTTATTCCTGTATCTTGGACATAAAGCTCATTTTCATTTCTCTCTTAACTGGTAATGTGCAACCCAAAATTCAAAAATACGTACGCAATTCTAGTCTATGGGCATTTTGGAAACTGAAGATCATATCTAATTTATCGAATGGTCTCAGACCAGATTTTTGCGCTTTACAGGCTTATATTAATTATATTATTATTGTGATATCTAGGAGCCAACATAAAAATGGTGATTTTGAGCCTGATTGTGTGGATTTAACATAATATTTGTGCGAATTTGACTGAATAAAAATTAATTGTGCCGCTGTTTCAAAAGCTGCCTATCCTGTTGAAGTAGTTTATGTAGTTGAGAAGTAATAAACTATGCAACGAACAAGTTCGAATCATTGTGGTGCATCAATTCAAACACAACAGAGCATTTTAGGGTACTATTTAACGTGCGTGGGAAGTGTTTTTAATTTTAGTAAAAAAATATGCGATGCAATTTATTATCATGATCTGTATTTTAATAGAGATCTAAAAATAGGATATAAAAAATCAAAACCCAACATAAGATTTTGATGCGACAGTTGCCTCTAAAGGCCATCATGAATCAAGTATTATGATTCGATGGCTCAATATAGACGTGATGCATGATCAGCATTTTTTTCACTTGTCCCCAGTGGCTCGTCTGAGAGCCACTGTTGGTGACTGACTGTTCTATGTGTTGTGGCATGCCCTCAGCACGTGTCTTGTTCGTCCTGATTTGTCCAGACACTTCTGGCTTGGTCATATGATGAATCAGATGAATAATTCAGCTGTGTACGTGTCATAAGGCATGGCTAGCCCAGACCCTACTGACTGTCATCTTGCTCTGTCAAATCCAGATACCTGCAGACCGCATACAACTTGACAGCTGAGTTGACTGACCGTATACTGTGGATCTGGTAATATTCGCGAGGTTTTAATTTTCGCGAATTTCGAGAGGAGGACAAATTCGCGAATTTAAGAATCTCGCGAAAATTATTATTATAATAGCACCAATATCATCTAAATTGATAATTTGAAAATACTAGACTTCGTGCAAAGTCCCAAAATCACAAATTTGCGAAAATCCAAACCCGCGAAAATTACTATGCGTGTATGCTAAACTGTCTGTCTGTCTGTCTGTCTGTCTGTCTGTCTGTCTGTCTGTCTGTCTGTCTGTCTGTCTGTCTGTCTGTCTGTCTGTCTGTCTGTCTGTCTGTCTGTCTGTCTGTCTGTCTGTCTGTCTGTCTGTCTGTCTGTCTGTCTGTCTGTCTGTCTGTCTGTCTGTCTGTCTGTCTGTCTGTCTGTCTGTCTGTCTGTCTGTCTGTCTGTCTGTCTGTCTGTCTGTCTGTCTGTCTGTCTGTCTGTCTGTCTGTCTGTCTGTCTGTCTGTCTGTCTGTCTGTCTGTCTGTCTGTCTGTCTGTCTGTCTGTCTGTCTGTCTGTCTGTCTGTCTGTCTGTCTGTCTGTCTGTCTGTCTGTCTGTCTGTCTGTCTGTCTGTCTGTCTGTCTGTCTGTCTGTCTGTCTGTCTGTCTGTCTGTCTGTCTGTCTGTCTGTCTGTCTGTCTGTCTGTCTGTCTGTCTGTCTGTCTGTCTGTCTGTCTGTCTGTCTGTCTGTCTGTCTGTCTGTCTGTCTGTCTGTCTGTCTGTCTGTCTGTCTGTCTGTCTGTCTGTCTGTCTGTCTGTCTGTCTGTCTGTCTGTCTGTCTGTCTGTCTGTCTGTCTGTCTGTCTGTCTGTCTGTCTGTCTGTCTGTCTGTCTGTCTGTCTGTCTGTCTGTCTGTCTGTCTGTCTGTCTGTCTGTCTGTCTGTCTGTCTGTCTGTCTGTCTGTCTGTCTGTCTGTCTGTCTGTCTGTCTGTCTGTCTGTCTGTCTGTCTGTCTGTCTGTCTGTCTGTCTGTCTGTCTGTCTGTCTGTCTGTCTGTCTGTCTGTCTGTCTGTCTGTCTGTCTGTCTGTCTGTCTGTCTGTCTGTCTGTCTGTCTGTCTGTCTGTCTGTCTGTCTGTCTGTCTGTCTGTCTGTCTGTCTGTCTGTCTGTCTGTCTGTCTGTCTGTCTGTCTGTCTGTCTGTCTGTCTGTCTGTCTGTCTGTCTGTCTGTCTGTCTGTCTGTCTGTCTGTCTGTCTGTCTGTCTGTCTGTCTGTCTGTCTGTCTGTCTGTCTGTCTGTCTGTCTGTCTGTCTGTCTGTCTGTCTGTCTGTCTGTCTGTCTGTCTGTCTGTCTGTCTGTCTGTCTGTCTGTCTGTCTGTCTGTCTGTCTGTCTGTCTGTCTGTCTGTCTGTCTGTCTGTCTGTCTGTCTGTCTGTCTGTCTGTCTGTCTGTCTGTCTGTCTGTCTGTCTGTCTGTCTGTCTGTCTGTCTGTCTGTCTGTCTGTCTGTCTGTCTGTCTGTCTGTCTGTCTGTCTGTCTGTCTGTCTGTCTGTCTGTCTGTCTGTCTGTCTGTCTGTCTGTCTGTCTGTCTGTCTGTCTGTCTGTCTGTCTGTCTGTCTGTCTGTCTGTCTGTCTGTCTGTCTGTCTGTCTGTCTGTCTGTCTGTCTGTCTGTCTGTCTGTCTGTCTGTCTGTCTGTCTGTCTGTCTGTCTGTCTGTCTGTCTGTCTGTCTGTCTGTCTGTCTGTCTGTCTGTCTGTCTGTCTGTCTGTCTGTCTGTCTGTCTGTCTGTCTGTCTGTCTGTCTGTCTGTCTGTCTGTCTGTCTGTCTGTCTGTCTGTCTGTCTGTCTGTCTGTCTGTCTGTCTGTCTGTCTGTCTGTCTGTCTGTCTGTCTGTCTGTCTGTCTGTCTGTCTGTCTGTCTGTCTGTCTGTCTGTCTGTCTGTCTGTCTGTCTGTCTGTCTGTCTGTCTGTCTGTCTGTCTGTCTGTCTTGTGTATGTATCGGTGTGTTTCTCTGTCTGTCTGTATGTCTCTGCCTGGTATGCCCTATATCATATAATTATAAGATATCACTAGCGATACATTATATGACAAAAATGTAACAAATCACTTGAATTCATTTGAAAAAGAGAAAGATATCATCCCAGAGATACCCTCCCCCCCCCCCCCAACACACACACACAGGTTTAACAGTGCCATCTGAATTTGAAACAATAAATCAATATTGCCCGAACAATCTATCTATAATAATGCTAAATTTATTTTAAATGATTTTGCTGGCTTTATTTAAAATGATAATTAGATTAATGTTAGTCTGATTAGAATAATCTCGCCCTTCCCAATATTATGGGTCAGAACGCAGCATGTAGGCCCCTATCTGGTCCCGTATTCTGGAACAAGTTACGATATATCGCACCTTGCACGAGAAAACAGGGCCTGACACTTGAGATGCACACATTATTACAAATGGCTAAAATAGCCGAACTATATTTCTGAGGGTGTTTTTAAAAATGCTCGCTAACGATAACAAATCATATACTGTAAATCAGCAGAGTGGATTCATAGATGGTCACTAAGTTAAGTAAACTCAATTAAAATGTATTGCAAGGGCGGTAATCATTAATAGGGATTACATAGATCGCGTGCCGCCGGTGACGGTACAGACATGGATTACATGCTAATCCGCATTTTCACTCTGTCATGTGATTTGCGGCACGCAATCGCTCTGCGTAAATTGAGACTGGACTGGTGCAGATGGCTAATCCGTAACACGTTGGGCTTTTGCTAACTAGCTGCAGATCTCACTGACAAAATTAGGTCGGATATTGCGCGGAAAAGACGTGAGAAAACCTGCCTTTGGTTTTCTAGTGTGGATTTGACAAATGTGGAGGGCAGGCGCATCTGGTGGTAAACATTGGGCGATGACAGGCCGCAGCCACTGAGACGCAGCTCGTACAACCCCTCATTTGAGAGAGGGCTACATCCACTTGCCTAAATGGCCCTGATCAATCAGTTTAGCCCCTGGTGGCGATTGCGCTATCAGAGAGCGTGACCTTCGTTTCCCGCCGTCGCGCGTCTACCTCTAGTGTCGTCTGCTACACGCGACCGCCATTACAACAGCAGCAGCGCCTCTGTACTTGCACGGCAACCACGTGGAAATGAATTTAATTTGATAAATGACTAATAGTAAAATGCATCAGTGAGTATTTTCCAGCATTTTTCTGAATAGAAAGTGCCCACTTTGTATATATATGACGGCTTCTATGCCTACTGTCAGCCAATAAGGAGGGATGGTTAGCACCATCTGTGTGGCACACGTGACAGGCAGTAAATGATGACGCAATCATCGTGTGGGTACATGGGGCAGACCCATAAAGACGACGAGGCTGTCATGCCTATTGTTCAAATAGGTCTGAATGCCAAGCGATATGTGACCGACTACCAGCGTAACTCTATTTTTATTAAGTACTCATTTTACAGAAATGAGAAGCTCCGTGGCTGATGGCTATTCCTGTTTTATTTGACCACAGAAAGACAGAACCAGGGTTCAAGTTCTTTGTCTAGAAAGCAGTCTCATTACTTATTGTTTATCAAGTGATTTCTCTGCATCGGCTACGTGAAGTTGTGTCTCGCTACCGTGACCCACAACTTCAAGTGGGTGACACAATATTATGCTCTGAAAACCAGTAATGATGTACAGCATTAGGCCTATACGTCAGTGGACACAATAGAAAAGATAAATGACTTACAAGGCGAGCATGGATTTGTTTGGGGTTAAAATCCATATATATATATATATCTTATTACAAAACATATTGACCTCAAATATCGTCAACCAGTATGATACAGTCATAAGGTAGGTATACAGTAAAAATCGGAAATAATCCGTAATGTGGAAATAGTTTTACCAATAACTCCATAGGGTCTCGGATTTACAAAACAACTGAGCGATAAAGCCTAATACTTAGAAAAATGTCAATGATAAACACGTAGAAATATCATATAGGATATGACAATAGACTCGATTGAGCTATTCTTAACCACGTTAAGGATAATGTGATATGGGACAAACAGTGCAGCTACAAAGTCATCAATTGAGACAATTACTTTGTATGTGGAAATATATTGTGAGCAGTTCTTTAACATGTTAAAATATTAACGACCTTAGCTAAGCCTGTTGTAATATTGCGTATTACATGATAGGTTTTGGTTGGGAGGAAGAAGAAAAATGCTTGTTTATTTCACCACAAAATACACATAATAAATGATTTAAATTCATAACAAAATGCAAACTATAGGGCAAGGAGACGTCCATAAGGACTCTGAAAATCGCTGTTATGGATGCCACCTGAGTAAATGATGTATTAAACAATAATAAATGCCATAATAAATACATAATTTAGGAGGGACCGTTCTTGTTGCCAATCTGGGTCGTTATTCCTAAAGCGACTGACCCAGATCTTACGCATCTCATTGGTCGGGATGGCATCTCGACCAATCAAAAGCCTTCGATATAGAGCGATCGCTTTGGGAATACCGGCCCAGATTCGCAATCAGCTTCTATCACATCAGATAATGTAAATCGAATTCATCTTCATATTTCACAGTCAATCGAAAAGCTGTTCTAAACATGTCAACATTTTTATTAGCGGAGGCTACTGCAACTATCTTGTTTACAGGCACGAATACATCTGGACTGTTTGGCCAGTGTATTTTATACAGCTCCACAATTTGTCCTTTGTCCCGTTGGATAAGAATGGGTGTATATGCCACTCCGTAAAGTGGCAGATACACCCTTTCATATCCAGCGGGACGATGTGATAATGGTGCGGAAAATAAAAAGAGCCCTTCGGTATTACTTCACACCGAAAACGAAATTGTCCAATTAGTCTTTACGTTCTGCTGAGGGATATCTTTTCAGTCAGGTTTCGACCAGCCAGTTCATCTGGGCTCTGAACTGTGATACGTATAGGTTACAATATCCCACCATATATTTTTATCGAGCCTTCGGGTGGTTTAATTGGATCGTATCGTATCGTATCGTATCGTATCGTATCGTATCGTATCGTATCGTATCGTATCGTATCGTATCGCATCGCATCGTATCGTATCTTATTGTACGGTATCATATCGCAGTAGCAATAATCGGCTATGAGACATATATTCTTTGTTAGAATTAGTATCAGTCCAGTAGAGCTTGATTGGGGCATAGGGAAATTGATACCAGACAGGAATATTGGGAGTTGACAAATGTATTCATTCGAGCGTTCCTGAATTACAAAATAGAGCAAGGCGGCTCTAGAGTTCCATGTGAGAGCCAAAGATCAAATGGGATGTTTAGAGACCAGATGGTGATGTGGGAGTAACTTGATACGAGATCACAGAGAACATATCGAGCGTCCAGTTTGTCAGGAGTTTTAATCAGATCGATGAGTTTGAAACGGGAGACGTCTCATCGATCCGGATCGTCATGATAAGCGTGGCTGCAAAGGCAAACAGCAGTAACTGTTTATTTTAAAAGTCAACAATTACTGCTGTTTGTCTTTGGACAGGAGAATATCTTTTGTCAGCCTTTCCTGCCACGGGAATTTTGAAGATCCAAACTATTTTTTCCAGCAGAGCTAATTTAAATCGCAATATCGCATCGGAAGGATCCTTTTATCACAATGCGCTCATGTCTGATGTCAATATTTTTTGTCCTGAAATCACCAGAGGGGCCGTGGGGTGTCCAAAAGTGCAACTGTGTCGGGTCAATTTGACAATAATCAACATCAAGAACACACAGGAACCGAATGGTGCTGTTTTCAGGCGGCCATTTTGAATGCCATCACCGGAAGCGCCAGTGCTCATTTGCTGGACACACTTTTCTTGATTGGAATGTGCTGATCTATCCAGATCTAAGAAAAGCGGTGGAAGGAAATGGTGCTTTACGTCTCTCCTTTCACAGATAGGCTAAATTAGTCGCGTAAAACGACCTCGGCCACAAATTAATAGCGAGTGAAAAACCAACGGCCGTGGTAGAAGGGCAGGAAACAGACACATTTAGCGGTGTCGGTTTGATGTTGGGCCAAGTTGTCGCCGATAGGATCACAGTATCCTGTTTGTTACAAAATGTACTCGCGTAAAACGACTACCTAAGATTGAACCAAAATTCCGCTACATTGTTAAATTTATTTCTCCCCAACTAGTTTCTGGACACTGGTGCTGTTCTTCAAGAAAACCACAATTCTCTGAATTTGCACCGAGATGGCAAAGCTCATGGTCAACGTCAGCCGAGACCTCTGATAATTTGAGCCTTTGAATTGCCACAAGATGATTCGGCACTACCCTCTGGTTTCAACACAAACATATTATTCTTCTGACTGAAACAAACTACCAAAGTGTCGTACAAATTTGTGAATCTTCTATTTTTAAATGTGTGTACTTTTTTCAATAAATAATTTATTGTAGCTGAACAGTTTCTTGTTCCAGGAAAAGACATGATTGTCATCGGTACCTTTAAATAATGCAAAGAATACAAATCAATTACCTTTAACGTGATATAGAGAGAGGTGCATTATTAATAAGGGATGCTTTAACATGCTCAAGGTACGGTATAATGGTTTCAATTGTATAATTTCTGAATTATTATGCAATTATTCTGCAATATTTAAAGTATTATCCTATAAATAACGCTCGTTCCGTTATTATTAACAGGACGATTTTTTTTTGCACGGATGTATCCATCCATAATAAGAGTCTACCCGTTGTTAACAGGATAAAAAATACTAGAGCAATATTTTAAAAAGTTAATATTTATTAATATTTAAAAATTTAAAAAGTTCACTTATGTTGACTAATACATATTATCGATAGTGTACGTTTTGCTGTATATATATAGATAGATCACGTTTTCAAGTGACATTTATTTCTCACAATTTTTCGACTTTAGCTTGTTAGGAATACGTTTAGGGTAAACCACCTTCCCTTCAGGAAGGCTAGGCTTATCGAGGTGGCAGACTCAGTCTATGACCTCGAGAAGCCTACTGTAGGGAAGGTGCGGTAAACACGTTTCTCGGTGAACACAAAATCTGCTGAACTTTAAAAAGATCGATATTTATTGCAGACTTATGCGTCATCCACCAGTAAACTACTAAGCGCGTTTATAGTCGTTTTCAATCAGTTTTATTACCGGTTTAAATCGCAGTCATTGGGAACGAAATATGTGTTAAAACATACAGATCTACAAATGTTTGAGCTCAAATTAAACATATATCAGCAATTTTCACCAACTTGAAGTTGTGGATCGCGGTGGCGAGACTCAACTTCAATACTCTCTTTGCACGAGTTTGCGCGTGAACATTAGTCTGAACAAAACAGTTCAGCTTTGGTCACTGTGTGGCGTGTTGTATTGAAAAGTGTGTAACTTTAATCTGAACAAAATAGTTCAGCTTTGGTCACTGTTTTTTATTATTTAATGTAGCGGTAAAGGGTTAAAATTCGAATATATTATATGTCGTATGATGCTGAGCTGGATGTGAACCTCTCTTCTGGAGCAGTAGGCGGGACCTGCGTTCACGGTCCACTCCGGTGCGGGGTGTTCCTTAATCCAGTCTTAATGAGCACAGACATCACGAGGTGTCCTTGAAGGGGAGCGTGACTCGGACCCCCCATCAATCAAAGTGCAGCACAATGAGCCATAGACCCCGACGCAGCAGGCATGGATACATTGACTCGTTGTTGTTTTAATGTTGGTCCAGCTGGTCCAACAATAAAACAACAACGAGTCAATATTTCGTGCGTTTTTGAGACTAAGTTTGACCTAAATTCAGATCATGCATGTGTGGGTGGGGACTGTTTCACGAAAGATGCAGCAACGTCGATCCAATGTTGTTTTAGGCTGGAACATAGTCCAGCCTTAAGACAACAATGGATCGAAGTGTTTTCCGAGAGGAATACAATCCATGAGAGTAAAAGCGATAAACTTCGGGTCCGCAATTCAGTATAGACTTCTATTAGAGACCCGCGCGCATCAAAAGAGTAAATAATAAACTATCGTGTGCTTTGTCATTTGTCTCAAAGGATGAGGGTGTTGCGACACAAATAAAGCGAATTCTTTTTTTTAGATATTATTGTATTTTCAAAGGAAAATCAATTATTTAAAGCGTGGATATATTTTCTTTCATTTAAAACTTCTATTTGCAATGCCACCTTCAAAGTAATGAAAAACAACAAGGACTAGTACAGCACTTGAAACATAAAATCGTCATTAACTGAACAAACCAGATAAAATGTACTGCAATTAAAATTATCTTAAATAAGAAATGCTGAGCTCGATGTGGCTTGTTTTTAAAATCAGGTGTTTCTCGTGATTCAAAGCTGGAAATTGCTTCAAATGACGACAAATAGCAACAAAATAAAAACTGTGGAGCCGTCGTAAAGGGACGAGTAAAGGGACGACTCATCAAACGTCCACTTTTTTCCAAGAAGGAAGTTATAAAACAGATTCAGTCATCAAGTCAAAGTACAGCAAGAATGCAATTACATAGACCGTGATACTATACGCACCAGGCGCGATTTGCATCTTTATCCGTTTCTGCGGAAAATTATTCTAATCGCGACATTGAGCACCACGCCTCCGCTCGCTTCAGCGATTGGTAATTTAATGTACACACAATGCTTTGATTTCAATGAATAACATATCGGACGTGTCAATTGAATCGTATTTAGACGTCAGAATCTGACGTATGTAGACGTAAAATTCTGACGTCTAAAGTCGATCCCCGCACTGAAGAGTAAAAATATTTATAAAGGTCGTAGACCCATAACATAGGCATTCAAATATATCGGAAAGTGCTGACTAGACATTTATGCTGATTCCAAATTGAAAAGAAAAATTTGGTCTCCACGGTTTATACAAAAATATTTCAGCGTTACAAGAGTTCAACTATTACAGTCTGTTACAATTAAGGCCAAAGACATCCAACCGCCGTCATCTCGTTGTTATTTAGGTTGGCGTAGATTACTTGTGCCGAATGTTTTCGCATCATACTAGAATAAAATACAGAAACATGCCGCAACACTTTTCTTGTCTTTATAATGAAGTCACATATTATTGTAATTATAAATAAAGTTCGCCGACCCTGTTGCCCCTAAAATAATCGTGATTGGCACTCTTAAACCGGTAAATTATCAAATTTAAATTTACACCCACTTGAAGTTGTGTCTCGCTACCGCGACCCACAACTTCAAGTTGGTGAAAATTACAAATATTTGTTTAATTTGAGATCACACATTTGCAAATCTTGATGTTTGAACACACATTTCTTTCTCAATAACTGCGATTTAAACGGATAACAAACAGATAAACGGAGTAAAAACGACCCTAGTCAAACTCAGCGGTGTCAACGTCAGCTCAATATACCATACCTTTATTCCACGAACTGGAAATCCAATGCATGGCGACACAAATGAAGGAATCTAAGTTTCTTAGGACACGTAGTGGGTGTCTTTTAATTGTGTTAAGTCTGGACGTGCTTCGGGTACAAACACCGGATTTTTATGATCAATCGGAAACACGAGATGTTGACTCAATGTTGTTTTAACGTTGGTCCACCGTCTACGACGCTGAACCAACATTTACCCAGTGTTGGATCTGCCTATCGTGTTCGCTGGGATGGCTTCCTCGCGGTGTTTACGTCTCACCACACATAATACCCGTCCCATAGACTTACATGTATTATGACCCATACGCTCAGGACTCCCAGCACTCCTAAAATGGGGAAATGTAATTAACCCTATATATCATTTTAACCATCCTGTTGTTCTCTATCAAAATACAAAAGAAAAAAGGTATGTGAATCTGCTTGCTTTTCTGCTATTTTAGCCTGGACTAAACTCTTGTCCCACTCTCCCCCGGGCGACCTAGGAAAAAATTGACCGCGTTTTTCAGAAGAGCCTTGTTACAGCCAGCGCAAGGACTTCCTGTTAGATCTATCTTTTATAATTTAGATGCTTTTGCTACAACAAAATATCACATAATCGATTTAAATTGGTATCAAAATGATATATCCGTAATAATCACCACAGGAGCTGTTGCAAAGAGCCACAATTTTTAAAAACAGACTAATTTAAACTTTATAATGATATGCGCGAATGAATTTGTGTGGTGAGACCTTAAGAGAAATAAACATGTTTATGGAATATTTTTTTCGCGTGATCTAGAAAATACATTCTATTCTGAAATCGAAAAAAAACCTTGTACAATTCCGATGAGCAGAAGGCACACCAATGCAAAATGAAATTCCCCTGTTTTTTACTAAATCTCGAGAAATGGGCGTTTTTCTATAGTACAACATAATTTTCCATTTTCATGAAGCATCTGTATGGAATTGTCTGTTTTTTCAGAGACTCGTCTTGAAATTAGGCAATGAATGATTTTATTTCTTCAGAATAGTGATGTACGGACATTATACACACAAAGAAAAGAGGTATAAATACCAAAGGAGAAGAAAATCAATGCGGGGAAGTGGAAGAAACAAGTTGAACTTACAACTGTTTCAGTGCTATATGGACGACTTCTCGGTATATGGGCCACAATTGAACATTATCAAACTAGTTTCGTTAAATTCGCTAGAAAACATGTCTATATTATATTTTTTCGCTGAATTGGCTGCCTGGTGATAATAAATGAGAAAAATTTAAGGTCTAGTAGCAATAAAACATCACACAGGCGCGAAAATGTGTTTTCTGGAACTATGGCCTTAACGTCTCACCACACATAATACCCGTCCCATAGTCTTACATGTATTATGAGCCATACGCTCAGGCCTCCCAGCACTCCTAAAATGGGGAAATGTAATTAACCCTATATATCATTTTAACCATCCTGTTGTCCTCTATCAAAATACAAAAGAAAAAAGGTATGTGAATCTGCTTGCTTTTCTGCTATTTTAGCCTGGAATAAATTCTTGCCCCACTCTCCCCCGGGCGACCTGGAAAAAAATTGACCTCGTTTTTTAGAAGAGCCTTGTTACAGCCAGCGCAAGGACTCCCTGTTAGATCTATCTTTTATAATTTCGATGCTTTTGCTACAACAAAATATCACATAATCGATTTAAATTGGTATCAAAATAATATGTCCGTAATAATCACCACAGGAGCTGCTGCAAAGAGCCACAATTTTTAAAAAGAGACTAGCTTTCTTATTCTTAAACTTTATAATGATATGCGCGAATGCATTTGTGTGGTGAGACCTTCACTGTGTGTGACGAGTGTGTGGATAAAGTACCAAGAGTTTGTGCGTGGGGATAATTTGCAACGAGTGTGTGGACAATGCGTGAGGAGTGTGTGGAAAATGTGTGACGAGTGTGTGGATAATGTGTGACGAGTGTGTGGACAATGCGTGAGGAGTGTGTGTAAAATGTGTGACGAGTGTGTGGATAATCTGTGACGAGTGTGTGGACAATGCGTGAGGAGTGTGTGGATAATGTGTGACGAGTGTGTGGATAATGTGTGACGAGTGTGTGGATAATGTGTGACGAGTGTGTGGATAATGTGTGACGAGTGTGTGAATAATGTGTGACGAGTGTGTGGATAATGTGTGACGAGTGTGTGGACAATGTGGGAGGAGTGTGCGGATAATGTGTAACGAGTGTGTGGATAATGTGTGACAAGTGTGTAGATAATGTGGGACGAGTGTGTGACGAGTGTGAGGATAATGCGTGACGAGTGTGTGGATAATGCGTGACGAGTGTGTGACAAGTGTGTGGATAATGTGTGACGAGTTTGTGTATAATGTGTGACGAGTGTGCGGATAATGTGTGACGAGTGAGCGGATAATGCGTGACGAGTGTGTGACAAGTGTGTGGATAATGTGTGACGAGTTTGTGGATAATGTTTGACGAGTGTGTGGATAATGTGTGACGAGTGAGTGGATAATGTGTGACGAGTGTGTGGATAATGTGTGACGAGTGTGTAAATAATGTATGACGAGTGTGTGGATAATGCGTGACGTGTGTGTGGATAATGCGTGACGAGTTTGTAGATAATGTGTGACGAGTGTATGAATAATTCGTGACAAGTGGGTGGATAATGCCTGACGAGTGTGTAGGTAATGCGTGACGAGTATGTGGATAATACGTGACGAGTATGTGGATAATGTGTGACGAGTGTGTGGATAATGTGTGACGAGTGTGTGGATAAAGTGTGACGAGTGTGTGGATAATGTGTGACGAGTGTGTGGATAATGCGTGACGAGTGTGTGACGAGTGTGTGGATAATGTGTGACGAGTGTGTGACGAGTGTGTGGATAATGTGTGACGAGTGTGTGGATAATGTACGACGAGTGTGTGGATAAAGTATGACGATAGTGTGGATAATGTGTGACGAGTGTGTGGATAATGTGTGACGAGTGTGTGGATAATGTACGACGAGTGTGTGGATAATGTGTGACGAGAGTGTGTGGATAATGTGTGACGAGTGTGTGGATAATGTGTGACGAGTGTGGATGATACGTGACGAGAGTGTGTGGATAAAGTGTGACGAGTGTGTGGATAATGTGTGACGAGTGTGTGGATAATGTGTGACGAGTGTGTGGATAATGTGTGACAAATGTGTAGATAATGTGTGACAAGTGTGTGGGTAATGCGTGACGAGTGTGTGGATGATACGTGACGAGAGTGTGTGGATAAAGTGTGACGAGCGTGTGGATAATGTGTGACGAGTGTGTGGATAATTTACGACGAGTGTGTGGATAATGCGTGACGAATGTGTGACGAGTGTGTGGATAATGTGTGACGACTGTGTGGATAAAGTGTGATGAGCGTGTGGATAATGTGTGACGAGTGTGTGGATAATTTACGACGAGTGTGTGGGTAATGCGTGACGAATGTGTGACGAGTGTGTGGATAATGTGTGACGAGTGTGTGGATAATGTGCGAAGAGTGTGTGAATAATGTGTGACGAGTTTGTAGGACATCTATGACATGTCTGTTTATATTGTGTGACGAGTGTGTGGATAATGTATGACAAGTTTGTAGATAAAGTGTGACGAGTGTTAGGATAATGTGTGACGAGTGTGTGGATAATTTGTGACGAGTGTGTGAATGATGTGTGACGAGTGTGCGAAGAGTGAGTGGATAATTTGTGACGAGTGTGCGACGAGTGTGTGGATAATATGTGACGATTTTGTATGTGTGACGAGTGTGGTAAAAATACGTAACGAGTGCATGATGAGTGTGTAGATTATGTGTGGCGAATTTGTGACGAGGGTATGAATAATGTATGACGTGTGTGTGACGATTGTGGATAATGTGTGACGAGTGTGTGACGAGTGTGTGGATAACGTGCGTCGTTATGACGAGTGTGTTGAGAGCGTGCGGCTAAAAGAGTGGCTTATTGTCACGTCTTTGATTTATAGAAACAAAGTAAGAAAATGCCGTTGATCATTAATCAGCTGACCTCATACAAAACAATATTTCACGTGGTGCAGTGATTTTTTTCGATACACTATTATTAGTAGCGAGTATAAGTATAACATTTGTGTTTACTGGGTGTATGTCAGGTGAGGCGGGACTTACCACATCCAGGATCTGGGTGAGGGCAAAGTTCACTTTGACGGTGATGGTATGGGAGGCGTTGGCCACGGGTCTGGTGGCCTTGTGATAGCCTCTCAGTAGCTGCCTCAGAAGCCTGGCCTCGTCGCCGAAAGGCACCACCTTCTCTCTGCTCGTACGACTACGAGAAGCTCCTGAAACACAGCGTACGATAAAAAAGTGAAAACAAGTTGTCCGGCGCGCGCACTGCAAGCAGCAGTAACTGTTTGCTGTTTAAGTAAGCAGTTACTGTTGTTTGCCTTTGAGTTTCGTTAAAACACACAGAGCGATCAAATAGTAAAACATGTTTTTTTTTTAAGATGGCGCCCTGCAAAGGCATACAGCAGTGACTGCGGTCACTGATATAATACCCTGCGTGTTAAAATGGAATTCAAAGGCTGCCTTTGAATTCCATTTTAACACGCAGGGCGACGAAACAGCACAAAGGCAAATATTAGTTAGTGATTGCTTATTTTTCAAAGAAAAAAACAGCTATGCTGCTTTACGAAGCCAAACGGCAGTATCTCCTTACTTATATCATAAAGGGCCTACTGACTTCTGAATTTACACGCCAACATATTACATGATGCCGTACATGATGTCGTAATGCAAAGGTAAACAACCGTAACTTTCAAGTGAACAGCTACTGGAAAAAACCCACCATGACATAAAACGAAACAACAGATGAACAACCATATATCAAAGAGAATATTACCATCACACTAGAGCAAAAATGGCCTACCCTATTATGTGTAAGTCGTTTTTGCCTTAGTGTGATGATGATGTCCTGTATGATCTATGGTGATTCAGGTGCTGTTTTATGTTTGGTCATGTTTTCTAATAACGATATTTTTTGCTTTCTCATCAATCAAAATACTATTTTGACAAAGATGAGTTAGCCATGCAGGACGAGCTGAATTATAAGAATGTTAGTCTACATCTTTTGGAAGTGGTCCCGGGAATCACAAGTGGAATGGAGGTGCTGTAGAACTTTATTTTTATTAGTAATGTATGACAATGATACAGTTTTTTTCGGTTTAACTCAAAATAACAAAATAGCAAGGTATATCAACTGTCAAGATAATTATCATTGAATAAATCATGACGGCAAAAGAAACAACATACCAACCATGATGATTAGAGAATAAACATGATTTATGACATTTATTGTAACAGAACAACAAAACCGCAGCAGCTAAGAAGGAGGTCCCTGCCTTCACTATGACACAAACCCTGGTTGAAAAAGTGACGCAAAAACAACAGAGCAAGAACATCATTTTGTTGTTTTATTTGAGAATTGTGAGGACGTGGTCATCAATTCATTCATTCGTTTAATTTTTTTCACGCCGAAAAACAACCAGCATTAGATTTTTACGTGGCATGTTAATTGTAAAGACTTAACAAAGAGTGATCTTGTCACGAATGATGCTGTCGAAACAGGACTCACTCGCCGAGATTTCCGCTTCTTACTTAACTTCCTCAGCGGAACATTCCGATGAATGGGGGACCGGTACACAATATTATTTGAAGATCCTACTCCATTTTTGCAGCAGACACGGTGGCTCAGCCATGTATACACGTCCCGCGCGCCTGTGCGGCCAAACAATCTTGAGACATAAATCCACTCCTTGTGAGACAACGCCAAACTTTATTTCCTATAATTCCTGAGCTACACGTTGGATGGTATCGATTTTTTCTCTCCGAACCATGATTGCGGCCATTCTTCACGGGGAGAAGGCTCATCCGCATACGGGCATACCCGAACTGTTGGCGCCGCAATGTAGAGGAGATGTGCAGGAGATCGTGAAATACTGCAGAAAGTCCGGTGACCGGATAAGCGTTGGCGGAAAGCTGGTGCAACGTCTTCGACGTTGCACCAGATTTCGGCCAACGTTTTTCCAACAATAAGTCAACCACATGGATCGATCATTTCTGCCGGACACCGGTGGATTTGTCCCGCGGATAGCATGATGAATAGAAACTGTCTCCGGTTGACTACGGATTCGAAGAGCCGCTGTTCTTAATCCGTCTGTCGTCCGTCGGTAAACGGAATAAAATCAGTGTCTTGACAAATGTGTACATTTGGAACGTGAAAAGAATCGCTGAGCCGATGTCGCTGCTTTAGGGGTTCCAATTTATAATTGTAGAAGGTCCCAGAATATTGCCTTTAAAAAGAGCCATAAATAGCGACTGGTATCTACCAAGTTTTTTAAGATGATGGGATGGCCATATTTTTTTCTGCCATTCTGTCTGCCTGTCTGTGAGACTATCATCGAAGTCTTTGCTATCATTCTGTTTCTGCTGCGCATAGACACATATATAAACACGTCATGACAATGCAATTAATATAAAGCCACACGATTGCGAGTACATATTTGTTTTAAATACAGTTATTTATGTCCTTTGTCAGTTATATGGGCTACATCCTAAGTGCCTTTCCCGACTAAAATCTTTTAGATTGTTTGTGAGTTGTTGTGAGTCAACGTTGTATATGACCAGCAAAAAAAAATTATAGCTTTTACATTATATTGGCAAAAACAAGTGCTCTAAAACAACATTCATCAACGATTCTAACACAAAATTATTTCCTTTCCTTTTTGTTCACTCTAAGATTTTGACGTAATGCCCATCTTACCCCTTTCAGCGCGGGGACCGTTTTTAGACATCAGAATCTGACGTCTTAGAGGCGTTGGTAAGCCTTCAAAAATGACCAATGTGTTCTCGAACTAGATACAAGTGTCAAAGTTCACACGGATAGTTTAGGATACAGTAAATACCATGTCATACGTCCCCTACTATTTTTTTGCGCTATTCCAATATGGCCGCCGTAAAAAAATCGATGCTGCTCTCCCATTTGTCATATATATATAGAAAATTACTGAGAATTTGTTAAATTTATCGACGCGTGTATATTATTCACATAGTAGAGTTTCCATAAAATATAATTTTCAAATGTCAAGGTCAATGTCAAGGTCAGTGCTACATTTTGAACATGAACATCTGATGATCACTATCTGTTCTGTCTATTATTTTAACTTTAGATCTGTATACCATACATATTTTTTTTTACATAATTTAGAGGTTACCAGCATATGTCTTCGAAATTTCGAAATTAGGTAATGTATGATCAATAGTCCTATTGTGTGCATGGTTGAGCTGTATAAAGACTGCAGCTGGAGACAAATGATATTAGCGCAGATTACAGCCTTGAGAAGAGGTTATACCGTTATTATAGTATAGACCTACATACACATTTAATTGCCAAGGAAAATAATGTATAATGTGAAAAATAATCTCGGCGAGAATGGAAACTGATGAAAGTGACGCTACCGCGCCCCACAACATTAAGTGGGATAAATTCGCGATTAAAAGGTTAATATCACTGTGAAGTGATTAACCCTTTGACTTCCAGGCCGGAGTGCATGCCAGGATCCAGATATACTGGTATAGGAGTTCTATTCTTCGTCATTTGAAGCTGGAATTGCTAACGCAATTTCCAGCTTCAAATGACGAAAAATACCTAAATGTAGTATATTTGAAGGACATTTCCGTCATATTATGGCCAAGTACACTGACGAATGGCGACGGAAATTTCCGTCATGTATGGTAGTGAAGTGATTAAGCGGATTTCCATATTGCGCTTGGCAGACAGCTGTAGATCGGCTGCGCTTTCAAACTAAACTGCAGCGAGTGGCATCACATGATGAATGCTGGTTTAATTACTTTATATGAATAACACCTGCAAATGTCCATTTTGGGTCTCAAGGACTCTTTTATGACCGTGACCGTTGATGATCAAACATGAGAAATTACAGATTCGTGGAGTTTTCTAATTTTCCGCATATTTCCTCATCATAGGAATGCAGCTGGGTTTTCTCGATCATTTGATGGGGGGTGTAGAGGAGGGGAGGGGTGATCCTTCCATATACCTAACAACCACGAGACGGTGAAATAATTTCAATTTCATTCTGGCCCACCTCTGCGACGTTCAATTATTCATTCATTCATTCATTCATTCATTCATTCATTCATTCATTCATTCATTCATTCATTCATTCATTCATTTAATAACGTTCATCCAGTCATTCGATCAAGCCGTCTGCTCACCAAGTCATTAGCTGCACAAATAGCTAGCCGAGGACACCCAACAGCTGCCGATAATTTAAGCAGACGTTCGGATCAGTGAAATCCCGTATTGAAACGTGTTAGTCACTGGCTTTGTCCACAATCACATCGGGAGTGACATGTGGGCCTGACGTCATGCTCACAGAGCCCGCTGTGATGTTATGAAGGGCAAAATACAACATTATTTTCAGTATTTCTAACCACACGTAAATCCCACATTTATTAGCGACGTGCGACTTTAATTACGTAATTTTTAACTCGTCCCCTTGGATAGGCCTATGGAAGGGTGTATCTGCCACTTTACAAAGTGGCAGATACACCTTTCCATATCCAACTGTGACGAATTGTGTGTGCAGTATAAACAAGAAAACTCGGCTCGTTATCACTGCAAATGCTACCTCTTAATCGTTTCGAATTTTGCCCGAAAATTTAAAATAATAATGTGGCGAAAATAAATTGCTGTGCGTGACTTGACTGGGCTTTTTTTGCGATGAATACTTTCAGGCATACAGTACAAATATGACTGGTGTCTATTGATGACGCTTTTTATATTTATCACTTGGAAGCTCCAAACTATCCGTCGGATTGCACATTTTCGCTGCGTGAAATAATGCATGTATTAACGCGATCCACAATGTTTGTTCAATTTGCAAATCTTGATGTTTGAATACATATATCATTCCCAATAACTGTGATTTTATCAGCTAATAAAATCAGATTAAATATGATTATTGCCATGCTAAACACTAAAATAGTTGATTTTTGCATTCGATCAGGTATGTCAAATTCGTGGCATAGAGAGACTGGTTGTGGCTGAGGATTGAATTGCGTCCTTCTATTTAATCGACCCTTCGGTATCGTGTTACTTTTTTGACCTCAGTCATGTTTGCTGATAGCCTTCTGCCTCTCACATACTCCACTCCGGCTGCTACTGTACTGATCCCATATTCTCGTACAGCTTACGATATATATCGTTGGCTTCGGATTGGTCGAGATGGCCATCTACACATGAACAATACTCTTAAAAATGTTCAATGCATCGTGTTGACGAGAAACAATGCGGACACAAGGATTGAGTTTTCTCCATCTATTACTACACTTTCTACCCTGAAACATAAGAATTAATACCTCGTATTGATAATAAATAATGAAACTTTGAAATAATTAGTGAATTTACTGTTTTACTTAGAAATCAACTAATTATTTAATTAACCGGGCTTTAGGCTTCTTTTTTTGTGGGCACGCACAAGTAAAAGCCACGTTGGACAAAGATAACATGGAGAGATGAATCAAGTGAATCTGGGCAGAACTTTCTGTCTGAGGCCAAGCACGTTACCTCTTAGTCTATCGAATCTTTACGAATGACCAGAAAAGGCACAATTGACGTGAAATTTGTCGTGCAATTAAAATAAGAACCCCCGAGATATGGCGTGACAGACAGTAGCACTAACTACTACACCAGAGCTCGGACTTTTTCAATAGGTATCACGTACGGATCCACGGGGTAAATTCCGACCTAATGTCGCCGTGCTAAACGGGTTAACAGTTTTTTTTCTGTACGGACCACGCACCGGGAAGACAGATGTATCCATTGACCTGAAAATGGAGACCAGTCCTGCAGATGGTTCTTGTCGGAATGGTTATCGATTGCCAAGCACGACGCCCGAGGAACGCCAAAGGTCCTGATGTCCTCCGCGAGATCACGCCAGTGGCCCAACGTTGGCTCGATCCTGGACCAGCGTCTGAACGCTGGCCCAGGATCTAGCCAGCGTTGGGCGTGGATTGATCGTCCGGATCAGGCTGATCCCGGTTGACAGCACTCGATACGTCAAGTGGATCATTGGTGGACAAGGCCCCGCTTGACGACCTGCACAGTGTTGCATCCGTCTCGATCAAAAGAATAAACAAAACAGCTCATGGTCAAAGATGGCAGCCAGAATTATTCAGTTTACGCTTTGTTTTATATCAATCAGTTTTATATGTGTATACAATCATAAATTTTGTTCGTTCATTTGATTGAGTGCTTGCTAGCTTGCTTCGATCGTTTTTCGTTCGGTCAATGCTTTTGTTTGCTGAGTTCGTTCGCTCATTTGTCTCGTTCCTGTGTCCCTATATAATTATGTTCCTTTGTTTGTTTGTTCGTTCGTTCGTTCGCTTGTTTGCTTGGTTGCTTGTTTGCTTGGTTGCTTGCTTGCTGGCTTGCTTGTTTGTTTGTTTGTTTGTTTGTTTGTTTGTTTGTTTGTTTGTTAGTTTGTTTGTTTGTTTGTTTGTTTGTTTGTTTGTTTGTTTGTTTGTTTGTTTGTTTGTTTGTTTGTTTGTTTGTTTGTTTGTTTGTTTGTTTGTTTGTTTGTTTGTTTGTTTGTTTGTTTGTTTGTTTGTTTGTTTGTTTGTTTGTTTGTTTGTTTGTTTGTTTGTTTGTTTGTTTGTTTGTTTGTTTGTTTGTTTGTTTGTTTGTTTGTTTGTTTGTTTGTTTGTTTGTTTGTTTGTTTGTTTGTTTGTTTCACATCATAACAATCGTATAATTTCATCCAAGTATAGCCCATCCATTGATAGGTGACATGAATAGAATAACTCCTTCTACATCCAAGCTTTAGTGTTCTGATTCATCATGGTAGATGCACCTCGATAATGCTGTTTTCCAATTTGATTTCATGTTGTTTATCGGTTGGGTGTTCTTCGGGTTTGACCCGAAGAACACCCAGCCGATAAATAACATCATTTGGACAGCCAACGGCTTGATGCCCTTGTGCTTTGAGGTTGATGCCCTCTGGAATGATTGTCTTCAGCAGAAAATCTTTAGCTTGACAGCTCTTCAGCTGGCAGTTCTTCATATTGACATCTCTTGGCCTTGACGATCCCGCTTAGCTCTCCCATCCAGAAACTTGTCTTCACCTTGGATTTTGTCAAATCCAGCCGCTTTTATTCGAAATGATTGCCCTCTATCAAATGCTTTAGAAAACGGTGGCTAGGATAATTTAGATCACAATGCGGCTATGGTGATCAATGACGCCGGACAGGCGAAACTGGCAGCCAGAAATGACACCATGCTGCAGTGACGTACATTGTGAGATCTGTGGCGTGAAGACCAAGTGTATGCGTATATATTGTTTTTTATTAAACCTTTTCCTGCTGATCACGACTTGTCTCATTTGTAATCTGTTTGCTTAGTCGACCAAATCAGTTATTGGGAATGAAATGTGTGTCTAAACACCAATATTTTCCAGTAGTTGGTCTCAAATTAAACAAATATGAGTGATTTTCAGCCACTTGAAGTTGTGGGTCGCGGTAGCGAGACACAACTTCAAGTGGCTGAAAATTTAAACTCAGCAGGGTTAACAACTCTTCGTTGTCCAAATTTCCTACAAAATCGTATTCGATCTTCAAACCCAAATGTTATGTTTTTTTAATTGTGATGTATTATTTTAATTAGACCCTCATATAGAAGCAACCATTAGACGCTGCAGAATAAAACTTGGCACAAAACTGTTAACCCTGGGGGCATTAATGTGGCGTAGTTATCGATGAAACCGAGGTTATTTCAAGGTCAAATAAGCTGATTATGTGGCAAGGAAGGGTTGAGCGCCTGTGGTCATCAAGCAACCATTCAACTCTTTACCCGCTAAGGTATCTCATTTAAATTTTCATCCATTTCACATTGTCTTCCGCAAGTCGGCGACCCACAAAAAATACTCATATTTGTTTATATTGAGACCAAACATTCGCAAATATTGATTTCTAAACACTCATTTCATTCCCAATGGCTGTGATTCAACCTGTTAATAAAACAGATTAAAAACGAATATAATCTCAATTGAAGGATTGATTTTGTCATGGTATTTTTTTGTGATATACACGAAAAACTAAAAATAGAACAATACCCCCTCCCCCCTTCTTTCCATCGCAAAACTGGGTTCAAGACTGTAAATAGCTCAGAGATGATGACCTGGATTGAATTGAATAGAATCAAAGGGGGTATGCTCCAAAATATGCAAATGCGCCCGGGCAATCAGCAGTATGGGTAGGCCTACCCACTATAGTTTGTCTCAACTGTGCATGAGTGGAACTAGGTCTAGTTCATTCAAAATATCTTCTAACTCCGTTTGGTCTCAAATTAACAATTATGAATAATATCAAGAATATATATCTTTTTATATATTCTTGATATTATTCAACCACTTGATGTTGTGGGTCACGCAGCGAGACACAACTTTAAGTAGTTGATAAATCAAATTGTTGTCATACAATGAGTATCCCTGTGCTGGCGGAGGATTCTCAACGATGGTTATTTGTATTATTAGCACACGAATGAGCTTTGCAGAAAAATCCATTAGCGTAATGCTTATTTAAAATCGAGAAAACAGTCCATCAGTAAACAAATGTCGGTTAGGATAAATTACGCACATTTCAAATGTGGGTGGACCGCCGATTTAAAAAGACTTACACAAATTATGATATTAGCAACTCAAACGAGCTATTTTGGGGTGTTAAGACAGGTTTACTCTAACTCATCGCTATATGTAGCCCTGTAAGATCTGACAAATCAGTATTGAGCTAGTGTGTCCGAGACGAGAAAGAAATATTGTATGGTTAATCTGGCAGTTCGAATGTGTTGTCAGTTGTCGTAGGGACGCGTGTCGACACGATCAAAATATTGAATCGGTTGTCGCCCGTGTCATTATGACAGACGACTGGCGAGCAGTGTTCTGCAAAGCCAAAAGGCAGTATCTGCTTACTTGTAAAGTAAGCAAAAACTGCCTTTTAGCTTTGTACGGCGGAGCTGCAGTGGACACCACTCTCTTCCTCATCCATCATCCCGGGCAGGACAGAGCTGTTATAAAAAGTGGGTGTGAAATGTAAGCAGTCCCAGCAGAAAGCGCATGTCCAACAAAAGACGATCGCGTGTTCCTCTCCAGAAGAACAAAGCCGCCTGTCTTGCCTGTCTGGCGGCAGACATTTTCTATTACCGAGCTTTCAGAAATCATTTTGTAAAAAAGATTAATGCCAAAGCCCAGATTAGTTGAAGTTCTCTGTCGCGGGCAGAAGTGGAGATGTCTTCATGGAGATATATAGATCTTCTATTTTCGAGTTTTTCAAACCTCACCGTTTGTGTTCTGCGATAATCGTTTTTCATTTGAGCTGGAATTGTTGACGCAATTAGCTATTATTCCCGCTCGAAGTTGTGTGCCGTATACGGATCCACAACTTCAAGTGATTGCAAATTACTCATAAATCGAGTCGAAATATTTTGATTTTTTTATATTTATACTTATTCTATACCCAATACCAGTGATTTGATCGACTAATAAGACAAATTAGGCCTTACAACGCGGAATTATTTGTGTTTAAATAGACATTCACCAGTTAGGGTAGATATAGAGACGAAATTCCTGACTTCTAATTATTGACAACCATGTCAAAAATAAGAAATACGGGAATTTCGTCTCTATATCTAGCCTAACTGGTGAATGCGCAGCACAAAAAATAAAAAACTTTTGCAGTTCTAGTCTATAGACATGTTTAAATCATATGGTCATATTATTAAGCTAAAATAAAATCACCGATTTTTTTATGATATCAGACCTGGGCATGTCTCTTTAAATCATGCGGACTAACGGGTTTTCCTCAATTTGAAATCACCATGAATGTCTTAGTTATGTCTTTCCGCTTCATTTGAATACCTATGTTATGGGTGTACGGCCATTTTAAATATTTAATTCTTTCAGACCGTCTTTATACGTCAGAATCTGTATACAGGGATACGTCAGATTCTGACGTTTAACCCTTTAACCGCCAAATTATTCAATCTGAATTTTCACCCACTTGAAGTTGTGTCTCGCTGACGCGATCCACAACTTCAAGTGAGTGAAAATTATTAGGATTTGACAAAATGGAGGTGAACTGTTTTCAAATATTGCTGATTGATGACATATTTTATCTTTAACATGTTAAAAAGTTGGTACATAATGTGCTAATAAAAAATGAAAACCCGAATATATGCGACACCGGCGGTTAAAGGGCTAAAGACGATCAACAAGGAGTTAAAAAGGTTAAAAGTGGTTAAATGGTTAACAGGTTCAAATAAAAAAAAATATACTACAATTTGCCATCCCTTCAATGTCACGATAATTGTTTATTTGTTACCGGACAACAAGAACAACAACAACAACAAAGAACAACAACAACAGAAACATAAATGTTCTCTTTTTCGCTATATAACGAAAACAAGTGATGTCCCTCCATTTCAAATTGTTTAATTGAAAATGATCACTTTTTTTAAATCGCTGAACTGTGACCAAAACCTCTCATTTTCGTTCCAGCCAGATAAAGGGCTTGGGCCACATAAAAAAAATCACGAGCTATCCGGAATAGCAGTTCTTAAGACATCAGATGACAGGTATCAAATGAACACATGTGCATCCGTGTGTGGGTGGGGGGGGGGGGGGGGTGGGGGGGGGGGGGTGGTGCATAATTAGTTCAGTTTGGCTGTTTTTCACTACTAATTTAAAACTTCTAAAAATATTACCTCAGCCAGTGAGTGTCTAATTCATCAGAACTATTGAAAACATGATACATTGCTTTCAAAAGTGCAACCGCACAAATGAATTGCTTGAGTCAATCTCGTCGCAAACAATGAATAATGAATTATCAGCTCGCACGTCCAGTTCCATTTCGCACTCGTGTCGCCATGCATGGGATCACGCGTCATATCCATGGGTGAAACGCCGATCTCTTCATCATCAATAAGGATTTTTTTTAGCAGGAGGCCTACAATGTTCGTATCCCGGTTCCAATGTAGGCCTATACTGCCGCGCAAAGACAAAGGCTGTAGCTGCGTATTTGTTTGCATTGACAGGGTGGTATTTACGACGTCGGCCCAACAGTCAAGCAATATTGCGTAAATGTATAACTCCGGCCTGTTGATTTTAGACAGTAAGTTCACCAAATTGCATATTACTCAAAAAATATTTTACTTATGAAATTGTTTCTTGTGTCATCAGCAAGAGCGATCATGTATCTTTAATTTGACATTGTTATGGACATTTTAAATATTATATGTCAGTTGTAGTATGGTAATATCCAGCAGATACCACGCTCAAACTGCTTGTCCACATGTATGTCCTGGGGTCCTCTGTGATAAAGTGGTAGCTCATAATTATTAAATTAGCATGCGCTGTGACAACAAACATACTTTTCTGATAGGCCGCATTGGTTTGTTGTTGTACCCCTTTGTGAAGAACTAGAAACTGTTGTGTAATTACCAGTCTGAGGTTCTCAAATAAATACAATTGCACACTTATTTGATAAACACATGAAATATACTGGTATTTCTGTATTATGTTGGCTAGAAAATCTACGATGGCTTGCATCACAATATGGTATGTGTTAGCAAGATGGTGTTAGCGAACCACACCTGGATGAAAATGTTCCTAATAGCTCGCATCCGAGCAGCGAATAAAAGATCAGATAAAAATCGCACAGATAGTTAAGCATAAATAATTATAGAGTACATAATAGAGAAACATATGTTTGCTCTTAGGAATCATCTGTTTTATCCGACATTCAAAATTGCATGTCCCAAAATAACCCACCAGTCATAAGTCACATAAAATGTTTACTTTGTCACCTTTTTCTGGGTGCAATATACAATTTAAGAAGAATTAAATGAGCTAATCTAAAATAAAAGAAAATTGTTACATAATCGCTAGTTTTAAAAAAGCTGTCATAGCTATGATCATCTGATTGAGTAATGTCATTATCCTTAAAAATATATTGATATACAACAGCAGTAACGCTATGTCAATGAGTCCATGGGAATTGTTATCTGTACATATAATTCATCGATACAAAAGCGAAACATCTACCCAGCGCTGCAACGCTGATCCAACAAATTTTAACCAGCATTTTCTAAACATTTTTCTAAACATTTATCCCATGGTGGCTTAATAATGATCCAACATAAAACCAGCAGTGCTGTTAGAGGCACATTCTTGGAGTGAAGATACGTAAAAGTGATGATGGAACAGCAAAAAATATATCGTTTTTTAGCCTTCCACTCTAAACAATATAGGTTCTTTAGAAGGAACCCTTCAGTACTATTACCATGCAACCCCTGGAGAACCCTTGCAGGGTTTTCTCCTGGTGTTGCATGGTGATTAAAGAACCTGAATGTGTATTGTTTAGAGGGTAACATTAAGGTGTGATTACAAACACCAGACTTTGAACCAATTCTGATTTAATATTAGGCCAGGGTCGCAGATAGCGTATACTATTTCAATAACTTCTATCACGGCTCGAAAACGTCGTCGCCTGACGAGCAGCAGTGCCACAGGACAGGATCAGACAGCGCCGGCGCGATCCGTTGGGCCTTTGCCTGGCCGGACCCCGCGAGGGATCAGTGGGGCGGGAGATGTATTAGTCTGGACTTAGTGGAGGATTCAGAACTCGGCCGGTGTCCAGACCGCCCTGTGTACTGGGATGAACTGCGGTGTGACCGGCATCCATTCCACCAGTGGTGCGGACAGTTACCGTAAATCAGGTGTGTAAAGTAGATTTGTTCTGTTCTGAGAAAAAAATTATGGCAACTTAAAGCGACAATCAGGTCAAAATCATCACTTTTATTTTGGCCCCTTGATATGTCCATAATATGTCAGCATATCAATTGACTAGATTTAAAAAAAAATAATGTGTTGCGCATTTACCAGTTAAAAGAGCAATAAGAGAGAGATTTAATTTCAAACATGGGTGTCCAAAAAAAGAAATAGGCCTACAGGAATAACTGATTATTAGCATGATAGATTGTGCAGCTTTAATGTAAATAGACATTATATAGTGACACAGTATTATACATCATTGATGAAAATGCAGTATGAGCGATTAATACTTGGACATGTTCACATGATAATATGGACATATAGAAGGAGCTAAAACAAAGTTTTATTCCTTGGGTGATATTTGGTCTGATTGTGTCACGCTTTAACGCCATGTTATTTTATCTTGAAAACATCAAATTTTCATAATAAAATTGTCACTGTAATGCTGGGCCTGCAGTAATTCGTTGGAATTATATAATTATTTTATCGTATGACTACATAATAATTACACTGATTGTGCTGTAAAGTGGATAACAACACAACATATCTCTTGGTAACTACACACTAGATTATATTCTAGTAGCCACACAGTGACAACATATATCATGGTAACTACACAACTTATCCCCTGGTAATCCTGGACACCACACAACATATATCCTAGTTACCATACAACATTTTTTCTGGCAACCACACACCACCATATATTCCGGTAACCAGATAACATATCTCCTGGTAACCACACAATCTATATCCTGCTAACCACACAACATATATCCTGGTAACTAAACAACATATCCTCTGATAACTACACAACATATCCCCTAGTAACCAATCAACAAATATCCTGGTAACCCCACAACATATATCATGGTAACCACACGACATATCCTCCTCTGGTAACCACACAACATATATCCTGGTAACCACCCAACATATTATCTCCTGGTAACCACACAAATTTCTGTCTCAAAAATCAAATCAGTGTGGTTGGAATTGTTTCGAAATTCGAACCCTGGCGGTCTGAGGCCGAGCACGCTACCTTTCGGTCACGGAGGCTCCCCACAATACTGACTTTCACACGTGGATGGGGAAGAAACCTTTTTTGTTTCTTACAAACCGCCGAGACCGGGAACCGAACCCCGGACTCTGGCGTGAAAGGCAGCGGTGCTAACCACTACCCTGGGGCCCCCGCCCTCTACATATGCAACGTCCTGGTAATTATTTAAAAATAATTGCGGTAATGTAATAATCAATTCATTGATAAGATATCCAGTCAATATAGTAACGCAGTGCACGGTCATGATTCTGTAGTATTGGAATTGTCATAATTTATCACTAGTCCGATAAATTATCAAAGAAACTCTTTATTCGAAAAAATAAATGCTTCGCAAAAACACTGCTGTGATTTCCCAGCAAACACAAAACATTTGTATAACATTTAAACAATGTTGGACCAACGTCAAAGACGTTGGGCCGATGTTGTATAATTGTTATGCAAATGTTTAGTGTTTGCTGGGTTGCGTCCGCCGTCTGGACTCGTTCGTCACCAGATCCCGGGGGAGGGGTGCGGTCCCCTGGGAGCGGTGACCCGCGGGGTGCACACAGTGGGTCTAACCCGGGGGTCCTGCTGCCTGTCCGGGTCCTGATAGACGCCGAACACGCTCCGGACTGACCGCTACCCAGTCTGGGAACGATCACTGGTCACCTGTAAGAGATGCCGCTCGCCCAGCAAACCAGAAGAGGAGATTGATGGATCGCTTTGAAATCCGGCAATGCGTCCCCAGAAAAAAATGACAAATTGAGCCAATGTTGGTGTGATGTTGATCCAACGTCGTAGACGGTGTGCCAACATCACACCAATATTGATTCAATGTTTTGTGTTGGCTGGGTGTGAGGTTTTCTGGTGATCTTTTGCTTCTTACGTAATACAAAACGTGTCCAGAATATCCAGAAGGCAAATGGTGAAACATAAACAGGAACATGTCCCCTGTTTGTTTAGCTCAAACCAAGATAAAAAGGCTAAAATACACAAAGATATGGCGGATGGGCCCAAAATGGGCATAGCGAGTCATCGTGAAAGTTCATAACGAGTTAAGTTATGACTGAGAACAATATACCGTGTAAATATTTTTAAATAAGTATACTGATAATGTGTGCTAAAATGAAAAAACACATAATTCGATCAAGCGTCTAACAGGCTAGTAGGCCTACGTACTAAGCTTGTTAGTTGCCCACTTCGTGAGAATACCAAGATTGAAAAATATCTAAGTCAGCAACGACAGCGTGGCTGAAAAAGCATGGCATTAAAAAGTGCAACATAGTTACATCGTACAGCCAGAAGAAGGTAAGCACGTAAGATGTAGGCGTGCATACCGCTCTTTGTAAGCAATATAGCAAAGGTGACAAGTTTGTTTCTAACTCCAAATATGATAACTCTGATTTCGTTGTATAGTTACTGGAATAAGTTATGCACTCATGTGTGCAGGTATTCGCTCAGTTATGTAAAGTTTTGTAAGGTGGCAGATAAATAAATAATTTCAACATCAATTAGACGATAGAAGAAACTTTCGTCTAGGAAACATAATATAAAGCATAATATCTTATTATTAATAATACGTTATGTATTGTTCGAGTATGACAATGGACTATTTAAACAAAATAATTATAGTGAACGATGTAGCTTACAGTGCATAATCATGATAATGTGTTTTTACTAATTCATGTTTAGAAATGTATATGTCAAGGTAATTTTCAATTTATTGATTTACTTTAAACTTGTGCTGCTGAAATGTTCGTTTCTATTTTTAATTTATATAAAGGTGGAATTGCCAACTCAATTTTCAGCTATTTACGAGAAATCTGCGAAATTGAACTTTTTCATCACGAAGTATTTTATTATTTTTAGCGGCATCAATAATATATAAGTCTTGGTTTGAAACTTGCTTGAAATGGTACGTACGACCCCAAAAGCACAGGTAAAAGTTTAATACATACATATCTATATACTTTAAACGATTGTCGATATACACAAAAACACACACAAAAAAAAATGTTTTGAATACTTGGAGCGTTAACAGTCATCGTGTGACCGCTGTCCTCTTTCAGGTTGACCTGTGGCCAGCTGCTATGTCAGCCCTGTCCAGCAAACAGGACACAATTATTCAATGTTGGTTTATTGTTGGACCAGCGTCCGCGACGCTAGACCAACATTGAAACAAATTAAGATCAATGTCCAGTGTTTGCTGGGGTGGCATCTATAGATGGATTAAGAAAAAAGCAGCTGTCTCTACAATGGCCAATGGGCAGTGTGTTCAATCAGGCTCAATTGGAATGTTACCTGACACCGTCGTGTCCGAGAGCAGTACAAGAGAAACGCAACACCGAGCAAACAAGTAAACATGGTGAAGGGACAACTGCTGCTGAGAGAGACTAACACCTTCTCAGCAAATTGACACCGGAAAGACCGGATGTGGCGCTGGACACATGGTGCAGTTCAACGATGAACTGATTTAAGCCTGATTTTACCCAACAATCAAATATTTCTATATAAGCCATGTGGATCAAAAGGCTTTTTCAGATTGAAATTTTCATCAATGTCTTAGTTAGCTCTTTCCAATTCATTTGAATACCAATATATTATGGATCTACCGCCATTACAATGTATATATGTTTCATTACTTTCAGTGCGGGGATTGACTTAGCTAGAATCTGACGTCTATATACGTCAGATTGTAGGCACTAGTCGTTTTTAATGCGTTGTGTAGGATAAAGCCCGAGTAGCGCTACATTCTTAGCTGTGGAAAAGGCCGAGGCATTTCCTCAGCTAAAAATGTAGAGCTCATAAAATTTAACCTGACTTAAAACACACCCGACCATAATGAGGATCCCTCATAATCAACAGCTCGGTCACACCTGGCTGATTATAGCACCATATAGGCCTACCATGATAATTGGTCTGTACTTGATCAACAATAACTCTCTATTCCAGGCTTAGAATGTAGTGGTCGAACAAAGAAAATAATGTAGTGCATGGTGTGTTTTAATAACTGATAAAACACACCACTACATTATTTTCTTTGTCCGAACACGACATTCTAAGCCGGGAATGGAGAGTTATCGTTGATCAAGTACAGACCAATTATCATGGTCGACCTATCCCAGCAAACACAAGACGTTAAAACAATGATGTCTTAACATTGGGCCAGCTTCGGAAACGGTGGCCCAACATTAGGCCATAATTGGTTCAATGTCTGTCGTGTGCTTGATGGGATGGTACTAGAATCAGTCAGGCGCGACCGAGCTGTTGATTATGAGGGATTTTTATTATGGTCGGATGTGTTATATTATGGTCGGATGTGTTTTATGGTCGGGTGTGTTTTAAGTCAGTTAAAAACCCTCGACATTCTTAGCTTTGAAAAAGGCCTCGGCCTTCGGCCTAGGCCCTTAAAAATGTAGAGCTCCTTTGGCTTTATCCTATGCGTAACGGCGTGACAAAAATAATTAGTTGAGAGCTTTGTAGTGTTAAATGAGGTATTTTACGCATTTTTTTCTTTCATTAAATAGTATGTCACATGATGGTACAATATCGATGTTTACTGTTCTTAGACAATCTTTCAACTGGCCAGAAGCATAGTAGTAGGGGCCTAACGTCATGACAGCATCGCCAGTTACGGTGTGACGTAGCCCCCCCCCCCCCCCCGGGATAAAGTATTCATAATTTCTATATGTTTTGGACTTCAAGGAGCTGATGCTACTTCACTTCATTATTGGAGCAGTATTTCGTATGGATATAAATCCATAATAACAGTTTATTACTGTTATTATGGAATGGACAATATGAATGATTAAAATAGAATCACACTGGTATAATAGTGTGACATGTAAGTATAATCGTGTGACACTGTGGAATGTTTTATTCGTTGTTATACTTAAGAAATGAACTAGCAATGTGCTGGCAGATGTACCCAACGTATATGCCATTCAATATATGCAATAAATAAAAAACACCAAAATGGTGGTTATTGTGTGACACAATACTGTTATGGTTTGATAATAAATTGTGCGAAGAGCACAACGCGAAATCGATTCGGTTAAAAAATAGTCACATAAGAATTCAGATACTGCACGTAAGGAAAAAAATTGCTGTATTGTTATTAATCTTATAAGAGAAAATAAGACATGACGTAATCTGCACTACCGAGTAGGCGTATGAGCTACATATTTTAACCCTTTCAGACCATTGTCATCTTCATCCACTACAAGCCGCGAATTGCTGTCGCAATTCTCGACTTGTAGTGGATAAAGATGATTTGACATGGTTTTAAAAATTAAAGTAAATTCCCACATATTGATAAGCCAGTTTCATGGAAATTTTCATTCCAAAACCCTTGGTTGTAGGCCTATGACAATTAAGTCTGTTTTCACATCAGGGATGTAGAATGATGCTTTAATGCATCGTGAGGGCTTAAAGGTTTAAAGGCATAACTTGATAATGCCATTTTTAAATTAACAAAATGTATTGCTAACATCCCCTTTCAGCGTTTGTAAAAACCCCTAGAAACTGCATATTATGTGTTTATTTATGAGCGAATAACCAATGGTTGATCCCTTAATACACGTAATACCCTCATTACTACATTTAAGCAATGAAAATAGTAGGCCGCTGGTCCTATATGAATGATATAGGCCTATAGACAGCTAGCGGCTGTTTTTAAACCTCCATCCCTACTACTTTATTTTGTCAGTTCCTTCATAAAAGTTAAACAAATATAATTATATGGTCATCGAAAAACACGAAAAACGCTACTACGTAAATGTTCGATGTTCACGTATCGCACAAACATGTTATTTTGTTATTTTGTTATTTTCCTCGTCCCCTAATCATAGGGCCTAATAATTATTTCGCTCAAATAATGAACCATTAAAAATGTATGGCTCATTTTTGAGATGACCAGCCTTGTAATGATTAGAAATATTGTTTTAACATTAGGCTAATCATTACTCAGGTGGTCCTATTAGAATTCTGTAGAGCCGAATGCAGTATCTGCTTACTTTACAAGTGAGAAAATAAGGGCCTATATACTGCCTTTTGGCTTTGGCTTTAGCGTGGCAGCCATTCTCTTCAATATCAAAATATCACAACTGGAAAGATATGCCTCAGCCCCCCCCCCCCCCCCCCCCCTGCCGGACTACATGTGTATGCACCAGTCAGAATATCCGATAATATACATGTCTAGCCACACAATCATGAGCCAACGACATAAATCGACTCACACATATTATTGCCGGTATCCATAGGCTACCATTGCCTTCTTTAATAAAATGAAAATAATACATTACAATTAAATGTAGCCCTATCATATTCCCATTAAAGCCAGATCTAACCATAGGGACGCACTATTTGGCATCTTTTTATTGGTTGCATTTGTTTACCTCTGCATGAAAACAATTTATTATCTGGCGGTGAACTTCAGACAAACTTTTTTAAGCCACGTTGAGGAACGGAAATATTAGATTTTGTCATATGCCTTCCATATTCTGTACTTTACCATTTTCTTTATTTGGTTTATTCTGGTCAACATTTTTTTCATTAATTCCGTCAACAAACTTTCTGCCCATATTTTTAACAATAAATTGTTTTTCCGACTTTAGCGGTGACAAACTTTTTTTACATATTTCTTCTAGCCAATTAGATTAGGGTAGTCTCACTGAGATCGGCTTAATATATTTTGTGTTTTTCAATAATTCAACAACCGAGCTTATTTAGGTTCTAGGGCTCATCCTACTAAACATTTTAATATTATCCTAACTTTGTTTCATTTCAGGCTTTGTGTACTCGACGCAGACGCACACGCAGACGCACACTCAGACGCACACTCAGACGCAGACGAACGGTCCCATGTTCCGAAGTTCCCACCTTCCGATAACAATGATAAAGTTCCTCGGTCGGTTAACTTCAAGCTCCGAAATTCTGAAAAAAATCTCCCCCCTCCCCCTAATTGAAACACCTATTGACAGCACTGCCGCAGATGGCAACCAATATCAGAATATATAGGTCTAGGCCTATGCATGCTAAATGTCTGCGAGAGATCACTCTAATAATTTTCATTAAAGTTCAAGTTATCAACATGAAAAAGGAGATAGAAAAGTTCTCAAACTCGATCAGACCGATATTGATGTCACGAATCCGGCACGAATCCCAGCTGACGCAAGACATCCATCCTATATGTTGACTCAATGTTGGTCAACCGTCTGCGATGCGATGCTGGCATATAGGCTACTGAATCAAAATAAAGTAAATTCATGCTTGCATATGTTTGTTTTAATGTTGGTCCAGTGTCGTACACGGTGGCATCAGCAATTCACTTGTTATTCGTCACTCATTCACAATTCATAATTCAACTTTTAAAAAAATTCGGTCAAAATGAAAATAGAACCAACAGAAGGTCTGCTTCGAAAATAACGGATGTGAGAAATCCTCCCATTCTCTTCGTCAAGAGCAACATTGTTTTCAAACAACGAGAGTCATTTGTTATATTAACCTGTTAACCGCCTTGCCATAAATGATGCCTAACGTTAATGACCCACATCCCACTTTCGCAGGGTCCGATGCTATCCCCACCACAGTTGTTTTAAGTTGTTTTAATTTTGGCCCACCATTTATGACGCTGGCCCAGCATTAAATCAACATTCTGCATTAAGTACACAAAGCCTAGATTTTGTGCGTGTGCGTCTGCGTCATGTACACAAAGCCTCATTTCACCCGATCTAAACTATTCTAATAGAAAAGTGAAAATGTTTAGATAAGATCAATCTTTAAAATCTTAGTGGGATTAGCATTTTCAAACCATATTTTGGAGTTATGTTTAATATCTGTTTGTTGAATATGTGCAAGCTATAATTATAGGCCTATGATATAGGTATAGGTCCCGGTAGGCCTACGGTACTGTAAATTTCAATATGGAATTTTTAGAGGCCTAAATAACGTGACTATTTTACATCACTAATAAATAAATTAGGCATGAGCCAATTGAGAGGCCTAGTTGGCCTAGATAGATCTATATTTAGATTCTAAATAGAAACATATAGGCCCAGATAGGCAAAATTAAAAAAAATGTGTTTATCATAGAAAGAGGGATTGATAGGCCGACCCCCTAGTGGTAGGCACTGATCTGATAAGGAATGTCTGATTATTTGAAAATTAGGCTACATTTCAATGATACTACTAAAATTAGTCCTAAGTAGGCCTAGGCTAATTAGATCCCCCCCTCCGGTTGAATCTGAACAACCACTCCCCTTTTGATCTGTATTGTAGATCGTGTGCCACGCGTAGCCGTCGAGGAACGGCCAGTCAGCCTTATACCTGTTATACAGCTATAAGACCCATGGGTGTCAGTCTGTTGGTTCTCTGAAGGGGCCTAAATCTAAAATCAACCCACAACTGGGATCTAGAGTTGTTAACGATTTAGCAGCAGCACTGTAGGCGTGTGAAAATGAAACGTACGAGACAGCGTTGGAAATATGAGGATGGCTTAAAATTGATCCACGTCTACAGCGAAATGATGCGAACATTCCTGGCAGACCAGAAGAAATTGAAGGAGACATCTGTAGGAAAAAGTTCATTGAACTGGAAATTGTTGACGGTCAACTATAATGCACAGTTAGTCCTAATAATTATTGTTGTTGCAGGGGTGGGTAAGTGATCACCACATCTGAGAAATCGCCACAGAAGCAAACTCTCTGCAATGTAAAAAATTGACCATTCAACATGTTCAGAGCCCCAAAAAGTTGCAATAATCGTGGTGACTTGCCTGCCCATCTTTGAGACAGTGTTGCTTGTGTATTTAAACAAAACTTCTAGGCTACATAGGCCTAGTAGCCTACATACAATATGTGAAGGTGTGATCTTATGCCTGACCGGCTAAGCATTTGACATGTAATAAAAGAGGACTATTTGGTTTATAAAAATAATAAATGGTCTAGCTTTTCAAATAGGTATACAAACTAGGCTAGACTAGTCTAGATCTACTGAATAATGTCACGAATTTGGCAGGGCTCGGGATTATTTAAAAAAAAATAACTCAAAATGTTGGTTCTAGGTCTAGTAAGTTAGGCCCCTAATAGACTAGATTTATAGGTTCATTGGTCCTAAAGTCCATTGGACCTAGTCCTAATGTTCATTAGGCCCTATGACAATAATCCCAAGGTTCATTGATCTTGAAAGCCATTATTAATAGTCCCAAGGATGCCCAGGGGCCCATCCCACAAAGCATCTTAAAATTAAGATCATCTTAACTTCCTCTTAGCCTCAGCCCCGATTTGCATTAGAACAGTTAAGATGATTTTAAACTTTCAAATGCAAATAAGAGGAAGTTAAGATGATCTTAATTTTAACATGCTTTATGGGATGGGCCCCAGGGAAACACTATTTCCCCGGGGGGGGGGGGGGGGGGGGGGCACTCCCATACTTGGGAGTACTGGGGATGTGCCGCTGGACAAGGTGCCTTTTTGAGCTTCCAGCTTTGGCACAGGGTGCCTTTTTGTGCTTCCAGCTTTAGCACCCGCTTTGGCATGTTTTTTTGCTGATTTTTCAGGCCATTTTCAGCCGGATTCCATCACTATTTCCTAGTCTCACATCAGATAGCCTCAACTTTTCAGAACAAAATATTAAAGAGCTCGAAAAGACCATTAAAACACGAAGTAAATTGGAAGTAAAAACACCATAAACCAATCAATTCAATTCGGTGTTTTTTTCAAAATTGGGAATTCTTCCCACTTTTCACCCATTTTTTGGCCTCACTATTCACTTTTTATAAGGGAAAAATGTTTTCACTTCACTATTATTAGAGATTGTCCTCATTATTGATAGATTTACACCTCAGTTTTTACATTTATATTGGCTTAGGACAATGCAGTAGGAAGTTGACAACCAAGAAACAAGTAGCCTACCACACTAACTACACTAACGGTATAGTCTGATAGCGTTCGAGCTATATGGCAAAACGAAAATCGACGTCATTATATTATACTGAGCTCGATATTTGTTTTTTTATAGATAGTAGGCCTACACTTCGTTTTTTACACTGGATATACATTTTTGGCTTCGTTTTTTACACTAGGCATATTTAGAAATTGCAATCCTCGATCTTCGGCCCCCAAGAACAGGCGCTTCGCCGTTCTATTCGTTCGATTCGTTTTTACCCCTCAGCCATTAAGGCTGTGGGGTAGGCCCGATAGTGATCACCAGAGGCGGGCTCTCTAGCAGTCGGGCGAGCGGGCGGGCGGTCAGAAATTCAGTTTTTACTAAAAAGTTGACTGATGAATTTTTTTTCCACAGTTATGACCTATGTGCCGGGGCAATTCATCCCATATATTTTTTTCGCACCAAGCCATAAGCGGCCATTTTCCAAGATAGCCGCTTAAAAAGCTTGTGGGCACGATAACTTATGAACCGTTGGTTGGATTGCATTCAAATTTGGTTGTTCCCGGGGTATTTCTGATGATCTGATTAGCTTTTGGGATGAATCCATTGAAAACAAAATGGCTGCCGCAGCCATTTAGAAAAATATTGCGGGCGGGCGGTCAGAAATTCAGCTCTTACTAAAAAGTAAACTGATGAATTTTGTTTATTTTTTACAGACATGACCTATGTGCCTGGGCAATTCATCCCATAATTTTTTTTGGCACCAAGCCATAAGCGGTCATTTTCCAAGATGGCCGCCTAAAAAGCTTGTGGACACCATAACTTATGAACCGTTGGTTAGATTGCATTCAAATTTGGTCTGGTTGTTCTCTAGGTAGTTCTGATGACCTGATTAACTTTTGGGATGAATCCATTGAAAAACAAAATGGCTGTCGCATGACCTTCTAATCTTTTTCCTAAGTGCTGTCCTCTTACGAATATGAGAGGTGGCCATATATTATTGACTGAGACATGCATCTGCTAATGTATTTTTCTGAGAGTTTAGGCCTAACACTAACTAATATTTATAAACCTAGGCCTATTATTTTGTATTGTAGGGGCCTATTTTGTGAAAATAGTTCGCAAAATTGATAAAAAAAAAAGTTCATGCATAAAATGTTAGAATGACCTTATAGGGAATTGACACTTATTCGAAGCTGAATTTTGCACTTTCTAAACTTGGAATCTTGTGGACGTTATTTACGCGTTCTAGAGACAGATTGTACCCGGTACTACATTCTGAGTAGTTCCTGAAAAAACAGTTTGTTACGAATTTATTTCACCTCAAAACCTAAATGTTCATGGACTATTACAGTCTGTTTCACCAGATCCTGGGAGTAGCTTTTTCATTCCCCGCTCACGAAGTAGGGGCGGGGGATATTGTCATCGCCCTGTCTGGCGTGCGTCCGTGTTTCGTTTCCGAAAGATATGTCTGAAACCGTTAGCCGGATTGATTTCATATTGTATACACACATCCCTTAGGGGGTGAAGATGTGCCTTTTGGGGGTTATGACCTTTGACCTAGTTTTTTTACTTTGAAATATACAAAAGTATCTGAATCAAATCTACTTAACCCTTTAACCATGTTAACCGCAAAATTATTCAATCTGAAATTTCACCCACTTGAAGTGATGCGATCCACAACTTCAAGTGAGTGAAAATTATTCAGATTTGACAAAATGGAGGTCATCTGATTTTAAATATTGCTGATTGATGTCACATTTTATCTTTAACATGTTTAATAGGTGTACTTAATGTGCTAATAAAAAATGAAAACCCGAATATATGCGGCACCGTCGGTGAAAGGGTTAAGTAGGCTAAGCTTACCGCTTTATGGTATTCTGTCATGTGAATCATTCAAACTTGTAACGTCAAAAAGGTTTCCGTTTTAAAATTTCGCACATTTTGTCATTGACGCCGATAAAGCACCAGCAACAACGCCGAAACTGAAAGGCTCAGACTTTTATAAAAGTTCTAAAAGGTCTATAAATAACAATTTAAAATCTCAATGACCAGTGCAGTCTCAAAAACAACAAGTTTTCAAGCAGTTGCTGCAACCCCCTTTTTGACAGAGAATAGCTTATTACAAAAGCATTGCTTGGAACCTATTTTCACAGGCCTATTAGGGAGGGGAAGACTTAATTATCGGACCGTACGTAATGTGCACATGGTTTATTGTCGTTTTTTTTTTTTTTTTGAAAAAGTAGCACATAATCAAATAAGCCATTATTTCACTTCACATAATTTATTTTTCGAGCACCAATATGGCTTTAGATCTAAGCACTCCACGTAATTGGCAGCATTACATTTTATTGATAAAATAACCACTGAAATGGATTCAAATAGCTTACCTCTAAATATTTATCTCGATTTATCCAAAGCATTTGACAATCTTAATCACGCCATTTTATTAGATAAAATTGAACATTGTGGAATTATAGACACATAAAATAGTTCAACGTCAGACTAAATCATTGTTATGTAGTTAGATAGGCCTATGTATTGATCATTTTCGTTCATATGAATTTATCTTCCTTGGTTTTATCGTATAACTTTGTGTTTTTATATTTTTGCTACAGAGATGTATCAACGATCCGCACATTCACCCCCCTGAGAAAAAAAATAATCAACTTGCGGCATGAAGGTATGTGTAAACATTTACAATGTACTACTATGACTTTACCAATAGTAACCATTAGACACATTAACAACCCAGCAGACACAAAACGTTGAATCAATGCTGGTTTACCGTTGGTCCACTGTCTACAGCGTTGAACCAACCTTAAACCAACATTGATTCAATGTTTTACAAGTGTCTACCCGGAGAATGTTAGTGATAGTTCTTATTCATATTAGTTGACATACATGTATAGTCAGAGTGCTTGAGCGTCACTCATTAACGTTAGAACAACTTATTACCAACATAATTATTATCGTGACTATGTAACCCCATCTAAGGTCATGTTCTGGTTACGTCACCCGTGACTGCATAAGGAGTTTTCTTGAGAAATATAATAGAAACGTAGTTATGACATTTCAAAATTTACTTCATAGGATTATGAAGCTATATATAGCCTACTGATCCTGAATAAAATACAAAAACATAGAAAAAAAACAATTTTAAAGCACCAAAAACGAATAAACTAGTTTTTTTATCAATAGCTGCCGCCCTAATTGGTCTGGGAGCGCGATGATCAGGGGGGGGGGGGGTTTCTCCTACAGCACCGATGATTTTCTCAACGCTGGGCCGACGGCATCAACCTGTGGGCCAATGCTGTGCTAGCATTCAACCATCTTTTAGGAGAACTCACTGTATGTTTAGGTTTTGTCCGGATTCTTATAGATATTGTTAAGAAATGTTTCTAAAAATCTAAATTTTTTGAAAAAAAAAAAAAATGCTCTGTGGGATACACTTCTTCATTACAAAATTAAAAACGAAAATTGATGTCTTCATACTAAGTCACTTTAATTTCACACATAAATTTGTGTCTCGCTACCGCAACTCACGCCTGTAGGTGGGTAAAAATGACTTGCATAATAATGTAAAAGTTGAACCAAACAGAGATTGATCCACCTAATTTTTTTCTTAGTTTTTCCTGTTTGAAATATAAATTCTAAAAGCTGAAAACGTCCACGCTGCCGTACAAAGCCAAAAAGCAGTATATCTGCTAAGTAATGAAGGAGATACTGGCTTTGCAGAGCAGTACTGACGTGATATGTATATTAGTGTGACGTCGGAGTGGTTCTTTTTCCAGTGAGCAAGTCTGAAACTACTAGGCCTACTGGTGATGCAATAAATCATAACTAGTATATTTAATGTGCAATAAATTTTTTCCATATATTAGTGTGTATAGCTTATCCCTTAATCCTTTCAGTGGGTGGGGGGGGGGGGGGGGGTCGTTGTAAGGGTTAGTTATGTAGCAAGCTGAACCGCTACACCAGACAAATTATTCCCTGTATTAACCCTTGAAGCGCTGAATTATCATTGTAAATTCCATGGAGACCAAAGGTTTTTTTCATTTTGAAATCATCATAAATGTCTTAGGCAGCTCTTTCCGATTCATTTGAATACCTATGTTATGGGTCTACGGCCATTATAAAGATTTTTACTTACAGACGTCAGATTGTGACGACTAAAGTCGCTCACCGCGCTGTAAAGGTTAATATTTAACCAGATTACTCAATTTCCTCAAATTAAACTGTTTTATTTTCACTTTCTAAATATATAGTAAAGAGGAAAATGTGGCAAAAAGAACAAACTGGGAAACATGTTCGACTAAATCGACTGGAAGAAGCTTTCATCGATATCTGTGGAGATATATTAGACACTACAATAACTCAGGACATAGACGAGACACCTTACGCCAACGGCATTGACGTTGTACTTGGAACCATTCAGGAGGAAACTGACTTCAACATGTTCGACGACAATAGTGCAGTACCCGATGTAGATGGCGTTGGTATCACACCGCAAAATTGGGCTGACGTCGGACCAGCAACTGTCATTGGTGGAACAAACGACATCAACGGGATTCATCAGCCGACTGATATCAATACCGATAATGGAATCATGGAAATGGGAGGCCTAACTTACAGGAATGTCTCGGGCGGTATGAATCAAATGGCTGAAGCACCCGACGGCATTGACTTCGATAGCACAACAGAGAGCGATTACGGTGAAAGACCAGATACATCGGTGGACATCGATGGCAATGGTGAGGCTGTAAGCACAGGTACACCAGGTAATTAGTCATTCCCCAGGATGTTTGTATGTGTTCAGCTGATAGCCGCCACCGCAGTCTCGGATTTGTGAACGCGATTTCTCAAGACGCGCTAATCAGAATCGCTCGTGATTTTGTGTGTACATGTAGTCAAATGCCTGAATATTAAATCACGAGCGATTCGGATCAAACGTATTTTTTTAAATCGCTATGACTGTAAGTTAAATAATGTATATGTTTTGTATAAATGAAAGCATTGCACACGTACTACGCAACAACAACACACACACATCATTATAAACACAGGTACTTTTCACAATCATGAACAATATGTATTAAATATTTGATTTAGCACATGAGAAAATATGTTGATATCAAAAAGCCCCGATAACACTTTCCACTATGATATTTTAATAATAATTGTATAAGGTATTGATGCAGGCGTTAGCAAAAAAGAAGAACTAGAATTGGAGCTACTAAGGACCAAAATTAGAACTCATATGGCTGCAGAGAAGGTTTTCATCTTGTCGGAGGTTGCTCTGAAAATGTATATAGAAACCAACGGAGGTAAAAATTATAATATAATATTTTTTTTTTAATTGGTTAGCGACAATTAAGTAGGTTATGGGATACAACGAATATCAACAAATTATTGAATGGATACTGGGAGAGTCTAGTAAATTGGCAGGGATGTTATTCCAAAAGCTTATGATCTAAATCTAACGCATCTGATCAGCTGATGGTCATCAGAATACCCGGGATTCAATTCAACAACTTTAGTAGGAATATCTTATACAGTTCTTGTGCTAATTATATTTCTGCCATTTGAAGTTGTGTCTCGCTACCGCGATTCACACCTTTAAATGATTGAAAATTACTCGGATTTGTAAAATTTATTTTTTTGGAATATATCACTCTCACAGATCTAGACCATTTTAAATTCTTACAAAATTGAGAATCTTAAATTAGGATTATCTTAACTTTCTCTTATTTCCTTCATAAAAATTAAGATTTATCTTAACTTTTCTGATGAAAATAATAGAAAGTGAAGATAATCCTAATTTTTAAGATTCTTAGTAGGATAGGCCCCTGATGGTAGAATTATAGGAGTCGTTTTTACCATTTTGATAATAATTATTAGAATGAGAGTGTAAGTAAGAACTTCAATAATGTGTTCTTGGGCCAAATAATCCTATAAAATGTACATTACTTTGTGCATTAAAGTATTTATTTTGTTGCAGGTACAATTCCATCATCATTCTAATGAAATATATGATGTGATAGGCCCCACACGATGTATATGTTACCGTTTACATGACGGATACACGACATACAGACACCAGTAATCATTTGTTCTTATGCTAGCATGTAAGTGATTTATATTGGTATATCATGGTGATATTAATTTTTTTATTTGCATTTTTGTATAATGCGATGCTCAGATTTTAAATATTTTGAATCGTGAATCAATATCATGTGTATATGACAATAATAAACACAGTGATAAACAGTATACATGTATGTTTAAACATTTTTCGTTCAACAAAGGAAGTTTTCGATACCTTGGGCTATATAGGCCTATTCTCAGCATGTCTATTATATCACCCCTTATCAGCCGAGTGAATGAAGGGAAAAACTGTAAATAAGACTCCATTTTTCAGTCATACAAACCTTATATCGACACTTCTAAACCATACAGCGCGGGGATGGACTTTAGACGTCAAAATCTGACGTCTGTAGACTGAAAGAATTATAGAAATATAATAGTCGTAGACCCATGACATAGGCATTCAAATTAGGCTAAGATATAACTAAGATATTTATGATGATTTTAAATTGGTCTCCATGGTTTATACAAAAATATGTCGGCGTTGTAAGGGATAAACGCACTATTTTTACTTACTTAGGCCCTCATGTATAAACCTCTCACTTTCAATTTATTGGATACTTAATTCAGTTATACATGCACTACATGCAAGTCATGTCCATAACTTCCATCATTCTACGATGGTTTAAATACCTAACCTATATAAAACTCCATCTTTCAGTCTCGAAACATGCTTGATTTGATATATAATATAAAAAATATGTGTTTCCACTCATCTAATTCGTCGTATCAGTCCATAGTTTTATTGTTGAATTTTTTGCAATACGATGCTCATTATAATTAACTTAACTTTTTTAATTGAAGTGTTGGTGAACAGATAAATTTACTGAACGTATTACTTTCTAGGGATTTCTACTCCTTCCAGCATGTCACCAGGAAGCAAATAACTATTTTCAAGAGCCTTATGTCCCGTCAATTAAGTAATAAAAACAGGACGTCGCCTACTCCATCACTCAGCGACGACGCAGATAGCATCGCGCAATCTTCGTCATTGGTGACTGAAAGTCCCCGTGGCCTTTTTCAAGTGAGACGTGAATACTGGCGGCGGGATAAAAGATTGCAGTACTGCAAATCTCAGGGGGATTCCCGGGCAATGAATCTGCCTTCTGGATCACTGGAGGCTATCCATGTGCGCGACGCACGCTGCATGGAGCAGGAAGAAAGTAAAAATGATGCGACGGCAAAGACAGCGTAAAAGAGCACTGCCTATACGTAATATTTCAGCCAGAATAGGAGGCTGATTAGCATAAGCAACATTTCAAACATTTGTCAGCTTTGGGGAATAAGAGAAATCGTACAATTCCCAACTATTGGCTATTGTGAGGTTAATATTTGTATCAAGTCATTTTCTTATAGGGGCGTATTAAACTTCTTCAGCGTTGGTCACTCTTTTTTTAATTGCCAAATATTTACCTTGTGGTTAAAATGAGCAAGTTTTTTATATGTTGGACGTAGGCGTAGGCCTACATCACGGACCGTAAATTGATATCATCAGCAGTGATTGATATCATCGATTGATAGTAGATATCCAGCTAAAAACTTGATTTATGTCACATCCGCATCTGTAAAACCTTGTGGATCCGAAAAGTAGTTACCCGGCACAGCGATATACTGCTATGCAAAGCCTAAAGGCGGTAACTGCTTAGCTAAAAAGTAAGCAGTACCTACTATGTTATGGTTTTGCACGACAGAATAGCGGATCACATGTGATAACAATGGAGGTGGTTGTTATGCGTATTGGGTGTTTCCTAACCAGCTAACTGGAGATACATCACATACATTCAACAAAAACACAACGTTTAAAAAAAATATTAGCTGATTCTTATTATACATAACAAGTTATAAATATTTGTAAGTGTTGAAAACGTAGTAGAATTATGTGTGTGTATTTGTGCAAAGTATACATCTGGCTGGAAAACATTGCACAAATCGGAGCGAGAGAAGGTGATGGGGTGGTGAAGCAATGGAAAAATGATTGTGAAGCATTGTGAAAAAATCGTGATGAAATGTGACGCCTCGACAGAAAAAAGTACAAGCAGGCATAGCGTCTACTGTTTTAAAAACTTTCTATTACATATTAATTAGCAAATCAGTAATGCATGCCCCAACACATGAAATAACTTAAAGCACTAGTTGTGTGGGGAGACCGGCCAACACAACAAACTCTTCACGAAGAAGAATTGTCTGTAAAACATCAGTCACAGATCATTGTCATTAATGATATAACTTTAGCATCCACAGAGTCGAAGGCAAAGACATAATGTCAAAATATCATTTTCCGAATGGCTGAACTATTATGTAAGCATATGTAGATCTACTGCATGTTATGATGTAATCCGTATTTCACGGAGCACAGGAAAACGTCGGCATTGCGTCTTGAATAAACGATCTGAAGAGAAAAACATGTCGGCCCAAAGAAGACAAATACGTCTGGAGGGCTTGCGTGACGGCCGCCATTTTTTTCTAGTTTAGACGAAAACCCCATTTTCGTTTAAGGATTATATTGGCTGATAGCGTCGTCCGGGTAATTGGAACAGCAACAGAATCAGTTTCGCCCTAGTCTCCTTAAGTCTGGCGTGGCTTTGCGGAGTGGAAGATCGACCGCTACATGACGTTCTCGTCGCTGATAACAAAAGCGAACACACCGAACGCGGCCGATACGCTGCACCAAAGTCCACGGACGTTGTTGCAGCGTGGCGACCGCATTCGGAGCTGTTCTAGCTCTGGCGCTGCTGCAAAAAGACCAGTTTACAGAATCTGCATCATGATCTACGCCTTGGCATTTTAGCTTCCACTTTGTCGTTTTCTTCTGAGATGTTTTTAGTTAAGGCCTATCTGTCTTGTAGTTCCCAGAGTCGCCTTATCTATATACCAAGTAAACAAGGAAATCATTTAATTATTAGTGATGCTGGTTGATTGATAACTTCAATTATATCTTGCACCGATAAATATACTGCAACTCAAATACGTAGCTTACATGCATCTCCCCTATTGTAAGATCCACTTCCATTGCTCTTGTTATTAGAGCCTTGCACATAAATTACAAAGAACAGCTTATAGACACTGTTAAGCTTGTCTTTGTCAAGTTTGCCGTATGGTTGACAATCGAAAAAATTAATGAGCTTTTGTTAATTTTTTACAGCAATAATGTTGTTATCTGGATATTTTGTGCACGATTTATGACCACCTCATAACTTGATTTTATGCCCCGTATATTGTTGAGGTGAGAGATGAATGGCATTAGTCGCTCTAGCAACTCTCGACTTCTCCTTCATTGAAGTTGAATGCATCGAGGTAGGCCTATGTCCTTTCACCAAACCCCTAGATGTTTGCCTAACCGTAGCTCAGTTTTATTTGGGTCCGGTATTGAATCTTACAAAAGTAATTTGAAAACAAACGATGGAAACAGAAATAAGCGCATGCCCAGCAACGACACATAGTTTATGTGATGTCACACTTATTTACTGGCTAAATAGCATCTCAAAGCGCCTCATCATTTTCGTATATCAGGAGATCTCGTTTTTTACAGTTACGCAGCCCATCGAGCACAAGTTGTTGACCCGATATTGATACAATGATGATCCTCCGTCTAAACTCACCCAACAATAAATCCACGTTGAATCAAAGCCTCGTGCTCGTGCAAAAATAGCTGGCACAGTCAGCAATTTTAGAAAAAATAGAATCCTTTTGTATTAGAAACAGTTTTATATGCATGGAAACTTTCTGTATAAGAAAAACGCCGCATAAAACAGTCATAATCCGTTTTCTTAGATTGTGCACCTTCACGTGCCTAGACATTTAAAAAGTGTTGAGTGGGTAATTTACCAGAATAAGAAACATTGTTTATAAGGTTTGATACCTAATGACCAATAAACGACTTGCTTCCAAGTAATATGACGATCAATTAGGATATAATGAGATATGTTACGATAAAGTAAGCCTACAATCTAACAATGGTTCCGGGAATATACACGATCACTCACCAATTATTTCCGACTTCCTTACAAATGTGCACGGTTGCGAATGGTTAAAATGGTATTAGGATTAATTACGATAGACACAACTGCTTAGGATCAGAGAAAGAATGGTTACGATTATTTACGATTCGTTAAGATTGTCAGCGATGTATAGGAATGATTTAGGAATTGCAATTATATTAATGAGCTCACAGCTGCTACTGATGTTCCACAATTAACTTGATACCACATAGACTGTCAATTCTGCACATTTTGCTGCAAGTGCAGATAGATATAGATGAAAATGATGCTGCCATGGGACAGCTGATAGAGCAAAGATAAGAGAAGATGGTAGGTCAAACCGTTTCAGTGGCCTATTCGTTGGCCTGCTCCTCAACATCTGAATCCACTATAATTTTGGTCTCTGCCTCATCCAGTTTTCATCTCGCCCTGCTCTTATTTTTATTGGTCTTTTTCCCTGATTAGTCCCATCTTTACAGTTCGATATATGTTCTACAGCCTAATGTTCTCAGAATTTAAAGTCGACTGACGCTTGCATTTCATAATCATTTGCAATTCTTTGCTAATATCGTAAGTAGGCCTAGAATACAATGTTGTTGTAGATAATGTAATATATCGTAGTGCATCGCAATAGATTGTAACTTTTCGCCAGTCATACAGAATCATGGATTATCGTAATAAGATTACCATGATCGTCTGAAAAATCTTTGCGATACCTTACGATATCTTACGATTCACTAAAATTGATTTGGGATTGAGTTAACATTGATTTACGATAGACCTTTGTCGTACGATTAAAAAATAAGTTTAACCATTTAAAAAAAAATTCACCTTCATTCATTCTGGGATCTGTTAATATTTGTTAAGATCATTCCCGATCACCCATCATCATTCCACGAATCTCCGTAATGTGGGATCGCAAGGTATCGCAATTTGATTTTAGTCCGATGGGAGAAGCGCCGCTTGTTCTTCTCCTACTCATCGCCACAGCAATGGTTTCATAGAGACACCGCAAGGATTTGCGATGATTCTAATAATAGGTGCCTCATCTAGATTTTTCGCGCGTTTTAGTTGTCTGTTGTAGGCATACACGTAAACCCTAGTTGAAGTCTGGTAGTCCATTATTCAGAACATTTGAAAGTCATTTAAAAACGGATAGAAATTTCTAGAGTAGGCTTAAATAGGGTAGGCTTTATTGATACGGTGATTTACAACCATAATATATAGGCTATATTATATGCCTACTTTACAATAATATTATTATTCGATCGAAAACTACCCAATGACCATCATGATGACATGATGCATATCGTAGTCTATGCGATATGCAAACGGCCGAGCACCTTATTCATTGGACTAGTGTTGTATTCGCCATTCTATATCGCACAAAATATGAACAACGTTTGTATTTTCCAGAACGATCAACTCACACATGTATATAGGGCCTCACTGTTAGGCCTATAATTTTTGACAGAATAGTGAAAACCACTCCATAGACTGTGAGAAATCCTAATTAATCTGATTAATATGATTAAAACTTTTTGTGATGACGGTAGAAACGCACCCGAAAAAACAGGTAGGTCTAGGTTTTAAATTACATTATATATAGGCCTTATCAGAGAAAGTAATTCCATCATTTTTTCTGGTGTCAACCACTTTTCACTTTCAATAAACAGTAACAGGCCCGTCACCATGCATGCAACATTTGAAAAGTAGATTCGGGCCACATGTGAATGTAGGCTTACTGCAAATGTGGCTCAAAACTATAAAATAAAAATGTATCATGCCAAAAAGAATCATTTACAGCAAAAGAGGATTCGACCCCCTCCAGCCCTCCTGGTGACGGGTCTGTGTAACGTGATATTAAATAATAGACAGTTATGCGCTCCAATGGTTAATGAGTCACGTATGATTGAGAGAGAGTGAGAGAGAGAGAGCAAGTGAGATATGGAGAGGGCTCAGAATTCAATCCATGCCCGTCACTAACCGTGACAAGAGGCACTCATTAGTTAATTCCTGGAGCATCGCAGTAATTAAAGCTCTCGTGAATCTGTGGACCAGACCGATGGCAAACCATACTTTTTTGCAAAGGAAAAACGCAGTATCTGCTTATTTGTTTATTAAAGCAGCTCCTTGGGATGACATCGATTTTTGTTTTTTATTTTGTAATGAAGTAGTGTATCCCGCAGATCATGATTTTATTTTTTACCGGATTTTCAGATTTTTTAAAATATTTTTTATTCACACTTTTAAGAATCCGACTGTAACCCAAACAAACTTTTTGTATACCTAAACACCTGCTAAAGAACGTTTAAATGTTCCTACAGCATTGGGCCACATGGTGATGCCGTCGGCCCAGCGTTGAGCAGACAACCGGTGCTGCGCGGAACCCCCCTGATCAGCTCGTTCCCACAGCAATTAAGGGCGGCAGCTATTGATGTAACTATGTGGTTACTCTGAAGTTGGTACATGCCTTTATCACTGCTCGACTGGACTATCGTAACAGCATCCTGTACGGCCTCCCCAAGAGGCTTATTCAGCGTTTACAGCGTATTCAGAACACCGCAGCACGCCTGGTGACACGCACCAATCGAGATGATCATATAACACCAGTGCTTAAAGGCCTCCATTGGCTACCAGTGCAAGAGCGAATCATGTTCAAAATACTGCTACTCACGTACAAAACTATCCATGGCACCGCGCCATCATATTTATCTGAGTTAGTTTCAAGCTACACTCCAAGCAGAAGCCTTCGCTCATCATCAACAAACCTTCTCTGTCGGCGCAAGACTAAACTCTTACAGTACGGAGGCAGAAGTTTTTTCAGTGCAGCGCCAAAGCTGTGGAACGAACTCCCGGATTCAGTGCGGAAGTGTGAATCCTTAGATGTCTTCAAAAGCGCCTTGAAGAAGCATCTTTTCTGTAACGCCTACCTTTAATTGTGTAAAGCGCACAGAGCACTGTATGTGCGCTATAGAATAACTTATTATAATTATTATTATTAACATGCCGTCTGATATGGTCAGTATTTGACGTCTATGTTGTGGTATGCTGTAAACAAACTTGTTTACATATCAGTATATGTCTTGGAAATAGAGATTGTTTCTTCTTTTTCAGTGCCTTAACATTGTTTTTGTTACATTTTTATATTTTATTTAAGATCAGTAGGTTATATAGCTTCATATAAATTAAACTTTCAAAATTGACAAAATTGACAATTCTGTTCCCAAGGGGCAGCTTTAAATGGACACTGTTTTTGCACGGCAGTGTATAACCGTGACGTCCTCTTCGAGGCCGTGTATTGCTCTATTCGTTTTACCCGAGAAAATCAACATGGCGGTGACTGAGAGCGATCTCGACCCAAAGATCCGAAAAATCTCATACCTTTGTTATGACTGTGTGGGAAATGAGCTGAGCATGCGACCTCGTAGCTGAAATGTTACTGGTATACAAAAACTATTTTCGACCTGATTATTCGAGGACAAGTCTTAGATATGACCGTCCAAAGACATGTTTTTTGTACGGGGCCATATGTGACCTAAGCATTCGGTTACCGCAGATGGGATAAAAAGACTTTTGTGGATCTCAGTTTTCAAGTAAGCAGTTACTGCTGTATATGCTTTTGCAGGAGAGAATATAGTAGGACCTACAGTAATACTGCTCTGCACGGCAGAATACTGCTTTTCAAAGTCGAAATTCAGTAATTGATTACTTCAAAAGTAAAATAGTTGCAGCCTTTTGGCTTTGCACGACAGACTCCTACAATCTGGACACAGTATTCAATCACTGGCAGTGGGAGGGGGGAAGATGCGAGTGCACACCATCACTGCATGTGGAATATGCACATACAAATCCCTCGAGTCTTCGAAAAGGGTACGTACACGTAACGTCGCGGCTTAGCTTTTTGTCCGCCGGCATATTGAATCATGGGCGGGGGCCCTAGGGTAGTGGTTAGCACCGCTGCCTTTCACGCCAGAGTTCGGGGTTCGGTTCCCGGTCTCGGCGGTTTGAAAGAAACAAAAATGTTTCTTCCCCATCCACATGTGAAAGTTAGTATTGTGGGGAGCCTCCGTGACCGAGAGGTAGCGTGCTCGGCCTCAGACCGCCAGGGTTCGAATTTCGAGTCCTGTGTCTGGAGGACAGTGTCATCTCAATCATCTCACCATCCTCAGGAGGTTCTCCTGGCCCAGTTTAGCCTATATGTGCACAAAGGTGGCCAAAAGCCCGATTCATTTCATTTTTATATTGAATCATATTGCGGAACCTGTCGTAAAATACCATCACTGACTCGATCTTGCCAAGGGAAGATACCCAGACATTCATTTGGGATTAATGTTGGGCCGACGTCGCAGTCGACGGCTCAGCATTAAACTAACATAGTATGTCTTTATCGTGCTTGCTTAGTTTGTCTGCCGTGCAAAGCCAAAAGGCAGTATCTGCCTACTTTACAAGTGAGCAGACACTGCCTTTTGGCTTTGCAAAACAGGCCGTTGATCCAGTGATTGATCCATGTCTCCTTACGTTTTACCAATTGCCTAAATTCGCTATAAGCGCGACAATAATCGTTTTAATATGTTTTATTTGCCGGTTAAATCGCAGTTATTGGGACCGAAATGCGTGGTTAATGTACCCGGCATAACCGGGCTGCCTAACTCATTTCGCAGCAGACCCGGTCACATTGACCGCCATTTTATTTACACAGCAATCTGTGTAAAAACGACACTCGCGCAGCCCACCGAAAAACTCGAATGCCAGAAATGGAGTCAATTATTTCAAGTGCCTATTAAAACTAGGCCATTTTCAGCTGGCCAAATCTGGTGATCGTATTATAGAACTATTCCATTTCAAAATAGAGGTCTCTGTGTCAGGGCCGTGCGATGTCATCAGGGTATGGTTAATCATCAGGATTTGCAAATGATTGGTCTCAAATTGACCCTTATCCTGCTATCGTTAATCTATTTAAATTTTCACCCACTTGAAGTTGTGTCTCGCTACCGCGACCCACAACTTGAAGTGGGTGAAAATTACTTATATTTGTTTAATTTGAGTACAAATATTTGCAAATTTTGATGTGTAGACACACATTTCATTAATGTTCATTCTCAATAACAGTTATTTGGTTGACTTATAAAACGGATTAAAAACGATATAAGTCGGTGATCAGCAGGACAAGGGTTAAGCAAATATGAGTAATTTTCACCGCGGCCCACAACTTCAAGTGAGTGAAAATTATAATTATTTAACTTAGCGGTTTGAGGGCTAATTCGGCTTTGCATCACCCAACACGTTGTCATCCCTCGTCTTGAACTGATAAAATATGTCGGAGACATCTCAGCGAGGCTTAACCCTTGAAACGCTGCCTTAATTTGTAAAGAAACATCGCAACCAAAGAGTTTTTAAATTTGCAATCATCATAAATGCCTTAAAAGGTTTATGTTTTCGCTGCGTGTTGTATTCTATTTTACTATGCGACGTGTAGCATACAGTTGAAAAAGTTTTATCTAAAAAAAATTACCACGTTCAAGTTTCTTGTTTGGTTTTGTTGTCGATGACACAGCTCTTATAAAAAAATAAAAGACTGCTCTACAGAGTGATTGAGTGAATATTGACATACGTCAGTCATGGCACTCTCGCGTCAGAGTGAAACCCGAAGACGGAAATATACCATACTCGTATTGAATGTCATCAAGAGCTCCACACACTTCAGACATTTGAACAGTTATTGAGCCACCACGCCAAACATCCGGCAGGGCCGGGATTCGAACGCATTATCTTGGCGTCTCCAGCCACATTCAACAGAATAAGCCACCGGAGCTGTCGACTACTTCACTCCTCCATGCATCATATGCGCACCAGATTAGAGCAAATAACAATCTGCAGCCAAAAAAAGCAGTAACTGCTTACATGAAAAGTAAGCAGTTACTGCTTTGGGACTTATAACGGCAGCAGTTGTGCAGTTCAGGAAACTGTGGAGTCCGGGTGAAATATTACATCGTTGAGGCAGACACCAGACAACCACCCGGCGGGCGCGAGAAGGCATGTCTTCCATCCCGCCCGATGGCTCGCTGTCGTTTGTCCTGCTTTTGTTTCTCACTCCAGAGATCCGTGTTTCCGCGGATCGTGCCTTGTAATAGATTGCCAGACCCGGGCCGCCCGTGAATCCCGTTGATTCGGGTCATCACGGCTGGGATTGGCTTTCGATAACGGACGCCGGTCCAACCTCGGTTCGATCCGCGACCAGCGTCGCAGACGCTGGCCGCGGATCGAAACAAGGTTGGATCGGCGAATTGATGTTTACAAATCCTGCGATGTTTGTATGCGGGGTGGCGTCTTGCGGGGAGAGCAGAAGACAGAATGGCGAATCAAAGGGCCAGCGTTTGCAGCGCTGGTCCTGCGTGAAGACGGCGTGGATTTTCCCGGGTTTTATGATGATTAGAGAGGTCTGGGTCGTAGGGATCTCATCAGGCCAAGGCTGGACACCGCATGAATCCGGATATAAAGATATAATGGGGACTACCACCTGGAAGTACCACATGGGACATCTACATACAAACATGCTGAGAACCAAGCCATTATAATAGACAGAGAAACAGATGTTTCGCGTAGTTAAAGGGTTCATATCCCACCACCTAATTTTTCATGATTGTCAAAAATTAACAATTTGTCAGGAGGTACATAAAATGTATTGTTAAAGTATTGTTAAAATACTTTAAACTAATAATATTTAAACAATAAAAATAACCAACTGTTATGGTAAATCCTGTTAATGTTTCAGGCAAATGCAGACATTTTGACAACCATGAAAACTTGTACATTTTTTTCTAAACCTGGGCTCATCTCATTACAAATCAGTCGAGAGACAATCATGATGTATGATTAATAATGTTAGCAAGATGTTTCGCTTTGTACAGATGTCCCGCTAAGCATAGCACATTAACCCAATGGTGGATCACTCTCTGCGACACTAGTTGAAGTAACCTACGACACCATTTTATTATAGTTAAATGCAAATTTGCCATGTGATTTATTGATGTGACGTGACCTTGAAAGTATTTTTATGCGACTGAATATAATACTAATCTGATGTTGATGATCACCTTTAATAAATAATTGGCTCATGAATAAATCATTATCGCATGAAATAAAAATTACAAAATTTCAAAAGATCTCGATCGCATAAGACACTTTTTTAATTTCTGAAACTTCTCTTTTTACATGATTTAGGGCCCACAACTGCAACGCGTGCATAGCCTCTGACGTCACAGCTTGTCCTCCTCATGACCTTGCCTCCGTTTTGACTCCGGTGTGCGATCTTATCCGGCTGGGCGATATTCGGTCAGAAATGCTAATTCATTTATCTCTGAGGTCACTGTGATCAGGCCACAGTTGGTTGAACGCTGGACCGCCGTCTGCGACCTCGGCCCACCGTTGGATAAATAGCTGACTCTGCCCGGGATGTGAACGCAGCCGTTTGCTCCCAATCTGACTTCATCATGTCAACCCTTTCTCGCGAAATTTGCCAACGTTTCAACAAGACACGTTAAAAATACAAGACTCCTTTAAATGTTTCATCCAATATGATACTATCGTCGACAAAAAAAACAGAAATGTAATAAAGAACAAAGGGAGCTTGGGGAGGACGCAAAGCACTTGGGACGAGATGGCTCCGCCCGGGATCGGTTTGGCCGACAAGACCGCGATTTGCGAGACGAACCAGTGATCTTTGACAGCCGAGTGATCCGTTATTGCCCAGCTCGTCCTGCTGACCGACATGGATGCATCTGAATACCCCGGAACAATCAACAGATCCCTGCCCACTGCCGGCCCAATGTTAGGGCAACGCCAAATGGTGTTGCCCCAACATTGAGCCGGCATTGTCACCCCCGTCTCTTGTTGACTTGATACAGCATCTGGATACGGAGTTCATGCAAGTCATCTCTCTGAATTCACTGAATAGCTTACACAGATTGTGCCAGCTAGCAGGACTGTTAGATCCGCAGTAGAATAATGCTGGGACAATCTAGCAGACACTGCATGCATGTTATCATTGATAATGCAATGTGCTGTATTTAGGAGCTGATATTTTCAAAAAGTTTTGTCCTTTATCTCCTAGTGACGCATACACTCACAGAAATATTTCAAATTGACCCTTACAGCGCGGGGATCGATTCTAGTCGACAGAGTCTGCCGTCTGCAGGCGTCAGGTTCTGACGACTAAAGTCTATCCCCGCACTGTAAGAGTAAAACTATTTATAATGGCCGTAGATCCATAGCATAGGTATTCAAATGAGTCGGAAAGAGCCAACGAAGACATTTATGACAATATCAAATTGAAAAAACCCTTTGGTTTCAATGTTACAAAAATAGTTCTAACATTTCATTTTACTCTGACAATTTCGAATTCAATGAATACAAAACAGAATTTGTACCATGAACAATTATTTTGATATTTACTCAACTCAGCTTTGCCCCGGTTTCACCAGGTTTTACCAGCCTGACTTAAGTTAAAATTGTGTCTTAACTATCAACACGTGATCAGGTCTCAACCAATCAGGTAACCTAAGAGTCCATGTAAAGTTGGTGAAACAGGCCAAAACTACTATGATATATTCAACTCTCCATATACATTGCATGGATAGATAAAGATATAAATTATAGGTATAGACGTGTACACCCAGAAATGTTTGAAACAGACCGATACTAACATCTGCTAACAAAATCTAAGGGAAGAGATGTCCATATCACTACAGGTCAACGTGTTTTTATCACAAGAAATGCAAATAGGCCTAACGATTAATTTAAGGATTAGAACAGACTAATATAAATAATTAAAGTATTAGGTTGAATTCATTATAAGAGTGTTTTTGTTTGTGTTTATTTTATATAATATGTACGCGCACAAAAAACTGACTTAGATACTGATTTTGATTGTTTATTTAGAATTATGTAATCTAGATGCATTACAATACATGTGCAAACAACTGTGTATTCAAAGTTAAATAACGTAAGACCGCATTGCTTCTCAAATGACAGTGCTCTTTGTAAAAAAGTGAATAATACAATTCAAAGAAAATAGATTGCATAACAATAACCATATAAACATTTCTATTTGTATTTCGTGGAAAAGATTCCAGACTATGGATAAAAACTACAGCGAAATCCGAGTTGTTTCTGAGGCGGCATTTAAATCCCATCTTCCACAAGGTAAATCAAATGTGAAAAAATCCGGGGAGATTCTTCAGATTTGGTAGATTCTCGTGAGTTGATCAGTAGACTGTCATTGATCCGACATAACTGAATCAAACTGATTCGATTCTCAAGTCGCCTGATTTAACAAGATTTGCTAGCTTCTTTCTCATCATTTATGTAAAACAAATCCCACCTCTGCCACCAGAAAACATACCAGCAAACACCACACACTGAGATGCAGCTAAAACAAGACGCTGAACCAATGTTTGTTTAATGTTGGCCCATAGTCTAACCCTAGAACACAGATTCCTATATTTGCCTTTCTGTGCTTATAAAAGAACCTATGTAACTAATATTTAACGTCAAATATGTCCCAACTGACTGACACTGACAAACACGACGACTTAACCTTACAGCGAGGAGACAAACTTTAGACGTCAGATTCTGACGTCTAAAGTCGATCCCCTCACAGAAAGAATAAGATATGTATAATGGCCATCGACGCATAACATAGGTATTCAAATGAAGCGGAAAGAGATAACTAAAACATTTATGATGATTTCAAATTGATAAAAAACTTCATTCACGTCAAACAATGTAGATCGCGGTAGCGAGACATAACTAAGCGATTTAAAATTAAAAATTATAGTTCAGGGTGAACAAGCAGCGGTGTCTCGGGTTTGCTGGACAAGACTCGCGGATGCTGAGCTAATCAATGTGCACCATCATCTAGATACATGTACGTCCCATTTGCGAACCAATTTATTACGTCCCATTTGCGATCTAAATGTGCACGTGTATGATGCACGCGTTGAAAGTTGTGCTCTATTGAACAACGCACTATCAGGTCCACATTGTCTTATTTATGTGATAATAATTTTACTGATAAATAATTATAAATAACGTTTCAGGAAACCTTAAATCTTTCACTGATAGACTGATAACCTCTATTGCAAGCTTGAAAGAAGCAAAACACCCTCGAAAACGTGCTTAACCATCTAATCGCCAATATGACTGCATGTAGCCTAAATAAGATTTTTCAACTTTTTACTTTTTTAAATATATATTTTTTTTTTTGACACGTAAATGATTTAAGAAATATTTGGCGTTTATTTTAGCGAATGAGTAGTATACTTTTTATTCAATTTACCCTTTCAGCGTGGGAACCGTCTTTGGACGTCAGGTATAGACGTCGGACTCTAACGTCTAAAGACAGTCCCTGCACTGAAAGAATAATAAAATACAGAATGGCAGTAGTCTCATAGTATAGGTATTAAAATGAAGCGGCAATAGCTGACTAAGCCATTTAATTATGATGATTTCAAATTGAAAAAACCCTTTGGTCTCCATTGTTTATGCAAAAATATTTCAGCGTTGTGAAAGTTAAAGTTGTGAATCCCGTATAAATGTAAAAAAAACTTTGGGCCTTCAATGGTCGAGATGTAGATATATCACTACAGGCAAATTGTTTTGTTTAATTCTTTTACTATCTCAGACTTTTCTTTTAATATATTTGATAAATCGAACAAACGTGATGATAACAATTCATCCCTTGTATGGTAACGCGTGTAGTACGACAGTGCCTATAGGTCTACAATAATTCCAGTAACACGATGCATCAAAGTACACAGTTGTATCTTTCAGCAGAATCTATCTGATTTACGAGGGAAAACAATGCGCATTGAGATTGCACATTGAATTATGCATGAGCTGAACTTTCCTTTTTAAAGTGTTCTGTCCCCCAAAAAATTCTGATCGATTATCCTGAGCCATCATAACCATGATAACGGACGAGCAGGATAAAGCTATACCAGGAAAAGTTAGATTTGAGACTCTTTCATTGTGAAAAAAATATTTAAGCTATGAAATCATTTGTATTCACACCTTTGCATGGTATTAGATGGTTGCAGGGCATAAATCGTGAACAGTTGTCATGGCGAAGCTCATCCACAACTATAAATAATAAATAATTTAGCAATGAGCCATGAAAAAAGCCTTGCCCAGTTGAACTCTGATAATTTCAGACGGATAAGATATGCCACACAACGTTCATGAGACGTTGTCGTAATATAATTTAAATCTTGCGCCAGCGTCGCAAACGGTGGGCCAAAATTTAAACGGCACTGGGTTCATGTTTCGTGCTTTTTTAACTCCTATACGTTTTATTGCAAACATATATTCAAAATTGTGCAATTATCTGATTCTAAACGTCTGTTTATAACAAATTTGTGGTGGGATTAGGACAAGACTTCTACTAAACTGTCTAAACCTAAAGAGATGTCCAGGAACGCTCAAATCTAATGCATTTGCAGGTCAAATGTCCCAACTCGCTCGCTCGCTCATTACTGGATTTTTCATACTAAAACCGGGATAAAAACGAGCGCGGCTTTTAGTTTGGGCCCACAAGCGGTCATGACAGAACAAAAGGGCTGTCAAGTCTGAGTGAGTGATCGGGGTTTAACTTCTCGGGGGAACCTCCGAGGTACCATAACGATGAAGAGCCCAGGATGATTCGCTCTTTTCCTATGACTTGATGGCATCTTTAACCCTTTAACCGCCAACTTATTCAATCTGAATTTTCACTCACTTGAAGTTGTGTCTCACTGACGCGATCCACAACTTCAAGTGAGTGAAAATTATTCTGATTTGACAAAATGGAGGTCAGCTATTTTCAAATATTGCTGATTGATGTCACATTTTATTTTTAACATGTTTAAAAGGTGGTACTTAATGTGCTGAGAAAAAATGAAAACCCGAATATATGCGGCACCGGCGGATAAAGGGTTAAATGCACATTACAATGGCGAGTGATCAGGGTGATACAGCAGCGCAACCCAGGCGTTTGGAGCTCTATAGCGTGTAGACCTAATAACCCTTACAACGCGGAAATATGTTTGTATAAAACATGGAGACCAAAGGTTTATTTTTCTATTTTAAATCATAATAGGCCTAAATGTCTTAGTTAGCTCTTTCCGCTTCATTTGAATACCTATGTCATGGGTCAGTATACGGCCATTATAAATATTTTACTTCTTGCAAGAATGAAATAAAATGAATCGGGCTTTAGGCCACCTTTGTGCACATATAGGCTAAACTGGGCCAGGAGAACCTCCTGAGGATAGGAGATGATTGAGATGACACCGTCCTCCAGACACAGGTTTCAAAATTCGCTCACTGGCGGTCTGAGGTCGAGCACGCTACCTCTCAGTCACGGAGGCTCCCCACAATACTGACTTTCAAACGTGAATGGGGAAGAAACATTTTTTGTTTCTTTCAAACCGCCGAGACCTGGAACCGAACCTCGAACTCTGGCGTGAAAGGCAGCGGTGCTAACCACTACCCCGGGGCCCCCGCCCTTTACTTCTTGCAGTGCAGGGACCGTCTTCAGGCCTATATGTATATATGTCAGAAGCTGACGTCCACAAAAGTCATATTCTGACGTACAGGTCGAAAGATGGTCCCCGGGTTAAGCGATAAAACCTACAACTAGCACCCTTTAATATTACCAATGCCCGATATCACAAAACATTTGCCTAACAATTAAGTTTTCTTATTTCTAAAAAGTGCTGCATTTTTCAATCATTGGAGAAAGTGTAACAATCTAGTAAGTGAGTGAATATTGCGTTACGTAGCTTCATCATGTGTCGATATCGCGACAGACAGACCATTCCCTACACAAGGGTTCCTTATAGTGTATCATAGTCAGCATTGCACACTCCGGATCTTTGAACAGTTTTGAGCACTCCAGGTCTTTGAACAGTTTAGAGCACTGTATAATCCCAACGAGGTGACAAATATCCGACCTGCCCGGGATCCAACAATTAGACCGATTTTGTATTAAAAAATACAGTTTATAATTGTCACAATTAATATCGCAAAGTGCAAATGACAACATAAAGTATTTGAAATTTGACGGATTCTGAACATTTATTGCAATTTTAGGGGTGCGAGCGCAAATCATTTTAAGGAATAAAAAAGTGGATTTGCATTTTCAAGGTGTGGCGACTCCAATGGACTAAAATCAATTTGGTCTTGGTGAAAATAGTCCTACTTCACCGCTCCCAGCACACCCCTAAACCCAAATGGATATCGTGGGCGAAGTCCACAAAAAATCAGACAGAGGGAGGGGGTGAGAGGGGGTATCGTTTACCGACGGACAATGAAACCGGAGGCGATTCTCTCTCGGGATCGGCCGAGATTACCGGCTAATTCCCCGTCTTCACTGGTAAACGAGACCAATACAGCCCTGGAGGCGGCCATCTTGGAAGCCATTTGTGTGGAATCGCCGTCTAATTGGCCGCTCTGTCTGTGGCCCATGTCACCATGTCCTGACCCTTACGACTAAATTAGATTCAGGGCCAGCGTTGTTTCTACGGTGTGGCGACGTCTTCGTTGAAACTGCGCTGGCTCGACGGTGACGACGGTGTTGTTTTTAGCGCACTGACGTACGTCAAGTAAATTCCGGAAATTCGGAACGATGAGGTAGTTTATTTTTGATTGGTCAGAAGGTCGCGGCTTACTGCATTATTCTTTTGTGCCCTCGTTTTCAGTTGCTTAAGTGACTTGCACTAAATACCCCCCCCCCCCGCATTCCGCCTGATACTCCAACTGAAGAACTGCGGAGTAGAATTAAATAATTTAGATAAATCAGTTGGCTCTTGTCTCGGGGGAGCGGAGTAGAAGTTGTGGTATCATACAGCTTTTCTCAAGCAAAAATTTATACATGACCCAGTTTTGAAAAATTATCGTGCTGGATCATAAAATCTGGTTTCACTGGTACTACGAATTAGTGTCGCGGCACGAGTTTGGTATATATTGGTTTCACAATTATATTATTGCTGTGCTGTTTTTAACGGAATGTGGTGTATATTGCAGATGATGATATATATGAACGTATACGCACATATGACGAAAGTTTATTAAACGATGCATCTCAGGAGCTAAATGATGTAATCACGCAGGCAGAGGTCATAAAAGCTATCAAAGAATTAAAGTCAAGTAAAAGTGTTGGACCTGATATGCTCATAAATGATTTTTTTGTGAATACTTGTGAGACAATAACCGATAAACTTGTCATTTTATTTATTATATTTTTTAGCGATGGACATATTTCTGTCTTGGGTAGATGGTGTGGTTATTCCTATGCATAAGACAGGCAGTAAAAATGCAGTTGATAATTATAGAGGCATCACTTTGATGAGTGTTTTCGGAAAACTTTTTACGCTTATTTTGAATAATATATTAATTTTTGGGCTGAAAGCTATGATAGTTTAATAGAAGAACAGGCAGGATTTAGAAGTAACAGTTCAGCTGTGGATAATCTGTTTGTGTTGCATAGTATAATTACCTCCGCATTACAGAATGGAAAGAAATTATTCTGTGCATTTTTCTCGATTTTCGTAAAGCTTTCAACCACCTAAATAGAAATTGTCTCTAGTTTAAGTTATTTGATTATGGTTTGAGAGGAAATATTTTCAATGTAATAAGAAGTATGTATTGTGAAGTCAAGACCAGGGTACGGTATGGTTGAGAAACATCAAATACATTTAATAGTTTTCTGGGAGTTGGACAAGGTGAGAGCTTGTCACCCCTTTTATTTAGTATGTATGTTAATGATATTAGAGAAATGTTGCATGAAAGTGGAAGCGAAGGGATAACTGTTGACGATCTTAAACTATGTCTTTCATTATATGCCTATGATTCTGTCTTAATAGCTGAGAGTAGATTAGATTTGCAAAATAGCCTAGATTCTGTTCATGATTATTGTCAAAAGTGGAAATTATGTGTTAATATACTCAAAACTAAGATAGTTGTATTTAGGAAGGGTGGAAGGTTATCCATAGATGATATTTGGTTTTATGGTGACTCAATTTTAGAAGTAGTGGAACATTTCTCATATTTAGCTATTATGTTTTCTAGTACAGGGAAATTTTCAGGGAACCAACAAGATTTAGCAGACAGGGGGTTGCGAGCACTATTTTCAATTCAGGGTATAGCGTATGAATTGATCGACTCCAAACCAGAGCTATTATGTATGTTATTCGATAGACTTGTGTTAAATGTATTACTTTACTCATGTGGATTATGGGGATTCCACACTGCTGCGGCAGTGGAGAGAGTACATCTGAAATTTTTTGAATGGGTTTTGAAAGAGTCTAAATCAACAACCATCGAAATGGTATACGGGGAACTTGAAAGATGCCCAATAATTTTAGAAAAAAAGTACACATAGTGAAATACTGGCTAAAAATTGTACACCGAGAATTAAGTCCATTGGTTCAGAAAATTTATAAAATAATGTTACACACTATTACTGCAGATAATACAATTGTTAACTGGGTTGCTTTAGTAAGAGACATGTTATTTAATTTGGGTTCTGGCTATGCCTGGATGCAACAAGGTGTTACAAATAGAACATATTTTATTAGTTTATTTAAACAGAGATTACGCGATCAATACCTTCAACAATGGTTTACTTCAGTAAGTACCAGGTCTAGCTGTTCAATATACAAGAATATAACAAACCACTTTCGATGTCAAAATAATTTCCATATGGTAACAAATTGTAAGCACAGAATTTCTCCTATAAGATTTCGAACCAAGAATCATTCACTACCAAATGTAATTCAGGGCAGAGGGAGAAATCGCAGACCCTACAACGAACGGCTATGTCCAACATGTAATGTTCTAGGAGAAGAATTTCATTGTTTGTTTGAATGTGAGAACACACGTCACATCAGACATGTGTTACCGCGCTATTAGACTTTTAGGCCAAATATGTTTAAATTCTCCTCTCTCTTATCTTCTGAAGAACCATCTGTGTTAAGAAAACTTATTGTTATATCTACGTGATTCTTAGTATTAGAGTACTTTTTCTCATACACACACACACAAAATTGTATCACCTTAAATTGCATCACTGAACACGCTTTATCTGTTGCCGCGCTATTATACGCGTCAAACATGCACTTGTTTATATATGGTTATATGTATGCACATAGATTGTGAATCTATTGCTGAATAAACTTACTTACTTATCAATAACATAGTCGTCATCTGAAAAGAGGAGGGCATTGCGCTCGATCTTATTACAAATAATTGTATCACTTTGCTCTATAAATGTCGTATAAAATCGTATACTTGGTTGCGTCAATAAAACAGGCTGCGTCAAAGTTTATCGAAATTATGCAATTTTTTATAAATCCAAGTCTAATAATTATATCAACATGAAAGCTCAAAACTTCTTAATTTTTAAATTCATCTTATTAGCCGATCAATGTGGAAAAAATGGGTGTAAAATTTTAAACATCAATATTTGCAAATGTTTTGTCTCAAATTAAACAAATATCGGTAATTTTCACCCGCCTGCTCAACGCCAGTCCAATTTCGTAGACCTAACGTTAAGCTAACGCCCAGCAATCGTTTCACATTGTCAAAAAATGCCGAATGATTTATCTCAGCCAGTGAGAGGTTTTCTCACTAGGTGGCAGAAAGGTTCACCGGCGCCATTTGCAGGGCAAACAGAGAGAGCGGAGAGCTTCTACCCAACTCTGGGTGAACATAGTAAAAGTGTGAAGGATTGGCTCAGCGTTGTGCCAAGATTGGACTTGCATTTATTGTATGCAGCGGCAAACCTCCTCCCCGCAGCCTGTTACGACAACGCCGGTTCGCTGCTCACTAACCTTATACATGAGTGGCGTCTATTAACCCTTTGCGCTCGGCCGCTGGGATCACGGAGGAAATTGCTTTGTCACCTTGCGTGTATTGCTTCAGTGTCTTAGCCTCTCAATGGTGGGGTTTTCAATGAAAGTCAAAGGAAAATAATAGAGAGGAGGAAGCTGTGATGTTTTGGGGGGCTCTATCGTTACAAGTAGGCCTACAGGCATAAGCTCTATATTGCTTTGTATTTCTAAATATAATATTCCTGGACATCTCTATCGCCTGGGAACTGAATGGAGGACATTGGCCTCGGGAAGAAGGTTATAACAATAATTCAACATTGTTGTGCACAGTTGTGTACAGATGACTGCACAACAAGTAAACTGTACGATCCCATCTTGCAGCTGAATATAGACGGCACAGTTAACTTCAAGTTGTAAATGGGAAATTCTCACTTCCATTGTGCCCAACACCAAACTGGCTTCTTGGGATGACAACAATTTTACTAGTAGTAGTAGTAGTAGTAAATCATTGCTTTACGTCACTTTTCGGCACTAATGGCCTTTTAAGTGACATTGTAATACGACAAAAAACGTTGTAGTCAATTGATGAGATGAATGATGTACAGATGATGATGTGAGGGGGGGGGGGGGGGGTGATAGAGCATGGTGGGTTATTGAGAGCGTTTTCCTTCGCTCGCCTGATAACGGGTTCTGGGCATGTCTACGGGATCTACCCCAAGACAGGCCCAGACGGCCGGAGACTTGGGTTTCGCTGTGCAATTTAATGCTGAAACTCTGTGGCATTTCGCGCAGCTCCGTTATCCTCGGGTCGGATAGTCCCCAGAGTAACAATAGGAAGGATAACTCCCTCTGGGTAACTCCATTCATCCCACGTGAGAGATCTAATATCAAACACGCTATTGCCGGTTATTTAAGGCTACCACGGCCTACACCAGCGCCAGCACTGATGCGGGTGCTGCATTGGCTCCCCTGTTGAGCGGAGGAGTCAGGGTACGCCACTGGCAATCCGCCCGCAGTTTATGGCCAGATACAAGAACGCTGCAGCTGCCCTTGGATGATTGCTGTAGACTAGTGCTTCTATATAATACCATATACAGCATTCAACAGACGGAACAGATCCCTGATGACCCTCCCCGGATGGGGACGAAAAATACTACTAACAATAATCCCAGTACCCGCGACAATTTTAGTATTTTGTTTTGTATGAAGCAGTGAATCCCGCAGATCATGATTTTATTTTTTTCATTTTTTATTTTTAAAAAAAAAAGCTTTTATCAACGTGTTGTATTCCAGGGATAACCCGAACAACTTTCTGAACACCTGAAGGATGGTTCAAATTTAGCACAGCATTGGGCCACATGCTGATGCCGTCGGCCCAGCGTTGGGCGGACAACTGGTGCTGCAAGAAAATCTCCCTATCCGCACACCAATTAACGTCTGTGCCTTTTGAAGTAGCTTTGATTTCGCGGTATCGGACGGTGGGTATTTGTCGCATAAAGTGTTGTGCACACAGTTTTGTTTACATGGCAATATGCGACTTGCAAATAAAACTAGTTTGGTCTTTTTCAGAGCTTTTGAATTCGTTGATGATTTTATCGACTTTAAATTATAGTGATTCAACATCATATATTTGCTGAACGTGAACATTTGCACGTGGCCACACGACAACAGGCCTCTAGCCCTCAGATATGGTGAGCGACAGGTTATCTAATTTGTCTTCATCGCAACTTCGCATTATACTAATTAAATATCGTGCAGTTGCCAGCCTTTAAAATACATAAGAAGAAAATTCTTCATATCAAACTGAAAAGTAGGCCTGTACCTGAATTAGACAAAGTGTGGTACTTGTAGAATGATCAGACGAAGGAATTTTGAAGAAAGTGGTCAGTCACATTTATATTACATAAACAAATTTTAAGAAAAAATAAAGTTGATTCAGTATATAATTGCAGTTATTTTATTATGGATATACAACATTATATATATAATACAATTAATCTTGATCCATACACCGGAAAATTTATATTTGGCAAAATGTAGTCAAATATATATATAGACTGTCAAATGTTTGTATATTGTTATGTACTGCTATGTGTTGCTTAAATATTGTTTGCCATGCAATTATGTTATTGTCGTACAATAACTTTGATTGATTAGTTGATTGATTGATTGATTGATTGATTGATTGATTGATTGATTGATTGATTGATTGATTGATTGATTGATTGATTGATTGATTGATTAATTGATTGATTGATTGATTGATTGATTGATTGATTGATTGATTGATTGATTGATTGATTGATTGATTTTTAAAACTAACATTAGCTGTCTGCTCTTTTTTTATTGCCTTCTTTCGGAACAAATGTTTTTGTGTAGGCCTACTCGCAAATTCTGTAGGGCCTATTGATAGAGCTGATGATAATCCATGACTGTGTCGTTGTTTGTCTCTCTGTATCTCTCTCATCTGGCAGATGGGTAACTATCAGCTTTATCTCCTTCCACTCCACTTGTTCTTGGAGACTTTAACGGACATCGTCTTTACACTACTTCTACTTCTGGTGGCATTTCCCGTCCTGGGGTCGATTCCATTACACATTTCAAGATTGAAGTTATGTATCTCGCATTAAATTTTGCTAATGGAAATGAGAGGAAGTTAAGGTGATCTGAATGTTAAGATTTTAAGTGGGATGGGCCTTTGTGCACGCAGCAGACACAAGACGCTGAATCAATGTTGGCCTAAAGTTGGTTCAACGTCGAAGACGGTGGACCAACGTTAAGCCAACATTGATTCAACGTCTTGTCTCTGCTGGGCAGTATGTCTAGATTGCGCTGCCACAGTCAGTACTATGCGAGCTAAAGTTAATATAAGAGCATAATCACCAAATGACTGATGCCGATCTCTTTTGGATTTCAATGTGATTTAATTTATTGCACAAAAGTTTCCGGCATGTTAAAAACACTGGATGTACTGTAGGCCTATATATTTTTTATATCTTGTTTTCTATATATAAGTAAGATATTAGTACCGGGTCGTAAATAAAATATTCGACTCGGAATAAATGCGATATAAAATTATTATTACCAATGATTATTTTGGTACTTACAAAATGACTGGGAATAAATGTAATATATATTACCAATGATTATCCTAGTACATAAGAAATATTGTGACAAAGAAAGGATTTCATAATCAAAATATGTGACCCGATGTGGCAAAATGAGTCGTGAGTCGCATAATTAAATATCTGCACAAAATCTCCTTTAAAATGGTATATCACACAACTCTGTAGCGTATTAAGCTAAACAAATATAACTCCACAAAATGAAAAAATATGAAGTCTGAAATAGAAGGGTCGCATGTCACTTTACAAAGTGACCCTTTATTACCGAGGTGCCGATAAGTAATGACTCTCGTTTTCGTGTGACACGATCAATATTGATAATCTCGCGCGTGAATTGGGTATCGAGTGACCGATAAAAATTATTTTGGGCAGCGCATCTGCATAATTTGACTGTGTCCCGGGCTGATTGCGCTCTTAAACGTGGCCGTAAAGCGGTCTGGTGCGCTACATAAAACAGTCTTATGTGCCGTGTATATTGTGATGAAATATTGAAGGCGAGAACATTCATCAAGATTACTTCACAACTTTCTTTAAACACGGTCACCCAACGTTGTTTTTATGTTGATACAACGTCTACGACGTTGACACAATGCTGGAACAATGTCCCCTGTAACATGTGTAAGGATCTTAGTCCAAACTATAACCACGAAAGGCTGCTCGGACGTAGTTAATCTGGACGCAGCTGATAATTCCGGATGCTGGCCGCCGTGCCGCATTCCGTTCAGAGGCTGTGACGTATAGGGTTACCGCATTCGAATCCCGTCCTGGCCGGATGTTTGTCATCTCGGTTTAATATGTAAACTGTTCAAAGGCCTGGATTTTGCAGTGCTACGAAATGTAGGGCTCTGCAGAGACTATGTTGCAATATCAACAAAACAGTTGTCCAATCTGGCCCAATCTTGAATGGATGTTTGTATAATCTCAGAGCTGTTACATGTTTATATTAGTCCCTGCTAATACCATGTGCACGGGACATTTTCAAGCCTGAATTTACCATTGTAATCTTCATGCACCACAAACCGCGAATTGCAAATGAAAAAAAGATATGGCTATTTTTAAAACAGTCCCACAAATATGGAATTGTTCTAGAACCACAGGTGTAGGAAAGTAAGTCATTCTTCATAGATGCGTAATTATCTTTTGATGCATCGTGAGGATTTCAAAAGTTAATGCTGCGCCACCATCTTCTATGTTTGTCTCGACACTGATCGGCGTTGATTATGTTGATACGTGTGCTCCGGATTAGTCGACATGGCCATCTCGACCAATCCGAAGCCTACGATATATCGTAACTTGTACGAGAATGCGAACCCTGTTGCCTGAGACATATTATAGGCATAGCGAAGAATAGTCCCCCAGAACACCAATTGTTAAGCCGGCGTCTTGCAGTAGTCTGCCAGAGCTGCTGTAATTACTGGCAATAGAGTATTTATCCTCTCACTTACTGAAGCAATAAGTACTGAGTGCTCATTGCCGCCTAGAAAAAGCAATTCAGGGAGTACTACGCCGACTGAGGGGATACTTGCGGCGCGATCAGTACTCCCGTCACACACATCATTCCGCGGATGTCAGGTCGCGAAATTTCGTCAATAATTACGGGCGCCCCATCGCGCGGCGTCTGGGCCTATACTGCTCTGCAAAGCCAAATGGCAGTATCTGCTTACCATTTGGCATCTTGTAAAGTAAGCAGATACTGCCATTTGGCCTTGCAAGGCAGTGTACAGGGCTAATGGGCGTGAGGGGGCTTGGGCTTCGTATGTTGTGGCCCTTCTGAGACCGGCAGCGGCCATCTCAATTGCAAATGAAGTCTGTTTTCAGACGACTGCCTGCCTCAGCAGTTCACAAGCGCATCTCGTCAAAAACTGTTCAGAACCAAAAACACGAGACCAATGGTTAAACCAATGTTGGTTCAATGCTGGCCGACCGCCATGGACGGTGGACCAGCATTAAACCAGCATTGATTTGCTTTCTGGTAGCACCCTTGATGCAGACATGCTGCATAGGAATCTCTGGATCAGTGTTCAGCCAGTGTTGAGGCTATGAGCTCTCTTGTGCAAAGGCAAACAGCAGTAACTGCTTACTTTTCTAGTAAGCAGTCACTGCTGTTTGCCTTAGCATTACTGGATTGCCTTGATTATTCAATGATCCACAGACCAGCAGGTTGATCCACTACAATAATGTTATTCATGTGGTGCTGTCGTATACATTGTTGAATCTAGTATCCAAACTGTTTTATATCTAGGCAGTGACCATCAACCTCTGTCACTGGAAATCGCACTATTTCTGACTAAATTAGTGTAGTCTTACTCGTTCAGTTATTACATCATTCGAGTAAACGCATCTTGTTCAGCCAAGTCTGCACCCTCGTAAAGCGAAGCTTTGTGTGCCAAATACAACCTGATGATTGAAGATGCGTCATCATAGATTCAATATATAGATAGATATAGACCATGGGCTGGAAGTCGAAACCATCCCCCCCCCCCCCTGGGAATTTATGTAGCCCATATTTTTTTAACCTTTTTATGTACCACGTTACTTTCAGGTGGTCTGCAGAGTTTTTATGCATGGACAAGGTCACCAGAGGTCATCGAAGTATGGTACCCTTTACCCTTAGGGTTGTATAAGAATGTGTCATATAACTAGGTCGAAACTCAAGCCAAGTACACATGGTGACATGGGTTGGTCGTGGTTTTCATGGAGGAGTTATCCCAAGGTCTTGGTAAGATCATCTCAAGGTCAAATCAGTTCAAAACGGTTGAGAATAGATTGTTGGACCAGCACTTCATATAACTCGGTCGAAACCCAACCCAAGTACATATGTGACATCGATTGGTGTTTGGTACTATACGGGAGTTATCCCAAGGTCATGGTATGGACATTTCAAGGTCACAGCGAGGGCAAACCAGCTCAAAACGGTTGGAAATAACTTCTTTTTGTTGTTTTTGATAACATTTTGTTCACTTGAAATGTATATGATGGCTTGAAACATACCTAGATCCCAACACAGACCTACACCAAATCACCCCGAGGGGTTACAGGGGTAACATAAGGGTTAGAGGGTTTTTCAAAACCCCTTCAAATCACCCTTATGTCAACACTGTCTGATATGGCAGAAATAGATCAAATAGCACACTGATGTTATATTTTGACATTGCCATGATCTCGGGATATTCCGAGGTCATGGCAAGGTCATCTAAAGGTCACGGCAAGGTCAGATCAACTGAAAAAAGCTGAAAAAATCTTGTTGTTGCTGTTTTTCTATAATTACGTACACTTCAGATGATAAGGTCATCTCAAGGTCACAGCAAGGTCAAATTATCTATAAAAAAGATAATAGCTTGTTTTTGCTTCTTTTGCTACAATTATGTTCAGACTGCGCAAAAACTTTGGGCTGACTGCTCTATGAAGCTCAACCCCAACTCATGTCACCATGTGTTGGTATCGATGGGGTATAACCCATCCGGCTCTTTGATTTTTATCCTGTAATCTTTTGGGTGATTTGGTATAAATCCGTGTTTGGGTCTAGGTATGTTTCAAACCATCATAGACAACTAAAGTGAACATAATTGTAGAAAAATCATCAAAAACAAGATATTTTCAGCTGTTTTGAGCCGATTTGACCTTGCTGTGATCTTGATATGACCGTGCAATGACTGTGGGGTACCAACCCTGTGAAATACAACCCCATTTCAATATGTTTACGTAGGTTGGGCCTGATCAGATGTAATCAATGTTTATTGGCCATTGGTAAAAATATAACATCAGTGTGTTATTTGGACCATTTCTTCCATATCACACAGTATTGTCACAAGGATGAAGGAAGGGGGGGGGGGGGGTGAAAAAACCCTCCGACCCTTTTGTTATCCCTGTAACCTCTAAGGGGTGTTTTGGTGTAGGTCTGTGGTATGATCTAGGTATGATTCAAGCCATGATAGACATTACAAGTTAACATAATGTTAGCAAAAACAAAAAAAATCAGCTATTTTTAGCTGTTTTGAGCTGATTTCACCTGGCTGTGACCTTGAGATGACCTCGAGGTAACTCCCCTATGGAACCAAAGCCCAAACCATGTCATTATGTGTACTTGGGTTGGGTTTCCGCCGATTTATTGGAAGTGCTTGTCCAATAATGTAGTGTCAACCATTTTGAAATGATTTGACCTTGCTATGACCTTGAGATGACCTTACCATGACCTTGGAATAATTCCCTATGAAACCCAACACCTACCCATGTCACCGTGTGTACTTGGCTTGGGTTTCGACCTATTTATTATTATACCACCCTAAGGGTCAAGGGTACCCTACTTCGATGACCTCTGGTGACCTTGTCCATGCATAGAAAATTTGCAGACCACCTGCAAAAATATATGGTCTACAAAAGTACCCAGGGGGGAGGGGGGAACAGGTGGGCCAAAGATCTAATAGCTTTATCCAGTGAACAGTACATTAACAAAATCAACATGTAAAAAAATACAGGGGAGCCTCCATACTTGCCACCAGGGATAAAAACACCGAAAAGAAGTCCAGCGACAATAAATCGTATTTCCGCAGTAGTCCACTCACATTGGCAAGATGGCAGCGGCAAGAGTGAGGATAAATTAGCCATTATAAAATAAAATAAACATGATGATGCTAAAAAAAAGATGAATAAACTTTCCATTATAAATCAACAAAAACAAAAATCAATTGATATTAATAAATAGACATACCTTTGATGGCACAGCATTGGATATATTTCTTGTCTGTTCTATCATTCAAAAGCGGACGTGTGAGCAATTACCAACACACAGACTTAGTGAAATATATTGAAAAAAATTATATATATTTTACCAATATCATTTTGTTAAAGTTCGAAAATGTAAAGGGTCTTCTGATTTGTCTGGCGCTGTTAACCTTGGGCAGAGCCAATGAGAGAGTACTATTTCTGGTGTCACAGAGTGTTGTTCATGAACCATGGACATGCCCTCTCTTGAGTAGAGATGTGCATTGCCATGGACCAGTCTATGCATGTTATTACAAACAATCTGTTGTAATCTGAATTTAACTGGGAGCCAATTAGGCCGATTAAATTTAGTACCCTATATGTACAGAATAGTTTTTTTTAAAGATCAGCACTTGATGTTTTAGGTTTTTTGCGGGCATCGTCCTTGTGACATTGAATGAATGAGATCAATGTACAATAAGGCAAGAAATCTTCCAGTTTGATACCATAAGCAACAGCAAACATGTATCAGCAGTTTTTAAAAAGTCACGTATTCTGTAATTTAAAGTTGGCCCAAATTTAACCGTAATCCTAATTTAGTCGGGCAGGCAACGTTTTGTTTCATAACCTTATCCTGACATTAGACATGTCAAGAAGCACACTTATTTACGTTGTTAATAAAATTAGGCGTATCGACAGAAATGGTACCAGGATCTTTAAGATACGACCGCTTGACTAACTCAACAATAGGTACTGATTGCCATACTATCTTTAACATCACATCTCAACCAGCACAGCTGATCCCGTCTGCGACGCTGGGTCAATATTGAAACAACCTTCAATAAACATCTCGTCTTTACTAGATACACGTGTCTGGAAATAGACATGGATGTTTTTCGGAAACGTGACTTTTCCATAATTTAGAAGACCTCAGACGTCAGCCCGACGCTGTTTCAATGTTGGGCCACCGTCTTCGACGCTGTCCCAACATTGAAACACCATCGGGATGGCGCCTCGTGCTTTTTTGCGATATCATCTAGATGTGTCTGCATCCCTACCGTTTCGGACTGGTGAACATAAAAGTCAGACGTTGCGCCACTAAAACTACCTTATCTGACTTGGGGGCCACCTGGTGTAGCCCACGGTGAAGATCGCCTTGATAATTCGCGCTGCTCACTCCCGTAAAATACCAGTGAGAGTTTCCTCGCGACATCACGAGACCTCTGAGGACAGTCGTACATCCTGGTTCTTCACCGCCAAATCGCGCGCGGTTTACGATTAGCAAATCGTTCTTTCGATCTTCAAATCTTTCAGTGCGGGGACTGACCTTAGACGTCTAAAGTGGATTCACGCACCAAAAAAGTAAATACAAAATTATTTATAATGGCCGTAGACCCATAAAAGAAGTATTCAAATTAAGCGCAAAGAGCTAACTAAGACATTTATGGTAATTTTAAATTAAAAAAAACCTTTGGTCTCTATGGCTTATACAAAAATATTCCAGCGGCCTCGTACTGAAAGGTGGCCTAAAACCCCATTCATTTCATTTGGCACTGAACCGATTCTGAACTGATTCTGTCGTGTGACGCAAGATGCCTGTACATCGTCTCCATAGAAGTAGACCAATACAAAATAATTGTTGGGCAGCTGCAGATTTTCTGTCTCGCATAGTCCGCATAATTCAGGCATACTTTCCAGCGGTATGTTGGAATGTGCAGTGCGATGGGTCAGTAATCCGTCTCGTGACAAATGAGATTCAAATTTACTCTAATAATTTCCAATCTAATCATTTCTATTGGCGATGAGCTCTAATTCTTAACCAATGAACAAACTATTTCTCAAGTCGAACATTTTAGGGATCACCAGCAAACACGAGACATCGACCCAATTTCAGTTAAATGCTGCGACGCGCTGGCCCAGCGTATTTTACCCTTTAACCGCCGGTGTCGCATATATTCGAGTTTTCATGTTTTATTAGCACATTAAGTACCACCTTTTAAACATGTGAGAAAGATAAAATGTGACATCAATCAGCAATATTTGAAAACAGTTGACCTCAGCAATATTTGAAAACAGTTGACCTCCATTTTGCCTTTCACTCACTTGAAGTTGTGGATCGCGTCAGCGAGACACAACTCCAGGTAGGTGAAAATTCAGATTAAATAATTTGGCGGTTAAAGGGTTAAGCCGACTTCAGGTCGATTGTCTAGTTTGCTGGCCCGTAATCTCCAAGCCAAGGCAATGCCGAACGAGAAGGACCTCCTTTAGAAATAAAAATAAGCACCCCGATAGCTAGCAGCAATGAACCTTTTTCGGGTTTCCATGCTTTCCGGTTTCGAGTGAGCTCGCCTCATGCAGACCGTCAGGATTCGAATTTCTAATACTCGTGTCTGGAGGGCAATGTCATCTCATTCATTTCACCATCCTCAGAATGTTCTCTCGGCCTAGTTCATCCTATATGTGCCCAAAGGTTGCATAAACCCTCCTTCATTTCATTTTTTCGGATCGAACTTTATTTATTCGGATCCACACAAACATATGTGCAAACACGATACATTCACACAATGTCGTAGACGGTGGACCAGCATTACAGCAACATAGGGTGAATGTTTATTGACTGCCACTAAACGTGGCACGTCGACCCAGTGTTGTTTCATTGTTGGGCCGACGTCGCTGACGGTGGACCAACGGTAAGCCAACGCTGGCGCAATATATCCTGTTTCTGGGTAGGTATCAATGGAATAATTAAAAAACGCATAAAATTATTAACACAGTGTTTAGAAAATTCACACAGTGTTAAAAAAATTCTTACCTCAAGGTGAATAAAAAATGGCCTGCATGGGACCCATCCCACTAAAAATCTTAACTTTCCCCCATTTCCGTTAGAAAATTAAGATAAATTTTAACTTTTCTAATGAAAATAAGAGAAAGTTAAGGATAATCTTAATTTCAGGATTCCATGGGATGGGTCCCTGACCATTTTTATTCACCTTGAGATGGGAATTGCGGCAGCAATTCCCATCTCAAAGTGAAAAAAAAATGAGAATAAATTGCAGGGTGGTAAAAGGAAGTTGTCATTTACTGTACTATACTGCAGTGCAAGGCCCAAATACAGTATCTGCTTACTTTACAAGTAAGCAGATACTGTATTTTGCCTGTGCAGGGCAGTATAACAGATGAGATGTGAGAACCTATACCCACCGTGTACCCTCATTCGGAAGGCTGCTGCCTTCATCCCCAACTGGTCAGGTCCACAGGAATTTGGGATGTGTCTATGCGGTGACAATCACTGCCATGTCTATACTTCTATAGAAAACCAATGAGCATGCTGACCCTATCCCATTCAGCTGTGGTCAGGTCCAGCTCGCGTGTCAACCCTCAGTTCAGCGAGAAAACATTTGACTATTTTGTTCCAGTTAGAGAGTTTTGCCGGTCACTGACCATGTGGCTTTACGTCTTCCCACAATGTATACCCACTATATACGCGGTAACCACCGAAATGATTTTGTCGCGAAATTAATGTTTTACCTCGATACCGGTGACAATCGTGGAATAGAAGTACAAATAGGCGTGAACTTCTCCTGTGCAAATAAGATAAAAAAATCGCTTGTGAAGACGCGTTCTATATTACATTCAGAATTTACAATACGAACATTTGACATGACGCCAATAATTATATGACTTGGGACTTTGAAATATATGCCTTTGGAATAGGCCTATGATTTATTATTCCGCTCATAACACTATCAGTGTCCCCAGAGCGTTGTGTTCCGGTTCCATTATATATGATCCGTGGCCTATATAACCATACTTGCCAATGAATTCCATAACCGTTTTCGGCTTTTTTATTTTACCTTCAAATTACAAAAAATTGAAGTGAAAATGACACATTTATATTTTGACACAAACTTCGCAGATCTGAGTAATTTGCGCCCACTTGAAGCCGTGGGTCGCGGTAGCGAGACACGACTTCCAGTGGGTGAACTTTTAACATTCAAATTACTTAGCAACAAACATGTGTATCCCATATGGAAAGTTGACCGCGTCCTCGGTCAACGTTATAAGATGTAAAATGAATGACCTCCGATTTGACAAACTACATAATTTTCACCCATTTGAAGTTGTGGCTCGCGTTAGCGAGACACAACTTCCAATGGGAGAAAATTTGATGACGTGGAGACTCACAGACAATGAAATTACAAAACTGGCAATTCTGTTTTGAACCCGAGAAGATGGGAAATGCAAGATTTTGCGCAATACCGCCTCCCCCTCCCCTTTATTTAATTTTCTTATCCACGTTATTGTGAGATCAAAATAGGTATAGTGTGTGCTTTGCTAATTTTATAGGTATTCGTTTCTAGGCATGTACGCAATCGTGTGATGCGTATACTGCGTATGCTGTACGTGAGCCTAAATTCGTATCCAATGCGCAACGTTTTCGCAATAAAACAAACTAGCCAGTTCTATGTATGTGGTCAGTATGTGGTCAGTGAAAGTACATTTTTTAGTTGACGGTGCAGCGTAGGGGAGAGGCGGCCAAAGGGGGCCTGTGGGCAAAGGGGGTCATCAATGATATTTTAATAATAAGGTGTTGTATGAAAAATTATTGATGTCATAGCTATGAATTGTGAATATGTGTATACAAAAAACATAAATAGACATCTCATACACATCGTAGATAAAAATGAAAGTCGATGGGAGGTTTATGGCAACAATCTTATGAATATAACCTTACATATCTGTATGAATCTCTTGATTAATATATGTGATTTCTTCTGAAAATCCATTATTTTGTGTGGTACATTATATTGCCTTTGTTTTCTAGTCATTACTTCAGTCATGAGATTACTTTGGGGAGAGATAATAGATTTGGGCAAAGGGGGCCAGGGCAAAGGGAGCCAGGCCATTTCAATACAAAGACCATACAGCATGCCCCCCTTTGCCCACTACATTTCAATAGGTGCATGTTTTACAAAGTAATCCCAGTGAACGAAAGTGTTTAGTATATTACTTAGAATTATGTCCAACAAAGAATGTCACCATATACATCTGATGAAAGTTTTTTTTCTATAATATCTGTTTTATTAAGCTCTTTTTGGTGTACACACTTGTGTATCAAAATAAAAAAGTACCCAAAGTGAGGGTGACCCCCTTTGCCCAATGCGCTGGCCCCCTTTGCCCAAGCTATCGGGCAAAGGGGGCCACTTTGACAGCAAATCTATTTGGCTTACAATTAAAATATGGTATCCCTGAAACATTAGGTGTGTCTGCTATATGTATCTACATTGCATGTAGCCTACATAGAACAGTCATTGGTTTTAAAATAGTTAGAATATTATCCTTAAATACCATAGAAACGTTAAGTGGCCCCCTTTGCCCGCCCTTCCCATTTACGAACATGTTAATATGGTTTATTTTTTCTTGACTGACTTAGCCTATAAGCCTCGTGGGCTGGTTACAATGTAGAACATGATAATTATAATAAATTATGTAACTGTGAAATATGCAACATACAATGTCAGTATAATAAACTAATCAATCAATCCATGTAGCGATCTCGAAATATACGGATGTCTCATGGACACAGATGCTGTACGGATAACATACATACAATGATACAAAAAAAGGTAGTTATATAGGCCTACTTAGCATACACCAATCCTTATCAATATGATGTCATCTCACGCCCGGTTAGGCAAATGGGCGATACAGAGCACCACAGATAATTAGCGGATATGGGAGCGGGTTGACATGGTTAAGCTCATAGTCCTGCTATTGCATGACAAACAAAGACAAACAGCCGTAACTGTTTAATTTTCAAGCAAGCAGTTACTGCTGTTTACCTTTGCACAATAGAATTCTACTCAGATGAGCTGTGATGGATGGCTTATTGTATACGCAGCCAATTACGCAACTTACAAATCAGTGTTGTGTAATGAAGACATCAGCTGCTCGAGATAATGATAATCTATTATTTATAGAAGACGATTACCAAGCCTTGATTTGGCGGCCATTTAAAGCTCACGATGACGTCATAGATGAGGGAACATTGATACATGATGGCGAGCAAGAAACGCACAGATATTCGTAACAGATGGATTAGGCCGGTATCATCTGATGGACATCTGATGGACAAAGAGGGCTTGTCCGTATGTCGTTTATGTTATTAACCCTTTAACCGCCGGTCCCGATTATATTCGGTTTTTCTTTTTTTAGTAGCACATTAGGTACCTCCTCAATATGGTAAAGGTAAAACGTGACAATAATCAGCAACATTTGAAAATATTTGACCTCTATTATGTAAAATTTGAATAATTTTCACTCACTTCAAGTTGTGGATCGCGTCAGCGAGACACAACTTGAAGTGAGTGAAAATTCTCATTATATAATTGAGACATACACTTTCCAGCAAACACAAAAAATTATATTGAACCAATGCTGGATCCACATTTACCCAGCATATACCTTTAACTAATTCGCGCATCAAATACCAGTTCCTTCATGTAGAGACGAAATACGTGTTTCGTTAACACGAAATGCAGATGATTGCTCTCAAATTGAATGAGTGAATGAATGAATGAATGAATGAATGAATGAATGAATGAATGAATGAATGAATGAATGAATAAATGAATGAATGAATGAATGAATGAATGAATGAATGAATGAATGAATGAATGAATGAATGAACGAACGAATGAATGAGTGAGTGAATGAATAAATGAATGAATGAATGAATAAATGAAAGAATGAATGAATGAATGAATGAATGAATGAATGAATGAATGAATGAATGAATGAATGAATGAATGAATGAATGAATGAATGAATGGGTCAGACCAGCTTTGTGCACATAATTATTCGCTAATCGCGGGTATGATACCCTGCTGAGGATTGAGTGATGGATGGTATCAAATTAAGCAGGTATATACAGGGCCGACGAGATTTCTTTATTTTATCCATTTTTTGTGTCGAATAGTAGCAAGGCACAACGTGAACAGGTTGAATTGGTGAAAAATTTGAGCAGATTAACAAGTGTGTTGAGGCAAAGTAAGCTACCTCTCTGTCACGGACGGGGTAGAAACATTTTGTTTCCTTGATGCCTGAATACAAATAGTCCTGATGACTCTAGTGTGATATGCGATAACATCAACCACTACACCACCCCATCCCCCTCTACTAACATGTTCAGGGAGTATCTTATCCAGTGCGATTTTTATTTCCGTGAGCAATTAATTCCTTCATTAGACAGGGAACTAACTACTGTGTCATAGACATGATAAATATAGATAAATGTCACATAGACGAGTGAGAAGCAACGGATTATATCGCGACGATTACACGTACTGGTAAACATTATATACGCGGGAGATAATTGGGGTGATTAGTAGTTATGACATCGCTTTCTTGATACAATGTTGGCTCGATGGCGGCCATCGAGCCAACATTGTATCAAGAAAGCGAAGTCATTGGGTCAACAAACAATACTATTCAATTCAACGTCCTATAATCTAGTAAGAGCCAATGTTGATTCAATGTTGGGCCAGCGTTTTGAAGTTATTTCCAAACTCTATTGAGCTTAGAAGATTATTATTGTATTCTGTCCCAAATTTCAATAACGTTACTGAAGTTTCCTTCCTTTGTAACTAAATAAATTTCACTTTTTTCTGTATGTTTTTGAATAATAGCTTCAACAATGAACGAGGCATTGACCCAATGTTGGTTTAATGTTGGGCCACCGTCTCTGTCTGTCGGGCCGGTATAACTTCAGGCATCTAGAGGATAAGGTGAACCTTCAACAGCCCTGCAAGCACGATAACCAACATCCCATATTGCCTATTATAATGTACACTCTTTAGGAGCAGGTGCATTATGATCAAATAAGCACAGCGATTATGAACATGATAAAAGGATCAGCCCTCTGGAGATGGTGGTGTGGATTAACCCTTGCAGCGCTGAAGTAGTTTTGTATAAATCATGGCGATTTTTTTCAATTTGGCATCATCATACATGTCTTAGTCAGCTCTTTCTGCTTCATTCGAATACCTATGTTATGGGTCTACGATCGTTGGACTATAATGCGGGGATCGACTTTAGACGTCAGATTCTAAAGTCGATCCCCGCACTGTAAGGGTCAAACACAGCCATTAACCCTCAACCCTTTAACCGCCGGTGTCGCATATATTCAGTTTTTATTTTTTTATTAGCACATTATGTACCACATTTTAAAGATGTTGAGGATAAAATGTGACATCAATCAGCAATATTTGAAAACAGTTGACCTCCATTTTGTCAAATCTGAATAATTTTCACTCACTTGAAGTTGTGGATCGCGTCAGCGAGACACAACTTCAAGTGGGTGAAAATTCAAATTCAATAATTTGGCGGTTAAAGGGTTAAAACGCTGAATTGTTCTTATATAAACACAGAGAGTGAAAAGATATTTTTTCAATTTGAAACCATCACTAATGTCTTAGTTAGCTCTTTCCGCTTAATTTGAATACCTATGTTATGGGGAGCCTACGGTCATTATAAATATGCAGGGTGCATTGAATAAACGTTGTTTAAATGTTGGCACAGCAGTGCACATATAATTATGCCGAGAAAGTTTAGCATTGGGCCAGCTGGCTCAATTATTGTATACTACACCAAATATAAAATTAAATCAATCACGTTCAAGTGATACAATATACAACAGTCAATTCGTCAATACTTGGGCCGCCATCTTCCCTTTTCATTGGGAATTGCAAAATTAAAATACTTCTAACTTAGTGCCATATATAGCAACGTACATCGCTGTATCAACGAGGCACATGAGTATATTTAATAGCTTTGAATTTCTTAGTTCCAACTGCATGACCCATTTAATGAGAATTATTTAGCTTGATTGAAGAACTTCAATCTTACTCCGTAGATGACAATTAGGCCTACCCAGTTTGAAATAACCCTTTTAGCGCGGTGACCAACTTTAGACGTCTACAGTCGATCACCACATTAGAAAAAATTAAAAATATGTAATGACATCAGACTCATAACAACGGTATTCAAATGAAGCGGATAAAGCAGACTAAGATATTTATGACCATTTCAAATTGAAAAAAACCTTTGGTCCCTATGGTTTACACAAATATATTTCAGCGTTGTAAGGTTTAACCCTTAAAGCGCCGAGTTTTTTTATGAAAAAGTTTGGAGATCAAAGGGTTTTTCCATTTAAAATCATCATAAGTGTCTTACTTAGCTCTTTCCGATTCATTTGAATGTCCATGTTATGCCTCTAAGGCCATAAGAAATATGTTTTTCTCTTAGAGTGCGGGATCGACTTTAGACGTCAGAATCTGACGTCTACAGACGTCAGATTCTGACGTCTAAAGTCTATCCCCGCGCTGTTTAGGGTTAAATACCATTGTTTTTTAGTAAAGCTCTAGTCTTTAATATTTCAATGGATATTGGTATTTCCTATTACCATGACTTAACGCTCTGAAATATGTTTTTTATTGCCATGGAATGACACTAAATCAATATATATAATAATCGATGTGCTTACTTATACAGTAGTGTCACCTAGCTCTCACCTTGACAGAATATCAGAGCTCGGCTGAAAGCTGTCTACATCTGACCATACCCCCTATCACCCATTGACATCAGAGAAATTAGCGATAATAAATTTACGGTCGTTGTTTAATCGTGTCATTGAACTGACAAATCTCTCCCTCTCATTTCTCGAAGTTTTAATACATAAAATACGTTACTATATAAAAATTTCACATAATGTATCCTATCATCAACACAACCATGTTCATGAATTGCAGTGTATTCTTCTGTGTAAACACAGTTAGCTGTTACTGACTTTGGCTTTGTACGACAGAACACACTGAATTGTACAAAAAAAGTCATAGCTTCAACCCGTGTATCGGGAAATAACATGTTGTTAAGCAGCCTGCATGCTGTAGTTATATATATCCATTATTATGTGCTGATCAAGGGTCCTGTCGTATGACCACAGGGCAATGAACCCTTGTCATGCCAAGTCATAGAATTTAAATTTTCATCCAGTTGAAGTTGTGTACTTCGTGTGCGTGATTAATTGTTTAATTTGAAACCCGAAGATCTACACATCTTCTTGTTTGATATAATAATGATTTAATCGGTTAACCCTTTCGAGCCTGAATTTCCCATTGTCATCTTCATCCACTACAAGCCGCGAATCGCTGTCGCAATTCTCGACTTGTAGTGAATGAAAATGACTTGATGTGGTTTAAAAATTAAAGAAAATTGCTATCAATTGGTAAACCAGTTCCATGGAAATGTTCGTTCTAAAACCCTTGGTTGTAGGGAAATTAAGTCTGTTTTCAGGGATGTAAAATGATACTTTAATGCATCGTGGGGGCTTAAAGAATTAATCGGTTAATAAAACAAACTAATAAAAAGACTATAATGGTGGTGATTAGCGGTGAAAGGGGTGAACTAATCCGCAGCCGTCCTTGTTATTTTAACCCTCACAACGCTGAATTATTTTTGTTTAACCCTTTAAGTCCTCACGTTGCATTAAAGCATCATTTTACATCCCTGAAAACAGACTGAATTTTTCTAAAACTAAGGGTTTTAGATCGAAAATTTCCATAAAACTGGTTTACAAATACATGGCAATTTTCTTTAATTTTTAAACCACGTCAAATCATCTTCATCCACTACAAGTCGAGAATTGCGACAGCAATTCGCGGCTTGTAGTGGATGTAGATTACCATGGTAAATCCGGGCTTGAAAGGGTTAAACCATGGAGACTAAAGGTTTTTTTTAATTTAAAATCACCATAAATGTCCTAGTTAGCCCTTTCTGATTCATTTGAAAACATATGTTATGGGTCGACGACCATTAGAAATATTTGTCTCTTAGAGTGCGGATAGATTTTAGTCGTCATCATCTGACGTCTACAGACGTCAGACTCTGACGACAAAAGTCTATCCCCGCGCTGTAGGGGTTAATTCAGATTGACTTCGAACCATCGGTACTAAACTTACCTTGTTTCAAAATATATTTACTTTTCAATAATTATTTTGTAAAATTTAGTTCTGGTAGGCCTGTAGAAAAAAATGAAGTGTTGAATTTTGTAGAATTACCTAAAGAACAGGCTACCTTAATTAATTTGAAAAAAGTATGGAAAACGGATAGTTCGATTTCTCGACACATATGGAAATAATTGCTCTTCAACTCTTCCAGCGCGGGGACCGTCTTTAGACGTCAGAATCTAACGTCTGTAGACGTCAGACAATGACGTCTAATGTCCATCCCCGCACTAAAAGTGTAAAAAATATTTATAAGGGCCCACAACATAGTATATTCAAATGAAGCTAACTAAGACATGTATGCTGATTTCAAATTGAAAAAAAACTTAGTTTCCATGGTTTATACAAAAATATTTCAGCGTTGTAAGGGTTAACGGACACTCTGAAAATCAGAACGGTTATCATTGCTACTTATTCCACCATTAGAGACTACCCCTGAGCAGATCTAACCTGAGCCAGCCCCAGACAGGTGGTAGCTAAGACCGGGTAAACATTAATCTAGCTTCTGGTATGCATGGTAGTGTCAGGCTGGAGTTTTAGCACAGCAGTTAAGGTACCATTAGCGTTTCTGAACAGGTCAAACACAAATATCTATAAGTAGTAGCAATATATTTATATTTAAAAGGGAGCAGATTTTGTGGGTAACAGCTGCATTTTATTTCGGGATAATGTGTTAGCTTTTTAGGTTTAAGTTAACATCATTTGTGTGGCTGCTATAATCATTATAAAAGTGCTGCTAAAAAAAAACTTTTTGGTTTTGCCATACTAACTATTTCTTTCAAGTGTGTAGAAGAGCATGAAAAAGGACTAAAATACCATGTAACACGTCTCAAACAAGACGGGAGAAAACGTTCCCTCACTTAATTTTATTCACTTCTATCCGCTTATCCGTTTCGTCTACTTAGCTTCTTCAGGACACAGTTATATTTCGGGCATGTTCAGCTCTGCCACCTGTCGCGTTACCGAGCTAAATGTCACAATTTCACTAATTTTCTTAACTAAATGTTAAACGAACTCAATTGAAAGCCGTACACAAAACCAAATGCTGCGTAGCCTTGACCTTCCCTTCCTACAGTTGTCACAGTTATTAGATTAGATAGATTCTAAAGGTCCACGGCTAATTTAAATAACTGAATACCCGGATAACAGATCCGGCCAGGCAACCAATTCACGCGGTGGGGTAGGGTGAGCATCTGCCTCTAAAGAGAAAACTCTGCCGCGATGCGTCTTGAAATGTGTCTTGAAAGTAAAATACTCCCACTATTATGTTATTATTTCATGTAAGCAGGTGAGTAGGCCCTACTTCTTATATCTGAACGGGTATTATTTCATCAAACTGGGGATATCATCTCAATTTTTTGCTGCAGCTGATAAATATCTGGATGCAGTTATATATGAATATTGCTCTACGTCGCTTTCTGCACAATCATGGCAATATCGCGACAGAAAGAAGCCCGAAGCCGGGACTATGCCCTACTTGTATTTTGAATGACTTCAAGGGTTCTTTATAGTGCACAGTACCATAGGCAGCACTGTACACTCCATGCCTTTGAACAGTTTGGAGCACTGTATATGCACAACCACGATGACAAATATCTGTCCCGACCGGGATTCGAACCTGGTACCCCTAGGTTACAAGGCCCAGTCGATACGAATGAGCCATCGGAATCGGCCTGGATGCAGTTACCGCTGCTCTGCATTGTAAAGGTAAACAGTAGTAACTGCTCACTTGAAAAGTGACTAGTTACCAGTAGTTACTGCTGTTTGCCTTTACATGGCAGTGTTATGATCAGCATAGCTGGCTGAAAGTCCTGTATTGAATCTTGTCTTGTCTTGTCTTGTCTTGTCTTGTCTTGTCTTGTCTTGTCTTGTCTTGTCTTGTCTTGTCTTGTCTTGTCTTGTCTTGTCTTGTCTTCACGCTGGCTCAACCCTTCCAGTGCGGGACCGTCTTACGTCAGAATCTGACGTCCATTCACGTCAGATTTTGACCTCTAAATACGGTCCTCACACTGAAAGAATTTAAACCATTATAATAGCCATAGACATTACCCTGATGACATCGCAATAGGCTCTGCCACAGTGACCCCCGTTTATCTGTTTATTCCTGCGGCGATGTAAATGAGCTAGGCAGCCCGGTCGTGCCGGGTACCATAACATAGGTATTCAGAGGAAGCATAAAGGGCTGACTAAGTCATTTATGATGATTTCGAATTGAAAAAAACAATGATACAAAAATATTTCAGCTTTGTAAGGAAATGCTGACAGTCTTCACAGGTAATAGAGTTTTATTCCATTTCAACAACGAGTTCAATGTTAGTTAACGTTTGTCTAATATGGCCCAGCAAATAGCCACGTTGGTCCAAAAAAGGCCAGTGCATGAGGCTTGGACCTAATCTGGTCCCAACAATCAGAAAGCTAACTATTTGCTAAGCCCACCAATAGCCACATTGGCCAAACACGTAGCCAGAATTAAAGGCATGACCCACCAAACACGATACATCAACCCAATGTTGGTCAATGTTGGTCCACCATTTACCGCGCTGGCCCAACATTGTACCAACATTGGGTTTATGTATCGTGTTTGCTGGAGAGGCGTGTTTGCTTGGACATAATCTGGTCCCAACGAGCAGATGGTGTTGTAAACATTTGGGGAGATGCGGGGTCAGAGGCGCAATCTCTCTGGGGGTGGTCGCAAGGTCAAATTAATCAATGATTTTACGAAATGCTCTCTGAGAAATATCGGTTCGTCGCCTGAGGTAGCGGCCCAAACTCTGCTCTAGAATGGCCCAATATCCTGGCTATGTTGGGGCGACGTTTCACATGAACTTCGGAGACGTACGGTGCAGGGCCTCAGGACATCGGACACAAATTGTTGAGGTTTCCATTCGCGCCGCCTTCCCCTTCATGTTATGTTGAAGTGTTTCGAGTTGTCCCAGCTGTGGTTTCATCAGTGACTGTGCGGACATGAAGGTCAAGATAGTCTCCGCTGTGTGCAACCGATTATAATTCGTCCACTTCGATATTAAAGGGTGTATCTGCCACTTTGAGACGTGGCGGATACACCCTTTTGGCTTCACATGGCTGTGCGGTATGAAAAGCTGTGTTTATGTCATTTATAAAATGAGCAAACACACATTTACACCATCTTCCTGACAGCAAGGCTTGACTCGCGATGCCTCGCGGAGTCAAGCCTTGCTGTCGGGAAGATGCATTTACACTTACTAATGCTCTGGTTGATGTCGTGAAAAATGTGAAGGCTAGGGCCACCCTTAGCATTCTCAAATTAATAAACTTATCTTTAGACACCGTGAGTTAAATCACACAGGTACGGTATTATTCAAATAAGATGCAAGGTTAAGGTTATGTTCTGCAAAGTCAAAAGGCGTTATCTGCTTACTGTAAAGTAAGCAGATACCGCCTTTTGGCTTTGCAGGGCAGAATTGTCAGCTATTATAAATCACGAAAGAAGCCGAGATGTATCCGGGTGTGTGTTCTCGGGGTACTCGAGCAACCATCATTTTAAAAGTATCTAGATAAATATTTTTCTGAATACACAAATCATACACAAAGAGTGATGAGTGCTGTCAATAATTCTATAAAACTTTTTATGTGTCGTAATTAGGCGCGGAGGGGGGGGGGGGGCGGGGGCATCCTGCTAATTAGGTTGTTCTTCACATTTCAAATGGAAAAAAGATAAAGTCAATATAAGTGTCATTAGTATAATAGACCCCCTAGCTATCTCTGGTATCTCTGCGAGCATACCAGCAGCTTCTCCTATCTATTTCGGGATCATCGACAATATTTATAATCACCACACCACATATGGAAGTCCTACACCGTAAAGCCGAAATGCGGTATTTGCTCACTTGTAAAGTGAGCAGATACCGCATTTCGGCCTTGCACAACACCACACTATAATTGACAATTTCCGCCGCGGTGTTCTGGTGATTATTCTTTCTCCAAATATCAATACCCTCTGGAAGAAACAGGGAATTGACCTGGTTTGACCTTGATAAGCATTCTATTCATCTTGTTTATCACATGATAAATCAGAGAATATTGAACATTAGTCCAGAGGGGCGGCTGGCGATAAGGTTCCTGTTCGTAACAGCAGACTAAATTCCATTAGGGCAATTCACGGGCGGCGGTACAAATACATAAACATATCATCGAGACAATAATCATGATAATCACAAACGACTGGTGCGATTCATAAGCATCCTATTTATAGCGATTTCAACGCTATTTTAACATTTGAATTAGCCTGATTGTATACAAAACACAAACATGAAATCTACTTGGGCACTGTAATTATCAATATAATTTACAAGGCGTTAATGGTCAGCGGCAGGGCATAAATGAGCATTTACGCCCCACTCTGCCATTTCAGCCCTGCCACTCGAATCGTGTGTATACCTAAAAATCTAGATTGTGATAATAATTAGTAATAGCTTGTGAATGGAGGGCGATGATTTAGATTTTAGGCTCCTCTTGTACAATTTCTGCTAGTTTCACTCGATCCATCGACTTCTATCGGTTATATAAGGCTCAAATGTTACAAGTCGGCTTTCAAATTAATCACACGATATTGTTTGTTATATTAACGCTCCGTCATTTCTATAATGCTGGGACTGACACTCAAAAATAGGAATCTCAAAAAGGAAGCTCACCCATGACCACAATGCACCAGCTTGCCAGCATGCAGAATATCACTTCCGGTGTGGACAGCATGTTTCCGGCGTGCAGGAAGAATCATTTGGAGATCTAGTGATCAGCTATACCTGAAATCAGAACCCTGAATTTACAACCGCGATCAAAACTGATAATAAATTATTATTATTGATATTTTTATTAGACAGTAGAACGCTGTATTATTTGCATTTTCAGTCACTTAAAGTTGTGTCTCGCTACCACGATCCACAACTTCAGGTGACTGAAAATTATTTGGATATGTGACATGTCAACGTAATCAGTATTAATCACAGCCTTAAAGAAGTAGTCCACTGTGTATGAACAACGGGACACATCTTTATAGCGGTAGAGACAACTGGGGTACAACCAAAGAGTCTAGAACAGTTCTAAACTCTATGGTACAACTAAAATCAGAAACATACATAGAGTGGTCTATGGCTATAAATGAAGCTTTTCTTACTCTTTACAAATGCTCGCCTGCAAATCAGATAAAGAAGGTACACCTCAGTGGTCGGGGATTCAACCAGCTATCGACTCACCTGCATTGAAAAGTAGGCATAGAGCCTACTAGGCCTACTACAAAATGGTCGCCAGAGGCCATGCTAATTTTTGTAACTTATGAAGAATTTAATATATATTCCTTTGTAATACCTTTATTTCACCTGATTATTCAAGAGAAAATCACTTCTGGTAGTATTTTTTATTATTTTAACGCATCCTTCATGTTTGGTTTTGCGAAAATCCAAAATGGCTGCCTGATGCCATACTGCAATTTAAATGTATGAATAAATTCACATTATATTCCTCTGTGATACCTGTTTCCAATAATTCTACCAGCTATCGACTCAACTGCATAGAAAAGTACACCATACTTTTTAACGCGGATGAGTCGATAGCTGGTTAACCACTGTGCACACGACGTTGTTGCGATGTTGAATCAACGTCAATGACGTTGATCAACTTCGCAACAACGTCATGTGCCCAGTGGGTAAATCCCCGACCACTAGGTATCCCCCATCTCTATCTGAATTGCTATTATTGTCCCTGCACAAGGGGCAATGAAAACACAGCAATACTATAATATAATCGACCGACATCAGTCCTCTAAATCAATATTAATTCTAAGAGCACTTTGCTAATATGTCTGTGTTTTTAACACGATAGGTTCATTGTCACAAGGTATCCAGCGAGCAGGAGACGTATTGGGCCCGTGGTGTCTCAATGCTGGCCACCCTCTCCGACGCTGTCCCAGCTTTAAGTATCCACATGTTGGTCACCATCAGTGACACAAACTATATTATAAACAGATGAATGAAGATATGCAAACGGTGTTCATTTGAGTGCGATATGGGAAAATACAGCACTCGTTCAATTAATAAGGTGTGAGCCTTCAGGCAAGTACCCATTGAACGGGTGCTGTATTTTCACATATCCCACGAAAAATGAGCTACGTTTGTATTTTCTCACACGATCAAGTCACATGACATAATACTACCATATAGTGTGTTCAATCTACAGCTAGAGTGCGATATTAATACTACCATATATTGTGTTCAATCTACAGCTAGAGTGCGATATGTACTGATACCGATATACTTTAACGCGCATAACTATTCAATCAACTTAATCTGACGTCTGAAGACGTCAGATTATGACGTCTAATGTCGGTCCTCGCACTGAAGGGGTTAGGCGCTAAGCACGATTGTTTAACTTTTGTTATTACTGCAGAATACATATTTTACGTATTATGCTACATAAAAGTAAAATAAATAAACATTTGGCCTCTAATTTGACCCATTTTAATCATTTTCACCAACTTGAAGCTGTGGATCGTGTTAGCTTCAAGTGAAAGAAAATTTGAACTAAAAAGTGATCAAAAGGTTAAGTAAACTCGCAGCGTTCCGGTGGTTAATATAGCTCTCGTTGATGGGTTTGTATCTATGGACGGTATATACCATTTGGTGTCAGACAAGGTGTTGTCATATCCCATCCCCAGGTATTTTCTACCATCCATAATACTCACATAATATATACATCATTATTTTGTATATAGATATGTATACATACTGCTTATTGCACGGATAAAATCCGCACTGGTTATCTATTACGCACCTTCAAGGGAAAATAGTATGCAAATACTGTGCCTTTTTAGATTGATGGGTATAGATGGTAACCGTGATAACGTTCAAACAGTTTAAAATAACTGACACGATTTGATTAATTATCAGACGAAATAGTAGGCTACCTGTTGACCAGTGATAAAATGGCTTTCTGGCAATTTTTTCAAATTAGTTAGAAAATTCTTTAAAAATGAATAGAAATTAGTAAATTTGAAGATGTGACCTCGCTTAGTTCGTCAGCGTCACTAATTAATTAGCTTTTTTAAAATTAATTATCCTCATATCAAAGGGTATATTGACATCGTAGACAGCAAAACTATTAATATTATTAAGAAAGACCACAGGCGAGTGCTAATGATTTGATCTATTGTGTATGATAATTCAGTTGATTTATAAACATTGCGTACTTCTAGTATTCATGGTATGTATCTATAGACCGCAAAGCATTTTCCCGCTAATTGCTTATTAACGTAAGAAGGTCAGAGTTCTATGTATTATCCTCCCGTCCAGCTTACAGTTCGGCTAGATGTCAGGGCCCGTATTCTCGTACAAGTTACGATATATCGCAGGCTTCGGATTGGTCGAGATGGCCATCTCGACCAATCCGAAGCCTACGATATATCGTAACTTGTACGAGACTACGGGCCCGGTGTCGCTGTGTTCCTGTGTAGCATGTGTAGTGCAGCTTCATTAAAATGAGATGTCATTTGGTTTTTGTTTAGATTACTGACTAATTAAATGTACTAAAATTCAATCATTTGTTTTCATAATTTATTTTATGGTTAATTAGTTGGCACAGAAAATAAATGTATCTTTATTTCAATTTGTTTCGATCACATTTTAGAAATTGTGTTTCAATAAACTCGACTAAAAGGACATATCTGCTACTGCTCAAGGGAACAGATATGACATTTTAGTTTCAACAGGACAAAGTGATTTTATGCATGGAAAGACAACTTTCTGTCAAAAAGTATTAAGTCTTATTCCAAATTGAAGACGAAAACAATCGTCTCTAAAATGTGTTTGAATCCTTGGCATGCACAGTCCTGGTAAGATACGCCAGCCAACATGAGACGCTAGATCAATGCTGGTTTGATGTTGTTCCACCGTCTGCGACGCTGGCCCAGCATCTCGCGGGATGTGATGTCTACCGATGTGGAAAATGTACAACATCATACTGAAAGGTCCTGAAAAGCTGTCCCTGGATTGATTTAAGATGAGTTAGCATTGGTTACCACACCTTCCGCGAACCATAGAAATGTCAACTTCTCCTAAGCGCCTATGAAAATATCACGCCGGCGACGGACCCCCCGCCGGGAAGATGTAATGTTTGTTCCTTTGGCTGTGGTTGATTCCTGATGCGAGATTATGTAAACTGCGGTCGGTTGAATTACCCAAGCTAGTATTGTTGTATATTAAAACCCTTTTTATGGCAATCACGACCAGCACTGAAATATTTTTGTATAAACCATGGATGCCAAATGTTATTTTTTTCAATTTGAAATCATCATAAATGTCTTAGTTAGCTCTTTCCGCTTCCTTTCAATACCTATGGTATGGGTCCACGGCCGTTATAAATATTTACTCTTTCAGTGCGGGGGACCGATTTTAAACGTCGAAATTTGACGCCCGCAGACGTCAGACTCAGACGTCTAAAGTCGATCCCCGCGCTGAAAAGTTACTTTTACTATAAGGGCACCAAATAGATGTGTTTTTGAAGTCAAATTGAGGATTATAAGCACAAACGGCAATCTTCACGCACTGGGAGTTGTGGGTCGCGGCAGCGAGACACAACTTTTCATTAAATTTAAAAGCAAGTGCTATTATACTTCAGATTTACTTTCAGGTAGCAATTTTACCCAAGTTTTTTTTATATTATGCTGAAATATAACTAACCCTCGTCCTTATAGGTTCGTTTGTATACATTCTCAATCAGTTTACTATTAAATAAGCCCCTTAATCGCTGCATTAAAAAAAACCACCCATTTGAAGTTGTGTCTTGCTACCGCGACCCACAACTTCAAGTTGGTGAAAATTACTCCTATTTGTAATTATTTTGAGCCCAAACATTTTCAAGTTTTTGACGTTTCAGCACTCGTTTCATTCCCAATAACTGTAAATTAACCTCCTAATGAAACAGAATAACTCTTTAAATGCTACATTACTACTAAACATTTACCTTTCATTTGAAGTTGGCATTGCTCACGCAATTGCCAACTTCAAATGAAAGGAAAATACCTCCTCACTTAAAAATTAAACCTGCTAAATTTCACAATGGGGGCTTTACTCAAGATTTATACATGCATATTTGTTCAATTTCTGTCAAATTTTAGTTGTGGAAAAACAGTATGAATGCGCTTAAAAGCGTCGCCCGCACTCAAATGGTTAAAGACCGACCATAGTCGCGCTCAGCGGGTAGAGAGTTAAAACCACAAAAATTGTAGAAATTGTTCTAAATTGCGTCAGTATTTCCAGCTGCAAACGAGCGAACTAATAATTGTTGACAATTCAGTATGATAAGGGATAATTAACCATCTAAGCCCTCACGCAGCATCAAAGCATCATTGTTATTGTAATGTTAACTTTTTTAACGAAAATTGACTGAAAGTTAAGATGAGGCCGACCCTATTATTGTTTTTGTTAAGAAACTATCAACATTATCGTGTCTTCAGATAGTTGAAAATAATAAAACATAGTTCACGTATCCTAAAATATCAGAAATGTCCTTTGTCCGATAAAACTGGTCAGATTGTCATAAAATAAAAAAATGTAATAATAACTTTTTGTCTCATTATAATTTTTAATTTCAAATGCACGTAAACACCAATACCGGTACGTCTACATAAAGACAGTTGTCGTCAATTTGAATTAACCCTTTCAGCGCAGAGACCGACAATGGACGTCAGAATCTGACGTCCAAAGTCGATCCTCGCAGTGAAAGAATAAAATATTTATAATATACGTAGGCCCATAAAAAAAATATTCAAATGAAGCGGGAAGAGTTAACTAAGACATTTATGATGATTACAAATTGAAAAAAAAACATTTGGTGTGCATATAGTTTATACGAGAATATTTCAGTGATTTAAGAGTTAAAATAACAAAATCGTACAGCTGCTACTCTACTATTATCAAATCGTCTGACACCACTGTTTAACACACCACATTCAAAGGTTTACCATGAGTTAGGATGAGTTAACATGAGGTGTTTAACCTCTGGTGATCCTCAGAAATGTCAAGCACCCAGCCAACCATGCCAGCTGTCCTTGGTGGACACGTTTTGGTGGTCCAAATATTTCCCGCTGACTTCAGTAATTAACAGAGATAATTGAAAGAGACGTCGACACTCTTTTAATCCTTATTTTGGAAAATCTTGGAGGCCAAAGGGTGTCTTTCAATTTGAAATCATCATAAATGTCGTAGCTTTTTCTGATTCATTTGAATACCTATGCTATATATATGGGTGTACGGCCAGTATAAATATGAGTACTCTTACACCGCGGGAATTGACTTTAGACGTCAGAATCTGACGTCTACAAACGTCAGATTCTGACGACTAATGTCTACCCCCGCGCTGTAAGGGTGAAGAGACGCGAAAGTGTCACGTATATTTATTATACTATCACTCAAGTACATATTGCAGCTACTTCGCCGTGCAACCAGTTAATTAATAACTGGTTTCAATTCAAATCGCGGAGAAGGACAGGTAATTATATAACATTTTACTTAGATCAGCATTGCAGCCTGTATTATAAGTTTAATTATTGAAATAAGTTGACAGGTAGGCAGGTAGGCAGGTAGGCAGGTAAGCAGTTAGTCAGGTAAGCAAACATAAATCAATATTGACTGATCTAGTGTTTGCACTATGTATATATAAATTATGATTTCAATGTGTTTTGTGTTATATTATCAGCCAACATAAATATGTGTGTACATTGTGCGCACCACGTTAGATCATAATGAGATATATAATTTATTACTCCTATTCACACATGAATATGTCCATACAGTTTAAATTTAAGGGAACGCCAAGCCTCATATTATATTAAAACAATGGGTAACAATATGACTGCCAGGACTAAAATATATAGCATTAACAGAGTGCCACAATATCATGTGTAGGCCTATTTTTAGGCCTATATAACATTATTTTAGTTTCAATTTCAGGTGGATGAGCATTACTCATATTTGTTTAACCCTTTCAAGCCTAAATTTACCATTGTCATCTTCATTCACTACAAGTCGAATTGCTGTCGCAATTCTCGACTTGATGTGGTTTAAAAATTCAAGAAAATTGCCATGTATTGGTAAATTAGTTTTATGGAAATTTCTTTCTAAAACCCTTGGTTGTAGAATAATTAAATATGTTTTCAGGGATTTAAAATGATGCTTTAATGCATCGTGGGGGCTTAAAGGGTTAATTTGAGACCTGCAAATTTAAACACACATTTTGTTCACATAACTGCGATTTAAACGGCTAATAAAAAGTATTAAAAATGACTATGTGTGTGCTTGGTGGTGAAAGGGTTATTATAGTATGCAATATAATGTGGCCTATGTAATTGTTTGCTTGGTGGTGTAAGGGTTAACCCTCGAAGCGCTGAATTAATTTGTAAAAAACATCGCAGCCACAGGGGTTTTTCAATTTCAAATCATCATAAGTGCCTTCGTCAGCTCTTTCTGGTTCATTTGAATACCTATGTTAAGGGTCTACGGCCATTAGAAATATGTTTACCCTCACAGTGCGGGGGTCGACTTTAGTCGTCAGAATCTGACGTCTACAGACGTCAGATTCTGACGACTAAAGTCGATCCCCGCGCTGTAAGGGCTAATATGAAATGAAATGATTCGGGTTTTAGGCCACCTTTGTGCACATATAGGCTAAACTGGGCCAGGAGAACCTCTTGAGGATGGTGAGATGAATGAGATGACACTGTCCTCCAGACACAGGATTCGAAATTCGAGCCCTGGCGGTCTGAGGCCGAGCACGCTACCTCTCGGTCACGGAGGCTCCCCACAATACTTAGTTTCACACGTGGATGGGGAAGAAACATTTTTGTTTCTTTCAAACCGCTAAGGGCTAATATAGTATGCAATATAATGTCGCCTATGTAATTGTTTGCTTGGAAGGGTACTGTTTTTGAGTTGTCGTCCCTCTGGGACGAAACAATAATTACATCTATGTTGTCAACAAAATTCCGTTAACATGGTTTAGGCCCACTATGGTCCCACCCACAATGGCATGTGAATGCTCCGAAGAACCCTTTTAGATACCAGTGGATGAGCTAAAAATGCTATAGCGAAACGAAACGACTTTTCGAATCGAGATAGGAGTTTACTTCACTATACTGTACATAATAATATTGTGATTTTTTTCGTCCTTGGTGAGGTCCCACGAGACAATAAGTATTGCTTCTTGTAGGCCGAATTTTGCGGTTTATATTCTGGACGGAACACTATCTAGTTTTAGAATAGTTATTTTTTACAAATACAGATCTGAAGTCTCAATAGCCCTGAATTCAGGGCTATTTCGCCCAAGCTGCATACACTTTGTATTCAAGTCCTAACCAATCGCAGCCATATATAGCGGTGAAAACCCGGTCCTTCTCTGATGTCGTGAAATACTCATGTAGGGATTACGACACCCCCGCAAATCCAGCAAACATTGACACAATGCAGGTCTGATGTTTGCCGATCGTCCGCGACGCTGACCCAACCTCAGCCCAGCATTGGGTCAACGCCAACGTGTTTGCCTGTAAATCTGGCAATGCGTGTTGTGCATAAATTATAACTGATAAACGATTCCTAATGGCGATCATATACCCATAAGCACGAGAGAAATCGAGTCAATGTTGGTCCAATGCTGATCCACCGTCTACGATGCTAGACCAACATTGGGTCGATGTCTGTGTTTGCTGGCGAGGCATGACAATGCCTCGAACAGGCGCGGCTAATCCGGAAGTGGCCTCACAAAGAGACTTGCGCAATCGGCGAGCATGTTATGAATCTTAATGAGAAGATGCGCGGATTTCTGGCGGAGTGCACTTCAATTCCATTGGTGACTTTACACACAGTAATGTAAATTAGCCCTTCTCCTGCCAGGTCCGTACGTGTTTGTACGTTTTCATATCCACACAAATTCCACAGAGGTTTATAAAATAGTTTCTGGTTGATGCTCAGCTAATCAAATACTTTAATTTGAAAGATGTATGGTGTTTTCATAAAATAAAAAACAAATTCTTCATTTAAAACCGAGTATTGAATAAATGAAAATTGTGAACCGACATTTCAGCGGGAGAAGGGTTGGCTTTGACTTCTAATCCTTGAGGTGATTTGCGATAAGTTTGAACAGAGAAATGATCTAATTAACATTTTAACCGCCGGTCCAATTATATCATTTTCTTATTTTTTTCTGGCACAACAAATTAAACGTTTAAACATTTTAAAAATAAAACGTGACATAAATCAACAAGATTTTAAAATCGTTGACCTCCATTTTGTCAAATCTGAATAATTTTCACTCACTTGAAGCTGTGGATCGCGTCAGCGATACATAACTTCAAGTGGGTGAACATTCCAATTGAATAACTTTGCGGCTAGAGGGTTAAACCCACGGTTCTGACAATAATCAAACAACAGTCAGATAGCGTTTCGACGATGAAATCATTGCATTAGCATAATCATAATTTAACCCTTGCAGCGCTGACATATTGTTGTATAAACCATGGAGTCCAAAGAGCACTTCTTTCAATTCAAAGTCATCATATATGTCTTAGTTAGCTCTTTCTGCTCTATTTGAATATCTACGGTACCTTGGTCTACGGCCATTATAATTGTTTAATTCTTTCAGTGCGGGGTTGGAATTTAGACATCAGAATCTGAAAGGGTTATCCTTTAAACCGCTCAATTAAATAAATTAAATTTTCATTCATTGAAGTTGTTTCTCGCTACCGCGACCCACAACTTCGAGTTTGCGAAAATTATGCATATTTTTTCTTTAATTTGAAACCGAACATTTAAAAACGTTGATGTTTAAACACACATTTCGTTCCCAATAACTGCAATTTAAACGGCTAAACAAAACAGATTGAAAACGACTATACTCGCGCATCGCGATATTAAGGGTTACAGCGCGTGGATCGACTTTAGTCGTCAGAATCTGACGTCTGTAGACGTCAGATTCTGACGCCTAAAGTTGATCCCCACTGTAAGAATTAAAATATTTGAAATGACCGTAGACACATAACATAGGTATTCAAATGAATCAGAAAGAGCTAACTAAGACATTTATGATGATTTCAAATTGAAAAAAAACTCTTTGGTTTCCATGGTTTATACAAAAGTATTTAAGCGTTTTATGAGTTATAAGGGCTAAGCATGTGCTTATATTGGAATCTCTAATTACTATACAAGATGACGGAGGTGATGAAAAAATCAAGCATTTCAACAAGAAACTAACGAATAAAACGGGTCCCACGGAAGGGAAGCGTCCTCTGCAAAATCAGCGATAATATAATAGCCAATAGCTTCCGGCCTGGGCGTCGGGTATTGTTATGTGGGTCGTGTCATAGGTCACCCAAGCTCATAAATAGCGGGCGCCTTTAATATCGGCGACACGTTATGACTGTCAATAACAAGGCTGCTCAATGATAGTCCTCGCCGCAGATAACACGGTCTGGTCCCAAGTGATACACTTTTCACGTTGTTCCTCCCGTATTGCTCTTTACGCTCCACGCGTTTGCAGATATAAATTATTTTCAACCACTTTAAGTTGTGGATTGCGGTAGACAGACATAACTTCAAGTGGGAGAAAATTAAATTTTCTTCACCGTTTGCTTTTTAGGCTCGACAAGTTTAGGGGTGGTTTGGTCCTCAACCCTCACATCTCAAGGCATGACTATAGTCGTTTACCTATTTTATCAGCCGATCGAATCACTGTTATTTGTGAGCGAAATGAGCGGATAAACATCAAGATTTGCAAATCAATCAATCAATCAATCAATCAATCAATCAATCAATCAATCAATCAATCAATCAATCAATCAATCAATCAATCAATCAATCAATCAATCAATCAATCAATCAATCAATCAATCAATCAATTAATCAATCAATCAATCAATCAATCAATCAATCAATCAATCAATCAATCAATCAATCAATCAATCAATCAATCAATCAATCAATCAATCAATCAATCAATCAATCAATCAATCAATCAATAATTCAATCAATCAATCAATCAATCAATCAATCAATCAATCAATCAATCAATCAATCAATCAATCAATCAATCGATCAATCAAATAATCAATCAATCAATCAATCAATCAATCAATCAATCAATCAATCAATCAATCAATCAATCAATCAATCAATCAATCAATCAATCAATCAATCAATCAATCAATCAATCAATCAATCAATCAATCAATCAATCAATCAATCAATCAAACAGATATTTATACTGTTCCCGTGTCTAAATGAATAAATTACTTAGTTTAATATTTCTTGCATGCAGTTTGCAATACCCACCACTTTAATATTGAAATATATTATTTTTAATTAATTAATTAATAGCAAGCGGACGGTATAGAACGACTTCAAGGATATTATAATGCGGGATGGCAACTGAATTTAAATAAATTCACCTTCACATGTTATATACTACTGACGAGCGCTCACGTGCGTTTAGTGAAGATAAACATTTTACTATATCTGTGATTGATAAAAACCGTTTTCACAAGTAAATGTGCATAACGGTATTCAAATATCCTATTTCAGCGTCTTCGCATCCGGTATATTTAATATTTCGTTTTATTTCAGATGGACGTGTGAATTGTGTTCCTACGTAAAGCTAAACAAATTAAAAAATTGTTATTATTAAATACCTAAGTAAGCTCAGAACGTCCCTTTCAGATGGACTATACCATTTTCATTTGAATAAACTAGATAACCTGTCGCTCACAATATGTTCGATCGTCTAGATGCGTGTGGCCCCACGTATCGTGTTGCGACGCTGAGCCAGTATTGAACCAGCATTTGTTCAATGTCGTTTACCGGGAGCGCTTCCAGTATGGTAATTTAAATTCAAATGCCTATTGGCCATCTTCTGAGCCGAGGCATGTGCTTGGGCAAAATATACACTCAATGTGGTCTGTATAAGCATGACGTACAAACATACATGTTTAAAGAAGAATACAATAATCTCTCACAATCGTTTCCAACAACAATGAACATGCTGTTATGAATCACTCGAGCATAGGCACAATATTAATTATAGTAACTGTTATAACATGTCCCGCTCCTGTAGTATAATAGCTTATTTTAAATATGCAATGGTGTGCGTATTTATTATGTGCGCTGTGCGAGTCTATAGCCTGTTTTCAATCTTTCTTATAAGTAAGCATCTCATCAGATAACGTTGAGCTTGAAATGGGCTAAATATTTAAGGCTGTTTTATTGGCGTTCTGCTGGATGTCGGGAAAAATCCTAAAAAAGACGGTCACATTTTTGTCTCGTCGGTAAGCCAGCAGACACAAGACGCTCACCCGATGTCGCTTCAACGTTGGTGCGCCGTCTGCGACACCGGGCGAACCTTGAACCGACATCGTGTCAACGTCTCGCGCGTGTCTCTCCGGAATTGTCGAGTTCAGATGAGAGGAGAGAAGATGCGATGCGGCAATCATTTTGTAAAAAATGCGGGGTCAGCCAATGACGCAAGAAAAGAGACATCTTTCTTTCGGGTGACAGAGTTACCAGCCGCGGGGAGCCGCAATGCTGGTCTGATGTCGGGTCGACGTCTACCGACGTCGACCCGACATCAGATCAGCATTGGGTGGGTGTCGCATGTCTGCGGGGAAGGAACCAGACGTGATAATCGATATCCGGACGAGATTGTACGTGATCTCGCCGAGTCTCGCAGATCCGGGAGTTTGCAAGAGAATTGGCGCCAAAATCCGCGGCTGGAAGGCGACCTCACCCGTCTGATTGCAAGTCGTCTGCTAAGTGTAATTAATTTGGCTCGCTGGCACGGCCTGTCTTTTTATAGCGCTATAAACAGCCATTAAACAAATAAAAAAATTCTGACGAAAATGCCAGGCACCGTAATTTATTTCTTCAAAGTGAGATGTTTTGTGCGTTTCCGTGGATAACGCCACAAGACAAACGGAGATATGTAAAATATTCCGCCTAGTTTATTACAGAATGAGATTTAGTTTATCACATAATATATGAGGATTTAGTTTCTAACAGAATATATAGGAACATAGAACGATTCCCATAGTTTCATTATTATTACAAAATATAGGGCGATGCCATATTTTTTTATTACAGAATATACGCCTTTATCATAATTTAGTAGGCCTATATTACAGAATATAGGATGATGCCATAATGAATTTTGCTGTCAGAAGCAACTGCTTAGCAAAAGAGCGTAATTTCGGCCATTACAAAAATTCCATTTAAAGAAGGATATGTTTTCCCCTCTCATCATGCTCATTCGTAAGGATTTAGTATTGAGGGGAGCCTCTGTGACCGAGAGTTAGCGTGGTTGGCATAATATAAGACCTTCAGTGCTCAAATTTCGAATCCTGTGTCTAAAGGGTAGTATCATCGGATTCGTCTCATCATCCTCAGGAGTTTTTCTTGGCGTATATTAATTAGCCTGTATGAATGAATGTGGGTGGCCTAAACTCATTCATTCATTCATTCATTCATTCATTCATTCATTCATTCATTCATTCATTCATTCATTCATTTATTCATTCATTCATTCATTCATTCATTCATTCATTCATTCATTCATTCATTCATTCATTCATTCATTCATTCATTCATTCATTCATTTATACATTCATTTGTGCATTTATGCATTCATTCATTCTTTTATTCATTCACACATTTTTTCATTCATTCATTCATTCATTCATTCATTCATTCATTCATTCATTCATTCATTCATTCATTCATTCATTTATTCATTCATTATGCGACCATAGAGCTTCAAAGGTCAAATGAAAATATACGTGGTTTTCATTGTGCAATGTTCATTACGGAATCCGAACATAGATCAGTATGAGCTAGCGTCATTTATCATGTTTATAACTAGATCAGAGAAAAATAAGCCACTAAGCCTATCAGTTTGATGGCGACAAGGGTTCAACTCACGCAATGGATTATGTGAAGCTGATATGTTTTACCATGATCATTTGGCGAGAATCAGTTTGACCTTTTCACTTAGTATATATATCATACAACAAGTTTATTACCATACAACATAGTTATCATTACAAATGAATCATGTAAAGGTAGATATAATATTATTGGCTTTAGCATGTACCTTATTTAACAGTAGGTTTTTCACCTTTAAACCCTCACGATGCATTAAGGCACTATTTGTACACTTCTGAAAACAGATTTAATTTTCCTAGAACTAGGTTTTTTTATTGAAATTTTCATAAAACTGGTTTGCTAATACATGGTCATTTTCTTCAATTTTTTATTCACTTCAAGTCATCTTCATCCGCTACAAGTCAAGAATTACGACAGCAATTTGTGGCTTGAAGAGGATGAAGATGACAATGGCAAATTCGGGCTTGAAAGGGTTAAAAAGCAAAACTGTAATAAGGTCGAGATCAAAACACATAATACACACTGTCAGGGCAAAGGTGCATTGTCCAACCACATACTAAAACCACTAAAGTTTAACACTGGGCCTGTCAACATGTTCAAGTGAAAAAAGTTATTATAAGGTATGTAAGTACAAAAATAAAAACAATATGGATCATCTTGGTGATATCTGTGACGATATTCAATTCAATTCAATTTATATTATTCAGATGAAAAAAAATCATCACCGTTGTCGATTATTACGCAATGAATGTGATCTTAAGGCTTAATCTTAACGCTTCCTGTGCGGGAACATTCTGAGGATGGTGAGATAATACTGCCCTCCAGACACAAGATTCGAAATTCGATCCCTAACGGTCTGAGGCCGAGCACGCCATCCCTCGGTCACGGAGGTTTCTAACGATATTGAATCTTACGATTGAGCGGGGAAGAAACGTTTTCCTTCTTTCAAACTAGAAGGCCAGAGTGGGGTTCGAACCGCGATCTCTGACTTTCCAAGCAGGCAGCATTAACCACTGCACCAGGGCCCCCGCCCGAACTCCCCTCCCCTTGAAATAGTATTTTTTACAATGGCCCCAGGCTCATAACATATGAAGCAGAAAGAGCTAACTTTTTTTATATATTTATATATTTTTATGATGATTTCAAATTTAAAAAGACCCTTTGGTCTCTGTGGTTTATATAAACATATTTCAGCGCTTTAAAGTTAAGCATTACGCCAGCGAGTATTATGGAATCATTCTGTAATGTAGATCCATCTGATCATTTATGTGAAAGCATCTATTTAGATGATTAGATTTTTAATAAACCTTCAAAAAACTTATCTTTGTGGTTTTTTTAGCATGTTTAGATATGTTATGTTTAGATGCTCTCCAAAATAATCCTCCATAACCTTGTTTTTGTGAAAAGATCTACTTCAATACTTTGGGCTTTTAATAAACCGTCAAGAACCCTTGTTTTATGTGAAAGCTTCTATATAGATACTTTGTGCCTTATCCTGTATGAACCTTGATTTGCGAAGGTTCTACTTTCTAAATACTTTGTGCTTTTAATGAACCTTAAAGAACCTTGATTTCTGCTTTTTAATGCTATTTTGTGATATTAAATGTATCCTCAAGAACGTTTTGGCGAAAAGTCGTATTAAGATAATATGTGTATCTTGTATTGGTGCATTTCTGAAAACCTTTATAATGTTTTATTTAGATACCTGCTGTTTTCTATTGAGAGACTGGTATTGGACATTAAATAATATTCTCTGCTAAGAGCATACATGGCTATAAAACAAAACAGATGCCAATCTACAAAATGGAATACTTAATTTTTTACTGTTTAAGTGACAAAAATGAAGCAGAGTACCGCTATATATAGACGTGATTACCACATTAGATAATAACTCAGGGACCGTCTTTGACGCCTAAAGTCGATCCCCGCGCTGAACGAATTAAATAATATAAAATGACCGTACACATATAACATAGGTATTCAAATAAAGCAGAAAGAGCTAACTAAGACATTTATGATGATTTCAAATTGATTTGGTCTCAAAATATTCAGCGTTGTAAAAGGGTTAAGCTGGATTTTTTGGTATATTAAACCGTGGCTCATGAGTTTGCAGGGCGGGGGCCCTATATAGAGTAGTGATCTGCACCGCTGCCTGTCAAGCTAGAGTTCCGGGTTCGTTTCCCGGTCTCGGCAATTTGAAAGAAACTTAAATGTTTCTACCCCATCCACTCGTATCCGAAAGGTAGCGTGCTCGGTCTCAGACCCCCAGGGTTTGAATTTCGAATCCTGTGTTGGGAGGGCAGTGTCATCTCACTCATCCTCGGGAGGTTCTCCTGGCCCAATTTAGCTTGTATGTGCACAAAAGTGGCCTAAAGCCGTATTTATTTCATTTCATTTCCATGAGTCTTCATTATGGTTTATTATTATTCCTAGTCATCATGGAATCCTCTGACACCATTTACGTTATTGGTGGTGAAGAAGATACCCAGAGAATATTCATTAACTTTAGGCAAATATGCAATATTCAACACAAATCATTTTACATAATATCAGTAAATGCTGTTCTAAGTAGAGACTTCTTCTCTGCATGCGAGCGATCGCTGCAAAAAATTCACCGAAAATAATTTAGAAGCCTCTTACCATGATTTAGTGATGTGTCTGTGCTGGTTGTCAACTCTGCACGTAGAATGGTAATCACAGTTTCGGTGCAGAATGATAATCACAATTTGGCGGCGGCGGCGGCGGCGCTGACAGGCGCGACACCGTCGCAATCGGTGTAATCCATGAGTTTATGGGACGTTTGAGGTGTGAGCGACCGGGACTCCAGCATTTGGGAGTCTTTCACGGGCCACTGAACACAGGGTCAGTCGAATGCGGCATTCAATTACGAGCACAGTAAAATCGCTGTGCTGTCAACAGCGAAATGCGTAGCGGACTGAGCAGCGGTGCTTAACGGGGAGCAGATTTGAAGTGCATTACCAGCGTGAAAACAAACAGCGCTTCTGGATTTACGCGCCGCGAACGCCCTGTGGACACGGCAGGGGGCTGGCATAAACTAGCGACCTCTTCTGTTGGGCGCCCTCGCGGCAAATAGCTCCCACATGGTCGTCTTTGCCCTGCAACTTTCTGCCGGGTCTCGTTTCTTCGCGGCGGCGTAGGCGGCGGCTGTGCTGCTGCAGATCTGGCGGCGACACTCGCGCCTCAGACTCGGCGCGCGACACACGTCCGCTTGGTCTCTTCCTGTAGGCCTAGTATATAGTGGTTGCTTGCAACGTCTTGTCCGATCACGTCCGAGGAAAACACGAAATGTTGGGTTGATGCTGGGCCAGCGTCGCAGACGGTGGACCACTAATGCAGCATTGAGTCAATGTCTAGTGTTGGCTGGAACACCATGAAGCCAGCAGACCAGCTGAAACATAATTTGAAACTGAAGGTTTTGGTCACAGATTACGCCCATACAAAATGTGTGACATTTCTTTGCACTGTCAAATCTAAGACTTGACCTGGTGGAAAATAGTTTTTTATTAGAATCAGTAACATATCAGCTGCAAGATCGCATGCTCGGCTCATATGTCGCACAGTCGTTAAAAAGTAATGAACATTTTTTAGGCCTTTAGGTCGAAATCGCTCTGTTGAAAAGCGTAGATTTTTTAACGAATACAGCAAACTAAGGTCCACATCTCCACGGTGTGGGCTCGTCGTGATGTGCAAAGGCGAACAGCAGTAACTGCTTACTTGAAAAGTAAGCAGTGCTGACACAAATGCAGCTGACTGACAGAGCCCTTTCTGTGTTATTGTTTTCTTTCTCTCCCTGTCTATCCGAGTCTTCTCAGACTCACGTAACATCAGTCCACGTTGGGTGTAACCAGCAGCTGCAGGTATTTTCGTGGTTACGTAACAGAACAATCTCAGATCTCTGCCGATAATCAAACAGATGTGAATGGGTCCCCACCTGGTATTCACGTGGAGAATGATAATTAAGGCGTACCACCTGGGTGCCATGGCCAGTATACAAATATGTGTCTTTTATTTATTTGGTTATACAATGCATTAGCCTACATAATGACATAAGGGCTTATATAAAACTCCTCAAATGTACAAAATTAAAAAAAAAACATATTGAAAAAACAATTTGATGAAAATAGTCTCAAAAACTATATTTTTATTTATATATAATGGGTATATTTGGATTTGTCTGAGTGACTGAGTGAGTTGTTGAAGAGTATAGTGAGCATATTCTGTATTGTACTCTAAAAGCAAAATATTTCTTCTCTGTCAAGAAATTAAAATATTGAGATTATTGAGCAAATTTCATACCCGTTAAACACGATGTGTACTTGTCTACACACATCACCTTGCACCCACAGTGTCGAATTTGCTCGGATTTTTCACTTTTCTAGTTTACATAATTATAATGCTCTTTGTAATTTCAATATTCATTTTAAAAAATCTTTTGACTCACAATCAGTGTTATAATTGTGTATAGTCCTCTTGATTGACATATCAAATAATCGTGTGGAATGTGAAATTTCAGAATAGTCCCTAATCTGCATTTTTTTTAAATCAGTTATGAGTAATTTAACCCACTTGGAAGTTGTGGGTCGAGGTAGCGAGACACAATTTCAAGTGGTTAAAAATTGAAATTAGATACATGTAACTGAAGACTTTCTAAAAACATAGGAACAATACTATTATACATTTACATGTTTTCAAATGTGTTCCATTTTTGGTTATTTTATGATTTTCTGCGCTTTCGAGAATTTTTTTTCTGCTTTCAATTATAATAATATGTAGTTATTTTATCTCTAGTTTTATTAGGGAAAACATATTATGTAGGCCTATATTCTCTTTTATAGTGTTTTCACAGTTTTTAAGTGTAATTACGGTGTATATATATTTTATCTTGGATGTCAAACTTAATCAGGGTGCTGGTCACCTGTATTTGACATCCTGATATACACAGTTTTATTTACAATCGCATATTTGTAGGATTATTTTAGGCCAATATATATATATATATGTTTGTGTATATGAAGCTGATTAAATAAATAAAAACATTTTGGTTGGTAATTGGTAATCAAGTGCGTATAGTTCATGAAAATATAATATTAAATAAAAACTAGAAAAGGAGTTCCCGAAACTCCGGGAACGGATTTAGGCTGTATTAGTGCTATAGACAAAAATTATTGTTAACATAACTGCATTAGTCTTCCTCATGGGCCAGAATCCTGAATGTCCAGAATACTATTAAGGAAAGAACCAAGGAGACAAGTTAAAATATATATATCTTCAACGTTTATTCATTCCACCACCATCGCCGGTGCTGGCCAACATCCATTCGATACTTCCCAGTAAATCGTGCTTCGCGTGTCTTTGCGATACATACGATGTAACATATACCATTATGACCAGCGTCATTCAAAGAGCAATATTTCTTAGCATTTCTTAGTCTTAGCAGCTATGTAATATCATTTTTGAAAGCAATTTTCATTGAATATTGCGGACCCATCCGTTCGTCAGTGTAGCCGTCTTATTTAGCAGACGAGCTCCCGTCGGTACTGAGATCAATATTCCGAGATATCATCCTATACATTTGTATGTGTAAAAACAGTCTCTACAGCATGATTTCCTGCGAGAGAGCTACTAAAATGTGTCATGTGATACCTTAACGTTTCAGCAGATATCCCAAGTGATTTAATATTAGTTAAAAAGGAACGAGCTGAAAACATTCAGGTATCACATCACACATTTTAATAGATCTCACACAGGGTATCATGCTGAAGAAACTGTATTTACACATATAAATGTATAGGCTGATACCTCGGAATATTTCTCTCAGTACTGACTGGAGCTCGGCTGCTAAATAAGATGCATTGTATCAAGTCACCGTGTATAAGCTAGGTCAATTCCTTTGTAAAGATAAATTTGTCCAGCTCCAAACAGACGATTTATATTTCGCTAGATGTTTCGCTTCTTTTGCATCACCGTATTCGTCCGGTCGAAATTGCCGAAAGCATTTTCGGGTAATAGTGTTTACAACAATTGTTATTGGCACAAATTACAAATTTGACATTAAAACTCATAAAACCATTTGAGCGTAGCATTTGAATAAAGATACTATATTTCATTTTTACAAATAATTTACCTCTTAATCCCTTAAATTACTACTAATACTGTAGATCGGATAATTTTCGCGTGTTTAAATTTTCGCGAATTTCTGATTTTGGGACTTTTCGCGAAATCTAGAATTCGCGGATTTTCATTTTTCTTCAGTAGCGCTATTATAATAATAATTTTCGCGAGATTCTTGAATTTGGGAATTAGTCCTCTTCGCGAAATTCGCGAAAATTAAAACCTCGCGAATATTACCAGATCTACAGTAATGTTATATTCTGTTTTCTGTTGAAAGATGCATTTTGTGATGAAAATGTCTTGAGATAGGTTTCAAAGGGACTCAAATATAGTGGCTTAAAAAATATTATTTGATATATTTTGAAATAACTCTTTAACCCCTGAAACTAACAAACAAACAAAGTTGACATAAAAAAATAATTAAATAATAATTAAAAGCTACAATATGTGAAATTGTGGATAAAATAATTTATAACCAGTGACCAGTATGATTTTAAAATTGTAAAATTTGTTGATAATTATGCCTTGTCATGACCGTATAACATTTTAAACGTTTTAACTGTTTGCTTCGTGAATCTGCTAATAATCGTGTGATAAAAATGTGATAAACCATTGCTCCGCGTGTGTAGACGGGGTAACTAGCAACAGCAATAAAAAACGGATGTCTATCATATTTAACTGATCAAGCCTGAAATAATTACTTTTAAAAACAATCTTATATATAATTAATACAACAAATTATATGCTTCTTGGGCATAAGCACGGAACATCCAGGCCCACAAACTCACACTCTATGACAAAGTCATTTTCCAAACATACGCATTAAACTATGTACATGTAGGCCTACCTTTTCTAATTTTGGGTCATGACTCAGCTTGTTAGCAAATATTTGTGGTGAATAAAACCAGTTAATTGGCCTAATAGTAGATCCAGGGCACAACGGTTCCAACAAGTAAAATTATTAGTAGAACTAACAAAAGACTTCTGCTGTTACAGTATTAAGTATCAGGTTTTTAAATATTATAACCAACACTTCACTATTTTCATCAATGAATATAGTTTAAAAAGATCTGCTCATGCGGATGCAAGCAGGGCAATGCAATTACAACAATTTAACACAATCACTAGTGATTATTTTAATATGTTGAAAAGGGACGAAGTCAGTACATCCTAAGTGAAAAGGAACGTTTTTACTATAGGCAATTCGGACCAAGTCCAGTATTCCACCCCCGACCAATAGAAAAGTGGTTCAGCTTGACATTTGACAATATCAGCCAGCCACCGCCGTCATTCAGTTGTAATTTAAATTAGGGGTGGAATACCAGACTTGACCCGGCTATTCAATATCCTGCCAAAGCTTTACAATAGTGAGCACTTGAAAAAAATGATTCTAATGTGACTAATCACAGCAGCTCCATGGTCACTAATATCATTATTAAAGAACAACTTTATATTGGAAATAATGCTGATCACTCGAGTTCGTTCGAATAAAATGTTTCCATAAATGCTCAGGTTGAAGCATGCTAAAAGCAGCATGCTAGGTGAAACATTAGTTATTATTTTATAAATTAAACGTGACTAATGTATAATACAATATGATTTTATATACTTATTTGTATACAATAATATGTATACACAAAGCGTAAATCTTGTATTTTTACATAGACAACAATGATTATTTTAAACGTAAACACAAACTAGAATAATTATTTTATTTATTAACTGGTTAGTATTAGGAGTGAATTGCTCCACATCATGGGTAAATGCGCCGTAATTTAAGACGTCAAAGCTATACTGCCGTGCAAAGCCAAAAGTCAGATACTGCATTTTGGCTTGCATGGGTGTGATACCTTAATGGCTTCGGAACATAATAAGGTGATATGACAACTCAAATAGTGTCAGCACCTAGGTATATTGCTTGGAGTCACTCCAGAAATGTAACTTCAAAGTAACAGTCAGTGATTATAATTTTAATTTATTTGGGGTTGAAATAAATCAACTAATTATGATTTTAATACTTTGAACGGAGTATTTTTTGGGTACGAATATATGTAGGCTACATTCACCTATTTTTGAACACTAAGTGCATGTTCAATTATAAGTACATGCACGTTAATGCGCGGGGATACGGGAGTAGTTACCTCTTAGAGCACTGAGCTAAATTTTCAGCCACTTGAAGTTGTGTCTCGCTACCGCGATCCAGATCTTCAAATGACTGAAAATTTGTGTTATTTGTGAAATTTATGTCCCAACATATATCGGAGTTTCAAGATTGAAAGCATATTTTGTTATTAACAACGGGTTATACAGGTGCTACTAAAAAATTACTAACAATTTACCAAGTAATGAAATCAACGAAGAGTATCAAAAAAATATGGGGGACAGGTCTGACCATGTCTAAATTCAATGACCTTTAATTTCCATGCTTTATTAACATATCCTATGCTGCTATTTCATCATTGATTTATGTTAATAAGCATATATCATTTGCAATATTTGTATCACCATTTAGGTAGCCTAATTGCTGTGCGACAATGTGCCAAAAATATGCATTATTAAGCAAATTCCCACTTTCTTGCACTATGCGTCAAATCGTTGCACAGAATGGAGTTTAATGTTGATGTATGTTTCTAATTATGATGAAATAAATGGGGTGTCCAAAAGGTAATGCTTCTGGAGTATCCACAAAAAAACACATAAATATAAAATATTGATAAATCATAAAAACATAAACTAGCGAGACAAACAAATTTATTCCAGTTAATATAATAAGCATGTGGCATAAACTACAGGTGTATCAATATTTTTACAATATTTTCAACGGGTAACTCATATAGCCCTTAACGTTGTGATACAGCTTGAGATAGAGCCATAAGGTATTAATGCACGCATAGGTAATAGGAACATGTTTAAAGGAACTGACAATACAGAAGCATTTGTTGGTAAAGGTATATTAATAGCCATTTCTAATTAAGTTTCAGTTTTGAATTTTTTCAAATTTTAGCCGTAAAATCTGAAAGTTAAGATTTTATTCTATAAAAAATGTCCCCAAATGATAATTTTCCGTCTTTAAGTTTTTTTTCAATTTGAAATAAAAGACGGGAATTATTGAGGTATATAAAATACCCAATAATTATTTAATAATGATTTTGCTTTTTTACTCCAGCATGCGTAGGCGCGTGTTACGCCCCGTTGAACCAGGCATGTTGCTGTTTTAAGAAGGATGACAATGGTAACTGCACAAAAGGGAGAGTTCGCGCCAAAATCTATAAAAAGTGCTGCCCCTATAGTGTCAAGTTGTTTTTCCAAGACTGCTGATAAAAAGCGTCTCATCCCAGCACCCGAAATAATACAGCCATCACATACTTCTAATATCAAGAAAAGTGGTCAAAATATTTTTTGTTTTCAAATGTATTTTTGTATTTCATTTCTAAGAATTAATAAAGTTGTGTGGGAGCTGATATAAACATTTTATTTTGTCTATTTTTATGGTTATCAGTTGAGGCGACACTGACAGGTCAAATATGATCTTTTTTATTTTGGCTCCTTAGTCCACATGTCCATAGACTAGAATTACGAAAGTCTTTTACATTTTGGCTTTTTGTGGCAAAACAACAAATGTACCGAAAAATTTTCAACTATTCCGGTATTTGTAATTTTGGACATGCATGTCTGAAATTAAATGTTGTCAATGCGCAACCGCCTTCCCCTCCTAAGAAAAAACTCCATGGATATCTTTACATAGGCCTGTTATGGATATATGAAGGCAGTAAAATAAAAATGAGGCTTTTGATCTGATTGTGTAACTTCAAATTACAGAATGAATTAGACTACTAATAATCCTAGCTGGAAGTATAAATATGATCAAGTTTAAATAAAACTGTAGGGTAATTGTGAATTTTCCGGTAACAGCAAAGTTTGGACTAGGTTTTAGGCGTTTTTTGGCGGCCATTGTGATTTTGAGGCAATTGTGTTGGGCTCTTTTTATTATGACAGATGGATTGGAATTTTCTTTTGCGTTTTTTTCACTCATTTTGAATTTTGTGGCAATTTTAGACTTCGGTCCTCGGAGGTCAGACTTTGGACAGACCTAGCACATCATACTCCAGACCTCATACAGAATTCATAGTTCGGACAAACTTCAGACGGACTTCAGACAGACTTCAGACAAATTTGACGAGATCTAATACTTTTGGACTTCGGACTTGAGAATCCAGACCTTAGACTGCGGACTTCGGTCGTCAGACTTCGGAGAGACTTCAGAGTTCGGACATTAGACTTCGGAATTTGAACTTCAAAGTTGCCTTCAGAGTTTGGACAGCCTTCGGGCAGATTTTGTTCCCAATAAAAGTGATTTAACCTGCTAATAAAAGAGATAAGAGGCGACTGTTAATTGTCGTATTTAACGCTTCGAGGGTTAGCAAAGATAATTCTGTGAAACTCAATAGCCTTGACCTCCAATAAAAACAATTTAACAAGCGTTTTCGTATATCATTAAAGTAAGAACATTTAAACAAGTAATGGAATTCGTCTCCCACTTCCATATTTCAATGTGTAAATATTCTGTTTTTTCTTCAAACCCCATCTCGACAACCTGCTTCAATCGGAAGCTTGTGGTTTCTACACCCAATCTAGCATCTATACACGTTGAGAATAAGGCAGGATCGTTAGATATTGTTCTAGTTTCAAAGAGGATTTAAAAATTCTGTAGTTCAAACATTTACTACTTTGGTCCAAATGAGACGACCATTTCTGGAAAAAACTGATCTTTCAGGTTTTGTTTTATTTTTAATTTAAAACATTCTAAACTGCATGGGATGACTTGGCTTCCCCAGATACCTGGAAAGCCACAACCTTTCACAATATCTTTAATGGTTTTTATCCATAGATATTTACAAATATTGGGATTATACAGTTTAAATAAAAGTCGAAATAAATAGTTTTGGCGTATTACATGGTTTAGACAGGTTTGCCCAAAACATCACCATTCTACACTGTGTGTCTAGCAGCAAAGGAGTGACGTCTAGCTCTCCTAAAACCATATTTGTACATGTTTACATATTAACTGATAAAATATATTTACAAAATCTTAAATACACATTCTCAACATAGTCTATGGCCTCATGGGCCCATACTTCACACCCATAAAACAAAACCGGTTTTACTAAAGCATCAAAAAGATGAAGTTGGACTTCGATCGGAAGCTGCAACTGACGGCTTTTACGGAGTAAGGCAAACAGTGCCCTGTTTCCTTTTTCATATAATTTATTTTTAGCTGTAATTCACCGTTATAATTAAAAGTCAAACTTAAATATTTATAATGTGTAACAACTTCCAATTCATTCTCCCCGAGTACAAAAATTGGGAATTTTCCTCGAAAAAAAATTACCACTTTGGTTTTTGCCACGTTTACATTTAGCTTCCATAAATCACAGTATTCTTTTACTGCACATATTTATCTTTTGAAATCACCAGGGGACTCTGCTAACAAAACAGCGTCATCGGCGTACAATAATAAATACAGTTTTAAAAACATTTCAATATTTTCTTCTACATCATCAGCATGATTATGCACCATTTGCGGATTGACTTGAGCCGATTGTAAAAATGAATGTCATTGAGAAATAATGAAAATAAGACAGGAGATAAATTTTCTCCTTGATGTACGCCCATGTGGCAAGAGAAAATATCAGATAGTAATCCATTAGCAGCTTCACACGATTTAGCTGTTTTGTACATATTCACAATACTATTAAAAGTGTGGACCACAGTGCAGCACGGGACACTGTGTCAAACGCTTTGCTGTAGGCCACAAAAACAACAATAAAGTTTCCTACACTTGCTTAGATAAAGGTCAATTAGTGTCTTTAATGTAAAAATATGGTCTATAGTTGAAAAGCCAGGCCTGAAGCCCTTTTGTTCAAGACCAATGAGTTGATTGTCGTCAACAAAACGAATCAATCTATTGTTTAATTGATTTTAAAATAGTTTACTGAGGCAACTCAAAATCGTAATTCCTCTATAGTTAGATGGGCAATTAGAGTGCCCTGAGTTTTTGTATATAGCCTTAATAATGCCCAATTTCCACTGTTCAGGGAAAATACCACTATCCAAAATAAGGTTAAATAGCGTAGTAATCATAATAATAATAAATTTAGGCGGACAATGTTTTAAGTATTTATTCAATATTTCAGCTGCTCCTTTACACTTATTATTCTTTAGTTTTTCGTACCATTTCACTTCTTCTATTGTAAAATGATCGTTTAAGAGCGAGAAGAATCTAGTTGAAACGAGTTTTCCTGGTGCGGTGTTGCAAAATTTAGGTTTTTAAAATGGTCGTAAAACACTTCTAACACTTTTTTCAGTTGATCCAGTGCTGGACAGCCTGTCCAGCTCAGCCATAATATTACTAATATCACAATCATTTAAAGCAGCCCCTTGGTATGACATCAATTTTCGTTTTAAATTCCGCACTGAAGTAGTGTATCCCACGGATTATGTTTTTATTTTACTCGGAGATTTTAGATTTTTACAAATATTTTGAATCAACATTTCTATGAAACCAGAAGTAACCCAAACAAACTATTTGTATACCTGAAGGACGATTGAATGTTTTCACAGCATTGGACCACATGCTGATGGCATCGGCCCAGCGTTGGGTAGACAATCAGTGCTGCAGGTGTGTCCTCCCGTGTCCTGACTATAAGACACCAATTGGCGGCGACTGCTCTGACCTTACTGTCTGATACGTGGGAATATGTGATGTAAAGTGCTTAATATTGCTGACTTGTTTTGGTTTCATGGCAATATACGACCTGGAAATACAACTATTTCGCACTTTTTCGGTGCTTTAAAATTGTTTTTCGATTTTTTCGTATATTCAGTTAGGATCAGTAGGCTATATAGCTTCATATAAATTAAATTTGCAAAATTGACAACATTGAAAATGTCTCATTCCAAGGGGTCCCTTTAAACATTCTGTAAACTCACTTGCTAATTCAGTTTTCCCTTTTGGTCTTTTTGGTTCTTTTCGACATTTAGATTGGTGAGGCTGAGCAGCATTGTGATCAACATACAATACATTGTTATTTGACTGACATGTTAGAGACATAGTAACAGCACAGTGAATGTCCGATAACAATGGATTATAATCGTTTACATAAAACTCTGTTATATGTTGCAACAATTCTGAGGAGCAAATCACATAGTCAACCAGACTAACGTTTTTACATGTGACCATACCATGTTTTGCATCCGCTCCGACACGACCATTAGCTATAAACATAAAGAGATATACATAATTCTATTAGTCTCTTACCATAGTTATTTATACACTTATCAGCATTAGACCTGTGTTCTTGAATATCAATCTGATACATGGTCAGTGATACAAATTCATCTTGCCATAAATCATTTTTTGCTGTTTTTATATGATCAAGCTGGCTAATACATTGAAATATTGAGTAGTTTCCACCGAGTTTCCGATGACGTCATTCTGTTTCACAGAATACAAATAGTTAGTGACAAAATTTGTGAGTGTAATTTGTTGAGGTAAGTTAATGAACTAAGGAAGGTGGTTCGATTTAGGTGAGTCTTTTGTATTCGTATGAGAAACCAATCATCCCCACCGCAACCGCCCGTGCCTGCGACCTCGAGAAGCATAGTCTTGCTGTAGGGAAGATGGACAAATCGGTATGCGACCTCGAGAAGCCTTGTTACGAAGAATATGGATAAACCTTAACCAATTTAATATAAATCCCTCGTTGAGGGGCGAGATCCTCTATGAATGCAGTGTAAACCATTCAGTAGGCAGGCATAGGGACCTGAGCTCTTGATTCATGATCCCTATAGTAATTTAGTAATATTGGTAAAAGCCAAACGGATGAACGCATTTGTAAAGAATTTAAGTATGTTTTATCTTAACTTTTCTAATGAAAATAAAAGAAAGTTAAGATGATCTTAATTTTAAGAATCTTAGTGGGATGGTCCACAGGCTCTGGTGTCACCAGCCTTACGTAAGTCAACAAATTGTATTAACAATTAACACGTCTCAACCAGTTAAATCAGTTATCTTAAGACTGACTTAGGATCACTGACTTAAGTCCACGTAAAGTTGGTGAAACCGGCCCAGCAGTCAAATGAATAAAAATGGGGATGAATGTATCGAAACCGCTCGGGTTAATTAGAATTTGTGTATGGAATTGAAAGGGTGTACTAGTCGCACAAAGTGGCATAAACACCCTTTCATTTCCAAAGATACGATGTATCTTATTAGCGCAGATCGTGTGTCAAATTTCATTTCCATCGGACATGATAATAATTATTATACAGGAAAACCCCACCCCCACCCCCAGGCGATCATGTATAACATAGCTTAGTTGTGGAATAATTTATGCCACATAACATAGGCCTGACATTGAATCATAAGACGTGGGCATATCTAGATCTCGTGTCAAATTTCGTTAGTCGCATCTGTAATGTAATTAAAGCAGGATAATCATGTGCAGGATAAAACTGACATGATATACAATAAAGGCATAATTATATTTATCCATAGGCAAAATCATTAGCACGAAAAAGTTATATGATATTGATTCTGACGATCCACTAACCCGCTGATAAAAACATTTCGTACTTTTGAAAGATCGCCTGTTGTTTTATGCCTAAATAGCTCATGATATATTTTCAATAAAAAAGGCTGTCTCTCCTCCCAAGTCCAATTTATTCACCAGCAAAGTTTCGGTCTGCTTTGAACTTTCTGATTAGCTCACGTTTAAGGCAACCTGCGAGCTCGAAACATATTTTAGTGTTGGTGCTGCCAGTGACTACTTACTTCTTAAGTAAGCAGTTACCGCACCCACAGTGTCGATTTTGCTCGGATTTTTTACTTTTTTAGTTTACGCTGCTTGTAATTTCAATAATCGTTTTAAAAAAAATCCCATGACTCCCAATCTGTGTTATGATGGTGTATAGTCCTCTTGATTGACATATCAAATAATCTTGTGGAGTGTGAACTTTCAGCATTCTGTGAAACTCAATGACCTTGACCTCCTTTGTTTTCATAGAGTGACGTCACTGCGTTTCACAAAATAGTCCCTAATCAACAATTTTTTAAAATCAGTTATGAATATTTTTTACCCACTTATTGGTCGCGGTAGCGAGACACAACTTCAAGTGGGTGAAAGTTGAAATTAGATACAACTCAAGACTTTCTAAAAACAAAGGAATAATATTATTATAAATTAAATGTTTTTAAATGTGTTCTACTTTTATTTATTTTATAATGTTCCGCGCTCTCCAGGATATTTTTTCAACTATTTATAATAATAATTATATAGTTATTTTTATATCTAGTTTTGTGACGGGAAACAAATTATGTAGGCCTATATATATTATCTTTTATACTTTTATTTTTTAGGTGTAATTACCGTGTATATACATTTTCACCTGGATGTCAAACTTAGTCAGGGTCACCTTTAATTGACACCTTGATGTACACGGTTTTATTTATAATTACATATTTTCACGATTATTGTATATATCTGTGCATATGAAGCTAAACTTAGTGCGTACAGTTCATGAAAATATAATAATAAATAAATACGCCCGGATTGTTTTTATTCTGACATTAAAATAGATAAATAAGAAAAGACGCTGAATCGTAAATATACGTTATAATAGCTGGTTTGACAAGAAAACAATTTATAAAGGTGGCAGCCCGTATTTCTCCGTTGTCCTTAAATATACTTATATCATGTGTTGGATAGTTCTGTATTGCGAAAGTAAACAACACAGTATTCCTTATCGTTCAAGTGAGGAGTTACTGTTGTTAATCATTGCACGGCGTAGCTGATATATATCAAGCATGGCTTTTGTTGCTGCCCATAAGAAGATAATGTTTATATAATAGTGGTTGTTTTTCTATCTTGGAACTGTGCAAGAAATTCGGCTTCAATGGAAAATAACAGATCATCGATACACCCTTTATTCGCTTTACTAATTTAATATTTGGCAGACTTGAAAATTACTCACATTTGCTTAATTTGAAATCACATATTTGCAAATCTGAACACACCTCTCGTTCCAATTTAATGACATTGATTTAATCGGTAAAAAAAACAGACTAAAACGACCATAGTCGTGCTCAGAGGGTAAAGAGTTAACACATTAAGCACTGTTGCCACCACATGGTATATTGTTATTGTAATTGTTAACCCTTGCGGTGCGGGGATCGACTTTAGACGTCTGAATCTGATATATGTAGACGTCAGATTCTGACGTCTAAAATCGATCCCCCCACTGTAAAAATCGAAATATTTGTAATAGCCGTATGCACATAACATATCAGAAAGAGATAACTAAAGAAAATTTGTGATGGTTTCAAATGGAAAAAACCCTTTGATCTCCATGGTTTATAAAAAAATAATTCAGCGTTGTAAGGGTTTAAAAGGAATGGTATCATGCATCACAATAAGTTGCATCTGGGATGTTATACTGAATTATACAATATATAAAGCTGCACATTTTTGTTCACCTTGAGGTGGAAATTGTGGCCGCAATTCCCACCTCCCAACATCAAACTAACATCGTCTCAATGTATTGTGTTTGCTGGGTAAATGTCTAGCCCTGCATACACAACTTCGGTCCAACATTGAAGCAGCATTGGGTGAATGCCCCGTGTTTTTGCTGGGAATCTGCCGTTGTGGCCAGAAAGCACGTCTCGGGTTGCGACCCCACGTCGCAGTGATACTAACGCACCCACCGGCACCACATGTACCCGTCGTAAAAAACAATCTGCAAGGACAATTAGTGCGATCTGATCTCCCTCAATCCGGATCCAGATTGGTTTGTCCTTCGCGAGGTGCGCCAGAGGACGGCCGTCTTATGTCAAGGAGTGATCTGCACGTTGTTATGATGTTGTCTGGCAGGTAGCTGCCCGCATATTTTGCGGTGGTTGACCTCTGCTGTTGATTGCCATGCACCAAGGTGACTGGGCACTCTGTTCACCATCAGACAGAGTCTCTGACCATTAATGAAATAATCCAATCTGTGATGTAGAAAGAAAGTATAGTTTTATATAATATAGAAAAAAGAAGCATACGGTTGATTTCACACAAAAAGTGAGAAAATACTTTCCCGATGAACTTCACTTGCTATGACATAAAACCATTTTGGTCGGGATAGCAGAAGTGACGATAGCAGATGGACAAAATTTATGATAAAAACTGAAGAAATAGGCTTACTATTTGCATGGAAAAATACAGAAAATAAGCAGCCAAAATCACTTTGCACAGCAAATAAAACAAATAGTTAGATATACTATCGTGACTAAGAGACAAAAGACATTTATCATGTATCCAAATGTCACGATAGCAGCAATTGTCTAAATTTGTCTTTTGGTCGAAATAGCATCTTTAGCACTTACGAAACGGTCATACACAGCAACCTAGTAAAACTAGCGACACTTTCTCATTTTAGTTTGATAGCAAATGAAATGAATCGGGCTTTAGGCCACCTTTGTGCACATATAGGCTAAACTGGGCCAGGAGAACCTCCTGAGGATGGTGAGATGATTGAGATGACACTGTCCTCCAGACACAGGATTCGAAATTCGAGCCCTGGCGGTCTGAGGCCGAGCACGCTACCTCTCGGTCACGGAGGCTCCCCACAATACTAACTTTCACACGTGGATGGGGAAGAAACAATTTTGTTTCTTTCAAACCGCCGAGACCGGGAACCGAACCCCGGACTCTGGCGTGAAAGGCAGCGGTGCTAACCACTACCCTAGGGCCCCCGCCCAATTTGATAGCATTTGGGCAATTTTATAAGAGCATCATGCTCATTTTAAATTTCGACACTTGAAATAAAAATACCAGAGACATTTGTTTGTTTGCTATCGTGATGTATACTTGGTTGCTATCGTGACATAATTGCTATTGTGATTTCAATTTTTTTTTAATTCATGACGGCATGGAATAAGTCCTCTACCATGAAATACATGACATGGAATTATTGTTCTGAACTAAACCTCCTGGTACAATTTTACTGCTGATTCTATTGTGGGGTAGCACTATTGCAGCAAATAATTATCTTATCCGCAGTGGCCATTTTAAAATAGTGATGTCGTGACAGGAATCGGACATAACGCTAATTGACCACTAGGGTGCCCTGCTTTAGGACTATATTTTTAGCGTTTAAATTAGTATGAGTCACCTGAAAATTTACCTGATGAAACATTCAATGTTGGTTTATCTTATAAAATAATAAGTTATCCAATAGAGTTCAAGCTCTGCACATGACACCCTAAGATTCTCATTGTTATTGTAACTCATCAATGTAAAAAAAATCCTATTTTTAAATTGAATGAACATATAAGGCAACATTTCAAATTTAAAATCATTTTTTTTTCAATTATCATTTAATACTTCATTTGTCATTCCATTCCATGTGCTTGTAAATTACCATCGAAAAACACAATTATGTAAATTCATCGTGAAAACGTTCCGTTGTAAAAATTGAATTTTTGAAGTATTATTATTTTTTATTTTACTTTTTAAGTTGGGAAGGCTATAATAATCCTTATGCTGGTGACTTTGTTGTTTGCCACGTATCTAACTTTCCCAATAGTAGAAAACATTAGGAAGATAGAGTAATTACTGTTCCTGTTATTCATCTTTCTATTTCGTGCCCCCCCCCCCCCCAAAAAAAAATAGTAATGCTACTGTGACCATTTTTGTGAGTTCGGCCATACATCATTACAATAATTTGTCATTCTAGTGTCATTGACATTTTAACAAATATACATTACAGGCCTACACACAATATCTAATACAAGAAAAGAATAGACAAAAAATATAGACAATGCAATACACGTGATGATAAACACGATATAATATGATAAGAAGTGATTTCAACATATTATCCTGATTTTGACGTGCTTAAAATTTTCAACATAATAAAAAGAACTCTTGTTTCTAAAATATTGGAAAAAATACGCACATCCAGGCTGACTTTTTTTTCTGAGCCTTAATTAATACGTGAAAATTCAAGGGTGTGTGTTGGACGAATTGTGTTCTGTTCGCACCATGCCACTCCGTTTATTGATTTTTTATATGTGATACTGTTTCATATGTTATATAGCATCAACAAAAATGTATCGGTCAGCCTGCAACTTAGCTATGAAATCTAATATGATTGGTATTGCACTTGAATTAAATCAGTTACACAGAAATAAACATATCAAGAAATTTTGGAGTTTAATTCGTAAAACGGCAGAGCTCATCCAACGAGGATATTAATATTGAAAAACTTGAAGAGCATTTTAAAAATAAGTTTTTTGAGATACAAGTGATAAAAGTGAGGTGGTCTCTCTCGCTGAGCGAGAAGATCAAAATAAATATGAGAGTATTGTTAATAACTTGTGTGTGGACAAAGTCTTTACCGGACGGATGGTAGAGTACTATATTACAAAGCTAAACTCAGGATCCTCACCTGGGATAGACGGTATAATGACTGAGCATTTGAAGTATGCAACATAATCTAGCATTGTGAATCATCTAAGTAGTATGCTAACTTTATGTCTTAAGTTTGGAATAGTACCAAAATCTTTTTCATCGGGGTTACTTGTACCCCTACTTAAGAAACCAACACTTGACCCATCTGTACCAAAGAATTATAGGCCAGTGACTATATCATGTACATTTTCGAAAATTCTTGAGTTCTATACACTTGATGCTTCGGCGGGTCATCAATTTAGTGATTTGCAGTTTGGTTTCGTGCCTGGTAGAGGCACAAATATGGCCACCGCATTAGCGAATGATGTAATTTCATACTGTACTAAACGAGGGTCTACTGTATATGCATGTTCTCTTGACGCAGAGAGTGCATTTGATGCCGTCCCTCACTCGATGTTATTTTATAAGGCAATGAATGTCATTCTTGATTATTTTGATTGTTGATTATTTTTGGTTAATTGGTATAAATCGATAACGGTTCAAATAAAACACAAATGTGAGTTAAGTAATCCGATCAAAGTATGTAAAGATACACGCCAAGGTGGCTTATCTCCTCCTTTTATTTTTACCCTTTTCTATCAAGAAATGATCGAGTCATTAGCTGAGTGTACTGGAGGAATTAAAATTAACGGCACATCATATAATCTTTTTGTATACACTGACGACATTTTGCTAACCAGTCTGACTGCTACTGGTCTGCAGACAATGATTAACGTCGCGGATAAATACATTACTGATCACGGTCTAAGGTTTAATCCGTCGAAGACTGAATGTACAATATTTGATAAATGCCATTTATCGACCACCTGAATGGAGACTGGGTGGCACACATCTTGTACAGACCAATAGTGTTAACTATTTGGGTGTGACGTTATCACACTGGAAACCTCATGAACATGTTGATAAACGAATAATTGCATGTAGAAGAGCATATTTTGCTTTGCAGGGAGCTGGTGTCAACAACACAGTAACCGACGTTGATGTCCTTAGTTATATATGGAATGCGGCGATACGTCCTACGGTATCATTTGCATTAACATTTTAGCAGGCGACCTTGAAAAAATTGAAAAAATACAAAGCAGACTCCTCAAAGCAGGGATAGGAATTCACAAATTTTGTAGAAGTTCATCGATTTTAAAGGCACTGAATGTCTCAAAAATTGACAATGTAATTGAAACCAGCTCATTGAATTTGAAGTGCTAACTCTTCACGTGCCAAGACATTTTACTGTTATTTATTAAAGAAACATTGCTGTGATAAATTACGTAATCATACTGATCTGATAGCCAGGGTGAGAACTATATGCTCACAGTGTACAAGTTTCCATCAAATCATCCACTACGCCGGAAGACAGATTTAGTGTTAGGCAAGTACTGCTTAGCCGCAATCCGTATGACCGGTATATTTCAAGCTTGCTGCTAAAGTCGTTTTAATACTGTTATCAATGCTGTTATTTTACAACTGAAATAATTTTATGCATGTATTGTTCTCTTCTTTGGAAGGCTGAATCATTTTTTTTATTATTATTATTATTTATTATATGTGGTACTGCGTATTTTTCTTATGCAAATATTTTGTTGAACCATTGTTGAACCACAAGGGAATTTAAGTGCTGACGACGAGGTCGAACATCAGCTCGAATGTTTTAAAATGGGCTAAAATGTATGCGGTTATCTATAATTTCATATATAGATTTTATTGTCATCTTTATGTCTTTTTAAAAATGCATCGACTTAAAAACCCTTGTGATATGATGCACCAGCATGTACCCATGAATTTTAACACAATTTGAGTACATGCCGTATGTGCTTTGCTGGAATAAAAATCGTACTAATAAAATGAAAAGGAAAGAAAAAACGACAGTAAAGCTTGTTTGAAGTATTCCACCCCCCCCCCCTCCCCCAACTTCCTGTAAACCCAGACTATGCATGTTGTATGTTATAAATATGACCCTTTTTGGTACGCCCTAATTTCACAGGGGGCCAAAGCAGAAGACCCCAACCTAACGTTTTAAAAACATATGTTTATAAGAATAAAATCCCTCTTGCACACCTGTGTATCATATTATAGATACACAGGTGTGTATGAATTTTGTGGATAAGGCATCAGAAACGGGATAAATTATGTTATCAATTTTGTAGTTTTAGAAAATACGTCCACGTTGTTACTTTGCTCCTGGTCCAACCTGAAGCACTATATACTTAGAAGGGAAATCTAGGGTACATCACGTGTTAAAGGATACGGGGGGGGGGGGTAATATATTAAATACAGTAATAGGTTAGGTTGCTTATATTAACCCTTTAACTTATCTAAATGTTCACCCACTTGAAATTGTGGCTCGCTACCGCGACCCACAACTTCAAGTGGCTGAAAATTACTCACGTTTGTTTAAGTTGAGACCAAATATCTGCATAATATTAATATTTTAACCCGATAACAGTGTTTTAACCTCTTAATAAAAGAGATCAGAAGCTGTTAATTGTCGCATTTAACGCTTCGAGGGTTAGTAAAGATAAAATAAATAGTTTTTAGTGACAAAATTTGTTGTGAATGGGGATTTTGGTGGGGTGGATGAATGATCTAAGAAAGGGGGTTCGGTTTAGGTGAGTCTCTTCACTCTTTTGTATTTGTATGAGAGACCCACCTCCCCTACAGCAACCGATCGTGTCTGCGACCTCGAGAAGCATAACCCTGCTGTAGGGAAGATGGAAAAACCGGTATGCGACCTTGAGAAGCCTAGCCGCCTTGTTATAGAGAAGACGGAGAAACCTTAGCCAATTTAATATCTCTCCTCGTGAACATGAAGATGCATAAAATATTTTTTTGTCACGGCTGATTCCAGAAATTTCACGAGAAGAAAACATAGGAAAATTTTATTTGCCATTTCATTTGTCCAGTGAAGTCTATCCTTCTCAGAGAGAATGAAAACCGATGTCTTAAGAATGCAGTGTAAACCATTCAGCAGGCACACTTAAGTGTCTGAGCTCTTGATTCATGGTCCCTATAGTAATTTAGTAATATTGGTAAAGGTTAAGCGGATGGGAGCATTTGTAAATAAGGATTGCCAAATGGCAGTCCGTGAAATGATTTCAAATTTGTGGAAGATGGGTTGTTTTACAACAATCATTTGTTCCAAGAGCCAAAGTAGTCCCTTTGATAATAAGACCAGGTAACGGTTTCACCAGCCTGACTTGAGTCAAAATTTTGTCTTAACAATCAACACGTGATCACGTCTCAACCAGTTGAATCGGTTATCTTAAGGTTGACTTAAGACTACTGACTTTAGTCCACATAAAGTTGGGTAAACCGGCCCTAGCAGTCTAATGAATAAATTTGGGGATGAATGTATAGAAACCGCTCGGGTCAATTGAATTGTGTACATGGAATTGAAAGGGTATACTTGTCACACAAAGTGGCAGAAACACCCTTTTATTCCCCAGGATACGATGTATCTTATTAGCGCAGATCGCGTGTCAAATTTCATTTCCATCGGACATAATAATACTTATCATACAGGAAAACCCCACCCCTACCCCCAGGCGATCATACATAATACAGCTTAGTTGTGGAATAATTCCTGCCACATAACATATAGGCCTGACCTTCAGTCATAAGACGTGGGCATGTATAAATCTCGTGTCAAAAATCCTATGCAGGGTAAAAAGTGAAATGATTGACATTAAAGGTGTAGTCAAATTATACATTTATGCAATGGCAAAATAATTAGCAAGGATAAGCTGTATATTATTGATAACTGACTATGCACTACTCCACTGATTGTTTCTTTGAATGATCGCCTGTTGTTTTATGTTTGAAAAGTCAAATTTATTCACCAGCAAAGTTTCAGTCCGCTTTGAGGTTTCTGATCGGCTAATATTGAAGCCAATCGGCGAGTTCAAAACATATTTCAGTGTTGGTGCTTTGGTATCCTGCAGTGCAAGGCCAAGCAACAGTAGCTGCTTACTTTTTAAGTAAGCAGTTCCCGCTGTTTGACTTTGCACGGCAGTATCAGAGCAAATAAGCACATCCTTGCCATCACCCGTCCTGACGTTGACAGGGGTTATGAAAAAAATCCCCTGTCAAGACGTCAGAGTTTGCCCACCGTGATAATGCTGTAGGCTATCTGTCAGCTTGACAAATAATAATATCATTCTGCCACGACAAAACTCATGTCGTTCGAGAGATTGTGTCTCACTTGATATGCATGAGGTATGTGTGTCCACAATCTAGTTCTGGTCCTGCCAAGAAAACACGAGACATTGAACCAATGTTGGGTCAAGGTTGGCCTGCCGTCTACGACGTCAGCTGAACATTGACTCAACATTGATTAAATGTCTCCTGCTTGCTGCATGCTTTCACCACCGCCCCCGTCATTTCTGCCACAGCTGATGCTGATGGTTGATGTTGTTGCCATGATTGCTTCTGAAGCTGTTGTAGTTTCCTTTCTTGTTGTTGTTGATGTTTCTTCTGGTGCTATGACCATAGTTTTATTCACATTTAGTCCAACACTAAAATTGTAAACGATAAACAAATCCAATATTATGGGTCACAAAATCTAATGGTGCATGATAATTTGTCTACTATTTTCTCTCAAATATCCACATTTGCGGATGGCTTACGCTCAAACTACTTTTCTTGTTTGCTATTTCATTTTGCCCACGTCGTTTCAAAAGTGATCAGTTCGATTTGCCACGGGAAAAGTAACTTCGCTGGAACAAACATGTACAAGTGGAAAAATTTAGGGTCTAAAAATACCGCCTCTTAGAGAACGTGCCTGTGGGTAATCTATCTACTCACGCTGACTAACGACTAGGGACGTAACTACTTAGAAAACACCCTAATTCTCATCAACCGGAAGTCGGGGTCCCCAGTGAATGTTCCATTGATCAGGTCATCTGGGAACAAGGCATCGGTCCTGTTGACTCAGCCCATCTCAAACTAGATGTGAAGCCAGCCATGATTCGACGCTGGTCTATGCTGCTCTGCAAAGCCAAACGGCAGTACCTGCTCACTTTTCAAGTGAGCAGTTACTGCCTTTTGGCTTTGCCATGTTTTGTCAGTCGAGGGACGGCCCAGTTAAAGAAATGTAAATTCTCCAGTACGTTTTATCTCTAATTTAAAAGAGACACGTCCCATCTTCAAGAAGTGCACGCTCATCGGCTTGATTACAAATGCCACCCTGTAATATGAACGTTGAATCAACGTCACTGACGTCCCACTGAGTATACGACGTTTTCGTGACGTTGAATCGCAACAGCGTCGTGTGCCAGCTGGGGTTGGTTTAACTTTGATAGGGCGTCATGGGCCCATTGGGTGATCTGCTTCCGGCACTCTAGTCTCGAGCCCGCTATCTCTTCAAACTCCAATCGAATAGAAAATATTCTCCTCCTCCTCCTCGAGATTTCTCTTATTTTGTTCAATAAGAATACTACATTTTAATTATATCGATTATGATGGCGATTATGATGACGACATGGCCAGTGTGGGACTGCGCTGGAACTAGAAATAAAATATTATATTGCTTTGGTTTAATACATACGTCTATATTATAGACGTAGGTATCAAACCAAAGCTTTCTTTTTTTGTAAATATATTAAAAATTATTTATACCCGTATTTTAAGTATCTATAAGTATTTTACCCCAGAGTCATGCACAGCACATTTAACATCTTTAAAAATCACTCACACTAATTATTTCTCCGCATCTAATAAAAATGTAATATGTACTATTGTAGCCAAACAATTGATTATGCGAATTATAATTATGTGAGTTATTCGCTATTTTTCTCAATTGTATTTCCCAGGGGGGGATATTAAGTGGATAATGTAATGCATGATGACATTCTCTAGTAACAAACTAATCTTCAATCACTTTTGAACTGATCGAATTCCATGGATTATGATCACCGTGACGTGATCGCTCAGAGACCATTTTATATAAGCTGTGACGTGGTCGTTAGACGAACGCTAGACGGACAGTAGAGGGAAGCGGAGGACTGTACATGACCGGAGGACGGGCGGATGCGGATGAAGGTGATCAAGAACGGTGGAAGAATGACAAGAGAACGGTGTAGGTGTTGTAAGAAAGTTGATTTGACGCTAAACTGCTAAATGAACGGAGAAGGACGCCGGGAACGGTGGCATGAATGCCCGTACAAGGACGCAATCATGTCAGCGGATTGGAAAATGTTTTTTTTTTAAACGTTGACCAACGTTCTACTCAAAACAAATTCACGAACGCAGTTAGGGCGTTGAACAAGAACGTTGTAGTGAGACAGGAAACATAATTTGAACTGTCTAGTCTGAGATCATGGCACAATGAGGAACGAAACACAATAATCATAATGACTTAATTAGCATATTAAATGTTTCTATAATAGCATCATGCAAACTTTTATGATTTAAAATATTAAGCCAGTGTTACACTGCCGTGTAATGACAAATGGCGGTATCTGCTTATTGTAAAGTGAGCCTAAGCAGATACTGCCTTTTGACTTTTCTGGGCACTATGGATATAGTCATTCGCGAGGTGTCGCTCATCTTCTGTCGTGGGTGAACGAGAGTTAACATGAAAAGTACGCTATTTCACTTAATAAATTTAGGCTATTACGGAGACAGAACCAAAGGATACATTGACATTGACAATAGACAGCACATTTACCTTTATTCAATATGTGTAATAGGTTGTTCACCAAAATCCTAATTAGTGAAAGATGAAAAGTGTTACATATTGTGAAATTATAACAAGTGACTTAGATTACCCGGCTGGGGATCGAACCCGGCACCCATCAGTCTGCAGTCAACCTAGCAACCAACATTGGCCCAGTATTTGGGCAACGTCTCCTATTTGCTGGGGAAGATTTTTTCTCTGGACCCTAGACACACGTTTTAATAATGACTACTAGCACAAGATTAGATTCTTGCTATTGATATTTACTGCCGCATATTCGCTTTCACCATAATTCAATTATTTCAGATCAATGGAATTTGCAGAAAGACCTCACGGTGACACCATCGCGGAAAATCCCCACAAGAAACTGGTGAATAAATATTGTGTTCCAATGCTGCTAACAAATTGCAAGACGGCTCGGAAATAAAAAATATAGGAACAATTTTGTAAAACCCTATTAACCTCAGGTCAAAGGAACTTCTTTTTGCTTGCGGCCCTGTGCTGACTTTTCTTCGCGATATTGATTGTTTAAAACCATGATATCAGATTTGAGCCGATACACATTATTTATGTAGACAGCAATGCGATTGTTTAAACCAATGCAATTTTAGATGTCAACCTGTGACACTACGAGTTGGATTTACTCAAATCATATCAATTTTGTTACCACATTATATCCGTACAGGATACAAGGCATATATATACATTAGATGTGCATAAATATAATACATTGATGTACAGTGCTGATATTTAAAATTCTTCATCTTTTCAATAAAATAAATAGTAATCACGATACCAGTAAACAAATAGCTGCGTGATTTGTTTCATAGTGTAAAAGTATTATATACAAATCTAGCGAGATGTAGGTCCTACATCCATTTTAAATTGTGACAGCGTGGTGGCCTCTTTAAAATATAACAAATCCGTTACAATAATACCACCAGACAATATCTGACGCAGATTATTATATACAGTGCACTTCAAAAGAGAACGATTTTTCGTCTTCAATAATTTATCGATAGTTATTTTGCCATCACCTCAGTTCAGCTGAACTGAGCTCATATCAAAACTATTGATATCAAACTATTGATGGTCTAGATGGTCTCCTTACTACCGATAGTTCTTTTGATATCTGCTCAGTTCAGCTCTGGCTACGTCGTAGCCAGAGCTGAACTGAGCGGATATCAAAAGCAGAATTGATGCCAGCGTCATCTATCAAGTTGTCTGCTACCGGCAGACTCCTATATATCACGCATCTGAGCTATGAGTATACGACCCCCCTCCTCTCTGGCCAACTCAGACAACTCATAAAGAATATTCATGTTGCTCGCACCCCTCCTGTTCGTACAGCTTTAACGCACACCTGTTGTCAAGGTCAGAGCAGTGGTCTGTCTGTCAGACCTGATGCGGCAAGATGGATTGATGCCACTGTGCTCTCGTTGCATGCTCAGCAAGGATGGAAAATCTGATGTAGAGTAAGGACTACATGTTAACCCTTTCAGCACGGGGACTGAAGGGGATAAATATTTAAATTGATCGTAGACCCATAATATAGGTATTAGTCAGGCAGAATATTGGAAAAATTTACCCTAACCTGGAAATGCATACAGAAGTTTATATTTTGATTGATTTGTGTTCAGCAGAGGCTAGAGTCATCATTTCCACCGGGAGTACTAAATTTCACCCAGTGGCAATTTTTTAATTTGCATATTCCCAAGATGGCCGCCAATCGCTGAACTCATATCTAAAAATGGCATATCTCTGCGCATATTTGTTTAAATTTTATGATAATTGAGTCGATTTCCATCATTTATGACATTAGAAGAATTTATTGGAGGTCATATTGCGATTTTAATGATCTTGGTATCAAATCATACATTTTTGACCATACAGAATCTGAATTTCGACCTCCGGAATTCAGTGAAAGCTTATTTACCAAAATATGAGACAGCTCCTTGCAAACATCTCCAGTCTTGCATCGTCGACGCCCTCAGCTATGCTGGGCCTGTCATAGGCCTACATTCGAACAAAAACCTACATAAGATCCATGTCATCGTCAATTACTGTCGATGGGAACTGACTCAATTTCTGGAAGACATCAGTTATCTCATCACATACATCACATTTTCTTTCCTTTGTCGCAGGAGGTAGACAATGGAGACACACAGCTCATGGACAGGAATTCATCTCCAGTGCTAGCTTGGCCACATGCAATTCACAGCTGGTATAGACCAGTCTGTTGGAAAGCTGACATCATACTGACCGACTGCTATGCAAATAATGTCAGTGTCACTAGCTTTTGTCATCAGGACTCCCTCAGGGCCTCCTCCTTTTGTATGGAGATCATCATGTCCGCCTCCTCGTGAGTACAGAGGGCAAATTCATCTAGGTCGATCATGTGGATGCTGGGTGAAATCTCCTTTTGCTTTCAATGATCATATTCTCTCACTGATTCTGAGAAAAATGCGCCAGTTGGATGAAATTTTTCACTTGTCTGACACCCTTCATCTCACTAACGTCCTCGCTTAAGTTGACTTGGCTTCAATTTTCACACCATTTGACCAGTATCCCGCTTATGTTGACTTGGCCTCAATTTTCACACCATTTGACCAGTATACGTTGAACACAATGTCCGTCCTATTGTGGCATATTCTTCAAATGTCCTTGAGCTTCTTGGTGACTTGGTGCTCATGATGGCTGCATGGTATGCTCAGTACCTTATTTTGTTGTGCAAGCTGTCTCCTACTGCGTGATCAAGCATGTGACTTCAGGACCAGTGACCATACATCTTCTGAGTGCGGCAGTCACACCAAATGCTCCACCATCAGCCTTGACGACTGCGTTCGCTTGCTCAAGAGCCTGGTCAATAAATATTGGTAAAAACTTTCGGCTTGTTTTATGCAGAATAACATTTCAGTTCAGAACGTCAGAACCTTCTGAGGTTGTTTCTGTTAAATCATATTGTCTTTGTAGAGGACAGGACAGGTGTATATTATGCGTAATTTACATTGTTTTTGGCAAATAAGAATGGTATCAGTTCAGTCAGTGACTAACAGTACATATTGAAGTTTGCCTTTTCGAATAATTGGATCAACAAGAGGATTTCTAACAACAGGTACCAGAACTGGAACTAGGGACTCTAAATGTGTGACTCTCACACCACGATTCGACCTCGAGAGTTTCCTCAGTCTCGCCGCAGTAGTCAGGATAGGCTTTACAAAGAGCTACATCTTGTTACTTGGTACATCTGCCAAGTGCTAGTGCATTGTTTCTACTCAGTGCTTCCTCCGCCTTTGTCAAGCCTTGTATGATCCAGAACAAATGACACTGAGGGCATAGAAGAGAAGTATTGCATGCTCGTGGCAATCATGGTATAATAGCCATAGTAATACTCAGGGGAATTGTTAGGCCTCTGGGTGAGATCTTCCTTTTTCTCCTGTTGAAAATACAGCACTTCTTCCTGTCAATGTGGAATGTAGGCCTACACGTTTTCGCAGGTGCAGTTTTCGACATCTTTATGGACAGTTTAATAAAGGTCATCCTTTTACAACCTTAAGGTATGGGATACGAGGAAAGTCCCATTCCCCTTGGCTCTGCTCTCGGTCACACCCTGTCTATTCAGGCTCGGACATCTTACAACATCTAATCTAATTAGTTTACTATAGCTGACAGATCCGGGCTCATTAGACAGCATTTATGACACTAAGTTTAGACTTAGCTGATGCTAAACCCCATGCTGAGTCCCACAGCAGTGACGTCACCAGTGTGCCCTGGTTGTGCCATGACATTACTCATGTTCCGAGCATACTCAATCAATCACCAAGAGCTTGTATTTCACTAAGACCAGGTTCCATTGCAATGACCAGTGCCAGGAATCCATCCATAAGATGTGGATGACTTATAAAACACAGGTACTACATCTACTACACAGCCCTATTCTGCAACTGCCGCGACAGTTGTGGCAAAACTACTCCGAAAAGTGATTTTAATGCTGTAAAAGACAGCCACCTTGAAAAATTGCCGCCATCTTGGATATTCGGTCGTGCAAAATCAAAATTCAGATTCCTCATAGCCAGAAATTTATGATTTGACACCAAGATCATTCAAATAGGACAATTATCTGGGGTTTTATTCAAAAACGTATATTTTGATACTCAAAATGGCGGCCATTTTGAAAATGGCGGCCAGCTTGACACTTTGTTTTTTTCCAAAAAAGTAACCCACATGGAGTATCCATGCCAATTTTGATGTTTGCATCCGGATTTGAAAGATTTCCCAGAAAAACCCCAACTTATTGCTGCCCCACTATGCATTGTAGGTCTCCGCGTATATATTTACCATGTTCAGGCTATTATGCAAGTATGACTTTCGGTATACCCGTCATACTGGTCCAAAGGTTGCACTAATCCATGACGTCATGTTAGACCTAAAGGGGTTAAATAAATTTTGTTTTGGTTGGGTGAAATTCGGTCACGCGCCACATTTGATGCCTTTTTAACCGTATCAGACCCATAAAATGGCTTTGACCTTTGACCTTGACTTCCAAATAATTTTAAAATGTCATAGGTTTACTTATGGCATTTGGTTTGATAGAAATCGACTCCAAGATCATCAAATTTGAACAAGTAGGCCCAGATATATATCATTTTATAGATTTAAGCCTAGCGATTGGCGGCCATCTTGGAAATATGCAAATAAAAAAATTGCCACTGGGTGATATTTAGTACTCCCGGTGGAAATGATGACTGTAGCCTCTACTGAACACAAATCAATTAAAATATAAACTTCTGCATGAATTTCCAGGTTATATCAGCATTCTGCCTGACTATATTCAAATGAAGAGGAACTAACTAAGACATTTGTGATAATATCAAATTGAAAAAAACCCTTTGGTCTCCATGGTTTATACAAAAATATTTCAGGGTTGTAAGGGTTATTGTGAACTTATTTTTCTGTGCATATTCCCAGCAAAGAGAAAACATATGTATAACATTTTGTACAGTGTTGCACCAATGTCGAAGACGCTGGGCCGACGTTGTACAAATGTTATATTATATATATGTTTTGTGTTTGCTGGTTTATCGTAAATTGCATGTAAAGACTATACCTGCCATTATCGAAAATATTTTATTCCCAGCCGACAAAACATGTTCCATGCCGCTGAGCTCTGAGCTGAAAATAACAATTTACGGCACAACTGCTAATTTTCTGTTCGTTGGAATGTAGTGCTTCAGTGGTTAGAATTAACCACTTAACCGCCATGTTTTATGAATTGGCCAAGGGCTGTAACGTGTAAGTCAACTGACTGTACATAAAATATGGGGATTGGACTACATGCAGAGTAAAACACAATTCATGTAAGCCTACGTGCATGTTACGAGCATTGGTACAGTGACAACATTATATGTCTCCTTTTTTCAGCTTTTAAGACGGAGATGCTGATGAATTACGCTGTTTTACTTCAAGTATAGGCCACATCGCCGTACTGTGCAAACTTCACCGGGACGGATCACAGGCAACAGTTGCCGTGGCGATGTCAAGCTGAAACTGTGTCTGATTGGGCGCCATCAGAGTCGAAGAGAGACATTCAGGAGATGCGTGTGCCCATTGTCCAAAAAGAAAAAAACGAGGCAAGAAAACCGGGTTACTTCTACTTGGATAGTCCTCCACAAGAGAACGGGTGTCCCTGCAGTCTGCAATGTGTGTCCTCTACAGTGCCGCGTAAAGTCAAAAGGCAGTATCTGCTTGCTTTACAAGTAAGCAGATACTGCCTTTTGGTTTTGCAGGGCAATACAGCAACATGACATTTCCGTCTGGTATCAGGCAGATACTATATCCGCCTGGCCGATTACGGCCCGACGACGCTCACCCGCTTACAGGCCGAAGATTCGCCCGAGTTTGAAACGGTCTCCAAAAACGAGGAGACAGTCATTGGCCTGCTTGGGCAGTTTTTTTTATTGGCATCGATCCCCTGTCTCTGGTAGACGCGCTGTCGCCAGCACTCTCAAGAGACGCCCACGCCTCAAAAATATGTTTGTGGGATAAAACAAAAATAGCATATAAATCGTGCTGCTGAAAACAGAAGGCCTTAACAAGCAGCAGATATGACCTTCTCGTTCCAGCAGTACGATAGGTTTCTACTTTTAACATTCTCAGAAAGACTCAAAATATGTATAATGGCCGTAGATCCATAGGTGGAGCGGTGGCCCTGGTGCAGTGGTTAAAGCTGCCTGCTTCGAAAATTAGAGGTCGCGGGTTCGAGCCCCGCTCTGGCATTCAATTTTCAAAGAAACAAAAGGTTTCTTCCCTGCTCACTCGTGATGATTCAATATTGCCGGGAGCCTCCTTGACCGAGAAATATTGCGATAGGCCTCAGACCGCCATTGTTTAAATTACGAATATTGTGTCTGGAGGGCAGTGTCATCTCATTGATCTAGCCATCGTCAGGAGGTTCTCCTGGCCCAGTTTAGCCTCTATGTGCACAAAGGTGGTCTAAAACCCCATTCATTATATTCCATAACAGATAGGTATTTAAAGGCCCCATGTAGTCCTCAAACCTACTCTGCACAATGTCATATTTCATCCTATTTTCGATGACTTTTTAAATATTATAGTGCTTAGCTCACATTTTTAAACCACTGGGAACTGGGAAAAGAAAGGGGCGTAGCTAATTCGTGACATCAAAAGGTGGAGACATGCTTGGCTTGTTATAATACATGTACATGATACATGTAGCTGATGATGGATTGTATGATTTTATAGAAAAGATCAAAGTCAACACGGAACGCCGGTCCAACGCTGCCTGAATGCAGGTGTCGCACTAGAATTGAAGGCCATCACTGCGACCGCTCCTGGCCAGCGTCTAGCATTCACTCGCCCCTTGTTCACCCTGTCGATGCGGGCATATTGAAATGAAACATGAAACGTGAAACATATACACGATGCAGTTTCAATGTTAATTCAGATTCAATAATGGGCGATTTTTGTGTGTGAAGTCATGGGGTGGGAGATCCGACCAGCCCAAGAAATGTGCACATTTTAAGTTTTTATTTTTGAAGTAACTGATAATTAGTGGACTAAAATAATAAGTTATGAGATAGTTCATTGTGATATATACTTTGATTATATTGACGAACTGAAATAACTTCACAGGGCCTTTAAATAAAGCGGAAAGAGCTGACTTAGACATTGATGATATAAGACAAATTGGTAAAGGTAAACCTTTTGATCAGCATTGTTTATACAAATATATTTCAGCGTTGCCAGGGTTAACACTCCGTGACAAAACATTTAAAGGGAAAACATTCAAACATGCGCATAAACACACAAACATTTTGTAAATATTAAAAACAAGTCGATCAAACATCACCAAATCTTATATGCTGCAGATGTTCTGTCTGTTCCAGTGAAGGCATGAACAAAAATAATGATATCATTTAACACGCCCAGAGTAGCTTGCAGCTAGCCAATATCTACACTCTGGCCCTATCCCATAGGTTGAGGGCGAATTAGTGTTATTTGGTCTCCAGCTGGTATTTTATCAAGATATATCACAACATCTACATCCTTGCAAACATTAACACCAGGATCGACTTGACTTTACTCAAGTGCTGTACTAATGCTTAAATTATCAGCATCAGCCTCAGCTTGGTTGATCATAATTTTAACTGCATTCAACTCTTGTGAAACCATCGTGACCAGTGACGTCTTGTTATGCCCATTCCCAATAACCTCCTCTTGAGTGGTGGATGTGCTATTCAATGGTGGTACAGCTATATCTGCAAACGTAGCTTTAAAGGCTCTCCTGGTTTGTTTGATTACCTGGTACTGAGCTTCTGAGAACCGTATCCATCAAAAACAACAATGACAAAGCAATTGAGGAAATGTTTTTTAATGTACAGCACATGCCCCTGTATCAAATTTGCATATGAACAAGGTGTATTCCACACAACAGCATACAGAAGATGACCTCCGTCGCTTGTAGGAACAGGGCCTGGATGAGGTAACTAAGTTGTAATCCAAATCAAGGCTGCGATTTAAAGCTGCCCTTGCTGTTTTACTCATGGACACTGCATCAAAGAGGGAGGGGACACGAAATTGACATATTGTCGCAAGTCATTGCTGGTTTAAAAAACAATATGAATCTTGTTGAACATCTGCTGTTTATTGACAACCAGCTAGTCATTCATTCTTTAATTTATTAGTGGATGACATGGCTGATAATGGGGAACTCTTCTATTTCTTTGTACTTTCAAGGCTCCAAAGTTTTGCCCATCTCTTTGGGTTGTTGTGACCCAACTGAGACAGCATTGTCACACTCTATACTGCTATGTGCCTCATCTCCGAATAATGTGTATACCGGCGTGTCAGTATACTCTAATGGATTATGGGCTCTGAGCCATTCACACAGGTAATTCCGATCAGTATCATCTTGAGTTACTTTAGCCTGCCTCAGCTGGGCATGATCCTTGTGCAGTGCGTCTTCGAGGTCTTATGTCTCGCGATGAGTACCAGCTAATTCCTCCAGAGCTTCACACATGGGTATATTGTACAGCCCGTACCCACTGGCCGAGAGTCAATTACAGATTTGCCGACTTCTTGTAATCTTATAGTTGTTCTCATCGCCCTCATCAAATCTTGCTCGATAGTTATGTCTGACCAGACCAAAACTCCAGACCAAACTCCAGACCAAATCTTAATTGTGCAGCGGATTGTAAAGTAGGAATTATTTTACTTCTTAAAGTCTTTAGATGGCATCTTTACTTGGATCTTCCATAGTTTGCAGATATACTTGAGATGACTTTGCATACTGTGGTCGCCCTGTAGAATGGAAGTATGGCTGAATTTGAGCAATGAGATGTAGATGAAGAGCAAAGTAACCATTGGGCTCAGCACGTTGAAACTGCTGCCTTTATTATACGTGTTCGACATATTGTATCCACAATTTTGCAGTCCTACTTCGGCAACTGGTTATCTGGTACAGCTGATTCAAGACATTCGTGGGTGGTACTTCAGGTTTCAGTATTGCATCACTAACTACTTTTTCTTCAGTTGTCATTTCAGACCAAATTTGATTTAGAACTGGTCCATCAATACTGTCTCGTGCAGCTGTTTCCTGAAAACGAATAGTGATAATTAGTCCATGAGCCAGGTAGGGTCATCGGTACCACAAAAACGTACAAAATGCCATTCATACCATCTTATTTTACATGTCGTAATGAACATTATTTGGTATGATAGCAATCTCAATGTGGTATACAGCTATTTGAAGTTTCTCTTCGTAACATATTTGTCCACTTTTAGAGGTGGAGTTGTGTAGCTTAGGATCATCAAAAACACAACAAAGTATATACCTATGTCTCACCATTTTAATTAATTAAATAAAAATAAGAGGTTAAACACGTGAATTTCGTATAAAATTCATAATAATACACGTAAACGTAGGTAATTTCATTTTCTCCAGAACGACCTAATGAGTTTATTGTATGTATGTGGTGAGGTGTATGCCATGTGAGACAATGCTCCTTGCTTGTTTTTTTTCGATGCTTTCCTGGACACAATGTATTGTTGACATAAATAACTAGACGAGATTTGGTTTGGTTGCGAACTCTTTTCACCATAAAACAGCTAATGATGGTAAATTTACAGAGAAATTGCACCATGTTAAGAATATAAAATGTAATCAAATAATGTAATCAGTACATAAATATTGTGTAAGAATAAAAAAAATTAAATGTAAATGTTTGACCCAGCACGTACACCCGACTTGGCCCTCAGTGATCTGGTATATTGAGGCTAAGGCGAGGAAGCAAATAAACAAGTAAAAATATATATTTATTAATTTTCGACATATTATATATCGATATATATATATAAGTTATAAACAATTTATATTTGATTACCTCCTTTTGACCACTAGACTACTAAAGTTCACCCGAACTTTAATGTAAATATGCTATTGTATGCCGATATTTTTGCACCATTAAGTCACATTACTACACAGCTGTCTAAAAACCCATCCATGTTGTATTTCCAAGAAAGGGACGGAATCTTAACTGGATGTTTTATCTGACGCTTAATTAATGCAAAGTTGTTTTTCCAAAATGTTTCTTTGGTGTTTTCCATTCAATGGGCAATTCCTTGAGTATTATAAGGTAACACTTCTAGTATGCAAGTCTTTTAGATACTCGAATTAAATTAGTTTTTTTTAACATAAGTTATTGCAGAAGTTTTTATAGCAGACATGTGATAGAACATTTTTTGTTTCTTTTGTAGGCCTATTTATATACCGATGGCTGTGGCTCCTCTAATTGGATTTACCAAGACTATATGTAGGCCTAGTGTATACTGGTAGTTGACATCTATAAGTATAGGATAAGCCTAAAATAAAAAACATGTTCAGTGATTCCATCCACTAATAAACATATTTCGCCTTGGAGATATTTGAATACAGCATATCTCAGCAACGGTAATGGACCCCTGTTCTTACAGATATAGTTTTACTAGAGATGTATTGTGAGAGCGATCACAAACCTAGAACTACAACCATGTGACATCTACCATGTTGACTTTTGTCAATTATTCATATTATAATATTATATCTCAATTTATCCTGCTGACACGTCACACCTACCATATACACATATATATATATGTTCAGAAGTTTATACTTACTCTGCGTCTGGATGCTTTTGTGTATACCCAATTATTGAATGCATAATTATTTAGGTATTTAATTTGCATATAGTACGACGAAATGCAGTTTGAAGGCACATGAAGTAACGTATCACTATATGTTCCTAAAATAATATACCTGTGTTGCAATATGTATTATATTATTGGTGTGCTAAATAAAGATGAAGATTTGAATATAGGCTAATTATATACACATAAATTCGATAATACGCTGCCAAATTATCATTTAGAAAAATAGTAGATACTTGACTGCCAAATTTGCATACTCATTTGTTGTTGCTGATTATGGGAGAAGTTTAAAGACATTATGTGATGCACCATACTTATTTGTTTTTGCAATTAATGATCAGGATTTTTGTCATTTTTGAAAATTAAGTATTATCTTGGATGAAGAATGTGGTAAATTTTATCGCTTTTTAAATACATGTAATTTTAAAATATCTAAAAAATGTATTTTGCAAACTGGATTTCAGTACAATTACATTTCACAATTTTGGTCATGATGATTTCTTGAAACACGACAAGTCTCATTATGTCTGCATACAGTTTAGTGCTGGTGGCAACAGTAATACAAAACAAAAATCAAAATCTGGTTAACCAGCCCACTAACCTCATAATTGTCATAACAATGTTGTAAATCTAGAAAATGAAAAATATATCTGAAGATGCAAGGACTGACATCCACTGGAAGAAATGTTTTCATGTGATCGCTTTTGATGCAGCACACATAATACATTCTCGTTCAAGTTTATATGTAAATGTTATCACGTATTGCTTAACGAAATATAATACATGCTGTTGTAACCGTTTCAAGTTACTTGGACACATTTTTCTTGCATACATGTATGCTACTACTCAGAACAAGCACTGTGACTATTAAAAGTGTGACTGAAACTAGACCCTACCTATAATGTTTACAAATATTTGTTAGATATTGTTCAGTGTCGTGGCTCTTATTTTTTCATAAATTTAACATTAAAATGCTTCATATTTATATATCAGCTAATTACGTCTAAAAATGGAGCTTTTAATAAGCATGATAATAACGTTGTATGTTGCACGGGGTTGGGTGGATTAATTTGTAACGCGATAACATTCATTAAGCTACTACGTAGGAAGTGCTATCATGCAACAATATTTAGTATTTTCTACATGCATTGTCAAAAGCTCAATAATAATAATTTGTGTTTCTTTCGTGCTTGGCTTACAAGACAAAACAATGACTGTTTCGATGTAGCAAATGAGTGAAAACGTGTACATATACACCCATTTACCTCCATATTTTTTTGCCATCTTTTTTGCAAGTTTGAAATAATTATGTCAGTTATATTTTTCTGCCTATATTAAAAAATAGACTTATAATGCCTAGTAGTTTTTAAATTGTGGTCAATAACGTACGTTGAATTGGAAAATGAAACGGTTAAATCATTCACACAGTGGGTTAGATTTTTACGTGATAACACATATTATTCTACTACATATAAACTGCTATCATACCAATACATTTAATGTGATAATTAAATTGCCTGCGCAGTGAATGTTTGAAGCAGCAGAGCATGTGAGTATGCATGACCATCAACACTGATCAGACATGTGGGTAACACACTGCTACAGATTCTCGAAGCCACGTCCTGCCATTACGAAACCGGTTGTTGCAATAAAAGACATCAGTAGATGAAATCGGTCAAGCCTTGTGATGACGTTGGACGGCTCAGGACTGGCAGCAATTATATCTACAGCTTTGATGAAGAGTGGCTGAACAAAAGTAACTATGCAGTAGTTACGATTATACTTAGATGATTCTCTCTGAGCGTAGATTAGTGCAGTGTAAACCGTACATTGATGTGATCAAGATTTATAAAAGGCTGAACACCTACATCACTGACCTTGTTTTGCATTAAAAACTGAAAATGACCAAGAATATTTTAAATAGTCGACCGTTCATCGAATCTCCCTATTGACTACAAAGTGTTTTTTTCTATTTGTTTTTTTACAAAATCGCTTATTTAGACCTCTCATTAGCTTCCAACTTAGCAAAAGAACCCAGAAATGAATTCCACACCCTTAAATTATTATAAGTAGATATATTGAACATGTTTCTTACTCTTTTGGTTCAAAAGTTACGGTTTTGGCCTTTTTGATGGCGGCCATCTTGGAAATATGCAAATTAGGTACCTTCCACCCCCGGAAACTTGGGGAACTTTCTCAAAAACGCTTATTTTCAGCATTCCTGGCCAATTTCTGTCCGCAATTTTTGTCACCTTTATGATAATATTGCCTAATATTACTCCGCTATGACTGTCTACACACAAACGCAAAAAACAACTCGAAATGTGAGGCGTTTTCTACTGTTCCGAGGCCAGATTGTGGTCAAGCGAAAACTGGTCTGTTTTGCTGAAATATTTTTGTATAAACCAAAGGGTTTTTTTTAATTTCCGCTTTATTTGAATATCACTATATTATGGGTTCGCGGCCTTTTTAAATTCTTTTAGAGCGGGGATCGAATTTAGACGTCAGAATCTGATGTTTTTAGACGTTTGATTCTGACGTCTACATTTTTTGGAGGAGGGCGGGGATTGGAAATGTCCACGGGGAAATGTCTGGCAGGGAAAGGTGCTTCCCTTTTTAGATAATAACCATATAGTTACCTCTCTGGGCGCCACGGAAAAGATAAATGTGATTTACGAAAACATAAAAATATAATCGCAAAAATCCGTAGAATCTACCTAATAAAAAGTCCGAAAAACATGAGAAAAATCTGTAGAATATATACCAGGTATACGGAAAAATCCGTACAATGGGCAATCTTTCATTAAACCAGATACAATAATATAAATAAATTCTGTTCCCAAAATACAATGTTTTTCTCACATGATTTTCCCAAGAATTAGTCGAGCAGAAATTACAATTACAATTACAATTACAATTCCAGAAACATCTGGAAAGAGCTAAAAACCCTCGACAAAGAGTTGGACTTGTTATTATTTAATGTTTTCAGCGCGAGGACCGACTATAGACGTCAGAATATGACGTCTACAGACGTCAGATTCCGACGTCTATAGTCGATCCCCTCACTGAAAGAGTACCATGTAATAGTATCGGTCGTAGACGCATAACAGATATTCAAATGAAACAAAAAAAGCTAACTAAGACTATCTTGATTATTTCAAATTGAAAAAACCCCTTTGGTCTACATGGTTTACGTAAGAATATCTCAGCGCTTCAAGGGTCAAGGTTGTTAGCAGACACCTCGTTCATCAACTTGACGGGGAAACTCGTTTACCCTCTTGCAGTTCAAGGTCCCTGGATCGATCCTAAGGGGACAGAATTATTCCTCTCCGGATCAAATGTCGGCATCAATGGGATACCTCTTTAAATTAATTATCGTTCGTGCATATTATTCCGACAGCTTTATTACATGACGTCCTTGTTAACCGGGTTCGATTCCAAGGCGAGCAGCATGTTTCATCGCACACATATTAACTCTTACGACGCTAATCAAGATTATAATTTATTTTAAATTATTATGTTTGCCCATCAAATCATTGATATTGGGAATTAAATGAGAGTTTAAACATAAAAAATCTGTAAATGTTTGGTCTCAAATTAAACAAATATGGGTATTTTGCAACCACTTGATGTTGTGGATCGCGGTGACACGAACTCAAATATTTACAAATTTTAATAAATTAACTTAGCGAAAAAAATAATTAAAACAGTGCCCCTTAACAGCTACCGTTTAAATGAATAAGTGAATAGTAAAAATAACCAAATAAAGAATAATAATACACAAGAACAAACAATATGCAAACTGGACATTATAGTAAATTATATATCCACCTTGAGATCAAAGGGTCGTACAAGCTATAATTTTCAATGAGTAACTACATTCTATGTAAATAAGGATTTGTTGAGCATTCGTTTTATGCTATGCACTTCGGCAATATAAAATACATATCCACACATTCACATAGGCCTATTCAAGGAAACATCCCGCAAGCACGAGCTTATTTTTTACTTTATAGGGGCCTATATATTTCACTAAGCACCATCACGTTGTATACCAAATTTATGACACCACCACAAGGTTACACAGGTCTACAAGCAAATATAAGTACAGTGAGGAAAAAGAAACCTGTTATATATTCTTTGTGATAAAATACGTCCCCGCAGAATGATGTACGATAGTCATACCTTGGTGTGTATGAAAAGGGTTCGGCGACACTTACCAAATCCTGCCAGCAATATTAGGGCCTACATCGATCAAATACAATGGAAATGAACAAAAGTAGAACTAACGTTTGATTTGCAATAACATCTTTAGTTTAGCCTCGGTGCTGCTGAATTAGTTGTTTCTATTTTCCATTCATTCAAAACTTGAATTACCGACGAGACTTCCAGCTTCAAATAACAACAAATATTGAAATCTATGAAAAAAATTCCCAAAAATTGAATTATTGGATTGACCGCGTATTCACCAGAAAATATTTCATTTATATTTTATTCAAATCGTATAAATACGGCCCCAGTACTGTAGCACACGGGTTAATTCGGCAAAATATAGATGATTATAACTATATCTTTGACACGTGCTTCTCCCGGGCACAGCTAGATACATGTAATTCAGCAAACACGACACGTTGCATCAATGATGTTTTAATGTTGGCCCAGCGACGCTGGTCCAACATTAAAACATCATTGTTTCAACGTGTCGTGTTTGCTACACGAAGACGTTGGGCCGACGTTGTATAAATGTTATACAAGCGTTTTGTGTTTGCTGGGTAGGCCTCGCTGACATAATAGAAACAAACACTGCAGCCTGTAAAAAAAAAACGTTAATATAGGCGTACTCAGGAGCCATACGTCATAATGAGTATAAGTATGGCATCGGTTTAGAAAAATTGATGTGGGATGAAAAAAACAAATTCTAGCTGAGCCCCCACACCTCCACAAAACTTAACTGGATAAATGCTCATTTCACTGCAATCACACATGCTTCTGACCACGGGAAGTGGAAATATAGATATTGACGATGACTGTGTGAGTACAATTAAACACTGACAAACCTTTGTAATTAAAGCCCGATAAAGAAAGGTGTAGGAATATAATACTAGGCCATACATGTTCTACGTGGCTGTTATAGAGTAAAACCTCTACAAATTTAAAAACATGACGAAATCGTAGAATAGGCCTACGGACAACTCAGTAGAATCCTGGTAAGTGTAATAATTCGAAAGTTTACAACATTTGGAAATCACTTACAAATTTTTATCCTTGATTAAAAAATACTCCCACACGGGGAATCGAACCCCGGCCACCGCCGTGAAAGGGCGGGATCCTAACCACTAGACCATATGGGAAGGCTTATGAGTACGCTGACTGCCGTAATCTAATGTAGAGCGGTATACATAATCTTTATCGATTTTGAGAATATTGAACATTCATTGCAGGCCACCCACCGTGCACAACCCCCCCCCCCCCCACATCTCACCCACACCAACTTTTTTTTAAACCTTGTTAACAGCAAAAAAAGGGATGAACTTTATATCCCCCCCCCCTCCAAATACAACCTGACTAAAATTAGGAGGTAGGGTTACGCAAACGTCTGTCTTTGCTGTTTTGGTTCACCAATCTGCACTTGCAATATACCATATAACATATAATTAAATTCCCGTTCTTATGATATATCACACATTGCAGTAGAGTAAATGATTTTCAAAATAATCAAAATGAACAACAAAACAAACGATTCAACATGGTGAAAGAAAACGACTTAAGAGAATGTAATTATCGGACATATCTATATCTGGCCTATAATTTCTGAAACCAGATGTGTGTATGCTTAAAAAAGAGTGTTATATTTATAAATGTCCTATATTTTTTTAATGAAAACATGAAAATAATTGTATTTAGCATGGGCTGAAATCTGACATCAGGTTATGTGACCAGGTAGATAATAGTCCTATGTGTGAAGCGCACAGAGCATTGTATGTGCGCTATATAAGAACTCACCATTATTATTATTATACAAAATATAATTTAGGTTTGGTAAAGTTATATACAGTGATATTGAAAGACAGCTGACCCTTCAGCCGACGTTGTATACATGTGCTAATAAACCACCCCCTTCTGTTACCAACTGGTTACTGCACTGAGTATCTTATTCTACACATTGCCATCTCTGTCCTAACAAATACCTTGTCCAAATTAGCAAACAGGTGACGTTGAGCTAATGTTATTTTAATGTTGGGCCAGCGTCGCAGAAGTCATGTTTGATCTAATTATCCTTCTTCAAACTTTTGCATCGAATCCTGTTCCTGGACATCATTCTCACCAGGTGTCTCTTGTCAAAAATTATTTTTTTCACCCCACCTGGTGAGTGCGTCACTAAATAAGCTGTTTGCAGATTTTACTTGTGAACAATATACTTCAAATAAAGGATTATTCAAAATTTATATATTACTTTTGTGTGGTATGCAATACATAGAACATTTACATTAACTTTTTCTCTACAAAATTATACTTTTCACCCTAGAAAAATTACTCATATTTGTTTGATTTGAGACCAATCAATTGCAAATTTACCAATCAACACATGCAATATATCAGATAAACGATAATTAAATTCTAATGATGTGTTGCACGTTGTCATGGAGTACATAATCAATCATGTCTCTGGAGACGTTGAAACATAATTGTTATTACAAAATAATTAAAATCGACAACTAAACCCTAAAGTCTAGTCATCGACTATGCCTACTTGTTTTTTTCTGAGCGTAGAAAAGTGTAGGAATATAGGGAGTTATGATGTAAGATAGAGCCATGCCGTTCATGACATGGAAAGTAAAAGCATGTACATAATATGACTTGCAACAGGAAACCAATGTCTTAGTACAGGAGAGATGTGATGTTTCTTGACTTTCTTCGTTCTTGTTAGAATGCGTGCTGCAATATTCTGCACAGGCCCGTGTCCACATTTATTTTTATATTGAGTTCTTTAAAGTAAAAAATAAGCGAGGTAATCGTTGGTGGTTCAATCAGGAAAATCATCAGAATGGTCTCTTATAAAATATTATTCCAGTGTACATTTCATTTTTTCCGGTATGTAAAATATCTGTTAAAAAGGAAAACTGTAATAATTCAATTAGAAGTTAATACAAACATTGTAGATGTCTTTAGCGTAATTTTAGGGCGGTGGTTAAAGCTGCCGGCTTTGAAAGTCGGAGATCACACGGGTTCTAACCCCATTCTGGCTTTTAAGTTTTAAAGCAACAAAATGTTCCTTCTCCGCTCATTTGTAAAGATTCAATATTGTGGGGAGCCTCTGTGACCGAGAGGTATCGTACTCGGCCTCAGACCGCCAAGGCTCAAATTTCGAGTCCCGTGTCTGGAGGACAGTGTCATTTGAGTGGCTGCGTGCAATAACCTGTTAAGTGCATGTTTTATAGTTTTTAGAAAAACGAATTCAAAGTTTCAGTTCAATATTTGTTTCCATTAAGAGCTTCTCAGTAAAATAAGTTTGCTTATCAATAATATTATTTAAGTAATATTAGTTATCATATCGAAGACTCCCAGCATGCATTGGGCACATTTTTAAAGTTTGCTAACTAGTATGTGCCAATAGTGTTCAAGTTTAATATCACAACATTTTATAGTGAAGGACATTATCATTTTATTGGCTTATGTGAATTTTTCCAAAAATCATGGATATCTACTAGATATCTGTGAAACAGTGACTTCACAACTATTTATCTGAATACGTTTGCACATTGAAAATTATTATCGTTGATATTTGTAAAATCATGTTAAAGGTGCTGGTTGATTGTATTAATTGCAAGAACATGTTAATGAGCTTAAAAGGTACGATTTCCTACATTTTATGTGTACTTAACATAAATATTATTAAGTAAAATACACACTTGGCATAGTTTTATAGTGAAATCTGTTTCACTGACACCCATAAACATGTACTTGCTTCAGAGCTAAGATTTTTACACAATAATATTCCCTACCCCGGTAGGCCTACCTCAAATGCGTTGTTATCCTATCTCACCATCCTCAGGTGGTCTCCTGGCCCAGTTTAGTCTATATGTGCACAAAGATGACCTATAACCCCATTCATTTAATTTCATTTACCTCAACCCACAACTTGAAGTAGGCGACTTTTTCTCATATTTGTTAAATTTGAGAATAAATATTTGCAAATTTTGATTGCCTGAATTTGCCATTGTCACCTTCATCCACTACAAGCCGCGAATTGCTGCCGCAATTCTCGACTAATAGTGGATGAAGATGATTTGATGTGGTTCAAAAATTGAAGAAAATTACCACGTAATGGTAAACTAGTTTCATGGGAATTTTCATTTTAAAACCCTTAGTTGTAGGAAAATTAAGTCTGTTTTCAGGGATGTGAAATGATGCTTTAATGCATCGTGGGGGCTTAAAGGGTTAAACACACATTTCGTTGCCAATAACTGGGCTTTAAAAGGCTAATAAACAAGTCAAAACAAAAATGCTGTAGCATTACTATATAGTTGTGTTACAGTTGTTAGATATCACAGATCAGCATACATCACCAAATTGATGCTATGGTTTATGTAATGTTTACACTGCCTGCCTATTTCGCATATTTTATCTGCCTTCCAATAATATGGTCCTGCCCTTTCGCGGCGGTGGCCGGAGTTCGATTCCACGTGTGGGAGTAGTAATTTATTTTGTTTTTAATATTTTGAATTATTAACATATTGCTCCTGCCCTCAAATTTAATTTTAGGCTACGCATATTTGACTCAACACAACCTAAAAAATGCCGGGCCGTTTTTCTATTTTTTATGGCTTCACCTCTAAATTACAGTAGGGCCAAATGCACAATTTTTATTTTTTACCTGGTGAGCGCGCATGAATCATACACAAAAAAATCTGGAATTTGTATTATTTATTGTTGTCTCTGCGTGAAAATCATGATAAAAACTATAGGCGTCGGTCTATTATAATTAATATGAAATGAAATTGAAATGAAATGAAAGGGGTTTTAGGCACTGCACATATAGGCTAACCTGGGCCAGGAGAACCTCCTAAGGATGGACATTTTAAAAAAACACGCGGATGATATTTTATTCTATTAGAACGCTATGATAATTTGCACAATAATATGATCTATTGGACGATACGTGCCGATATTTAATTAAGAATTTTAGCTTTCTTGAGCTACACTGGTGAAACTGCAACTGTTCAAAATTGAAAAATATGATAATATTAGCATTGCTGTATGAAAAATAGGTAGTACTTCTACTAACAACATGTGTCTGTAGACTTGTGTAAATAAGATTATTGATGCATAACCCTTACAGCACGGGGACCGTTTTTATACGTCAGAATCCGACGTCTGTAGTCGTCAGATTCTGACGTATATTGACAGGTCGTCACCGCACTGAGAGAATTAACATATTTATAGTGGCAGTAGACCCACAACATAGGTATTCAAATAAATCAAAACAAGCTGACAAACCCAGCAAACACGACACGTTAAACCAATGCCGATTTAATGTTGGCCCGCCGTCTTCGACGTCGACCCAACATTAAATCAGCATTGGTTTAACGTCTCGTGTTAGCTGGGAAGACATTTATCTTCATTTCAAATTGAGAAAAACCCTTTGGTCTCCATGGTTTATACAAAATATTCCAGCGCCTTAAGTGTTAACATAGTACTAAAAGGATATCAATAACCTAGACGCGTGCGCGGGCAGAAATGCGTATAATTAGCCCAGAATTAGCATTCAAAACCATCCGTGGTCTTCTGGATAAACAAATACTCGATCAACGAGAGACGGTCTGGAAATCAGTGTCTCGCATGGCTTTGGTTCACTCTCACTCTCACGTGACCTCGCCTGAGAGAGGCCGTGTACGAGTGAACTCCGTCAGTGATGTTTGGGGATATTAATTTAGACGATAATTTCCATGGGCAAATTTTAAAAGCGTATCATTCCAGGAAGCCCTTATTATACATTGTGATGAGAGTGCAGAGTACGTGTTTGAAATATGGTTTATTTTTTCTTATTTCTAATTAATCTGACATGCATATATAATACATTATTCATCTCAATGCCGTTACAATAACGTTAACCGTTATTCCATGGACGACATGTCGTGTAATTTAACCCCTTCAGCGCGGGCCGACTTTGGACTTCAGAATCTGACGTCTTGGACGTCAGATTCAGGCGGCTAAAATCGGTCCTCGCACTGGAAGACTAAAATAGTAATTTATGATTGCCGCATAGAACTGTGTATTCATATGAAGCGGAATGAGCCAACTAAGACATTTGTGATGATGGCAAATAAAAAAGAGCCTTTGGTTTACATTGTACAAAATAATTCCAGCGTTATAAAAGTTAATTGTTAAATTAGTTACATCTCGGTAAATAATAATTATGTGATGTAAGTAAATACAATAAAAATAATTAAAGATGGAAGTCAGTGCATCAAAGATCAATATGGTTCATAAAGGTCAAACACGCACCAGAACGCGATATCTATTTAAATATCGAACATATCTGACACTGGGATAATAAAATGAGTAGGCTAATGATATCACCAATGACTAATGCAATCAATTACGTTTAGCAAAGAGAGAAAGAGAGAGAGACGCCGGAAATGAGAAAGAGGAAACAAAATGGAGGGGGAACTAGAACTGCCTCGTGGTTCTGACGTCACTTGTGTGTTACGGATCAATCAGATCGATATCCGCAGCACCAGAGGGTGATCGGCACCTGGAGCTCTCTATTGGTTTTGTAAAAATCGATATTATGTATATATGATACCGGGCAAGGACAGTAGTGGATTGGTACAATTGTGCATAAAAAGTATTATCGATCGTGAAAATGTAAAACCTAGGATCAGAGATTTCACGATACCAACGAGTGTATATTAACAATTAAAACGCCGGTCCCGATTACATTCATTTTTACATCTTTATTAGCACATTACATATCAGCTCTATTATATTAGTTTTTACATTTTCATTAGCACATTACATATCAGCTCTTAACCTTCTAGCCCGGCAAACACGACATATTTGCCCAATGTTGCTGTGATGTCGGGCCATCGTCTCCGACGCTGGCCCGACAGCACAGCAACATTGGGCAAATATGTCGTGTTAGATGGGAACCGCCACATCATTTAACGCGATCACAATTTCAAGTAGGTTAAAATTATTCAGATTTCACATAAAAGTGAAATGAATAAAAAAATATATATATATAATCGGGAACGGCGGTTAAAGAGTTAAGTTTGTTAAATTTAAAACTTGACACCATTAAGCAAAATTTCTGAATCGTTGAATTTCATTTTGCCAATTTCAATTGATCAATTTGGCGGTTAAAGGGTTAATTTTTAAATCTGGGTTGCTTTGTGCGATTGCTCTGTGCAGTAACTGTTCGATTAGTGCAAATAAAATATGTATGCGAAGTCAGACTTTCAAGTGAATTTGATAGTCGTTTTATTTATGTTTCATTGTCTCATAACCTGAAGAATATATTTATTCTTTATGATTTGATGTGATCTAAGTTCTGGTACCATTTAAAGACAGGTTTACATGACGCCATTATAGCAACGGCGGGTTACACTGTTACATAGGTAGTGCCGTTGTGGACAACTCGGCTAGTCTGAAGTTGTCAGCACGATCCACAAACCCAATGGTGGTCAATGTCTGTGACCCTAGCCGAACATTAAAACATTGGGTCAGTGTATCGTGTTTGCTGGGGCGGTGTGACTTTGCCCCTTCATATACTTAGCATTTGTCATTCGTAACCATATGCTGAAAACGTTTTAAAAAAATGTAGCCATCTGTGAAGCTTTCAAAGATGTAATATTGTAGGCCTACTGCTTACTTGTAGGCCTAGAGTATTCAGGCAGATACTGCCTTTTGGCTTCACGCGGTAGTATAACTTTAGCATAGACATTGTAAAACAATTATTCAATTATTATATAAGGGCTTCAATTATATAAATTTCAATTTATATTGCTGTGCAAATCCAAAAGGCAAAACTGCTTAAATTTCAAGTAAGCAGTTTATTTGCCTCGCGGTTTTCCAAGGCGGCATTCAGATGGAATCGTTCTGATGCTGCGATCATCTATGTTAATACTTGTTTTAACACTGGAAGACAATGAAGAAAAAGTCTGAAGAATGAAGGAACACCAGTCAGTTGTCAACAGTTCTGAACTGCTAAAATACTAAAGTATCACATTTGTTTATTTGGCTGTAGTAAACAAGTTGACAAAAATACTGTCACTAAACATGCTTTCATCTCGTAACTATAGAGATTTTGAGTATCACGTGAAATATGGCTGAGAATTTGTTATCGTTGTACAATTATATAATATAGTATAAATACAAACAGTAAATCACAATGTAAATTTTAGTATTTCACTATGGTATGTATGCATAGATAAATGTTCTATATGCGTACTAACTTTCCCTTACCTGAAATCGTGGCTCGCGCTAGCGCGAGACACAACTTCAGGTGGGTGGAAATTCAGAAAAAATACAAGATGCCTCTTCAGAAGGAGCCTTTTTGACAAAATAGTGTAGCACTCAGGAAAGTAGATCCTTCTGACCGCCATCTTTGTGAAAGTTTCTCTTTTTACGCCTCCTTTATCGTGTAGAGAGAGCTCGTGCTTCCTGGCCTTTCTTGCACACCACCAGAACGAGGCGACAGAAGCTGCTCGGGCTCTAAGCCATCCTCCGTCGTTTTTTGACGGCTGTCATTAATGTTTGAAACACGCGGTGACGCGACAGGCCGGTGTTCTGCTTCAGATTCTGGCGGTTCTTGGTCACACGTAATGGTGGAGGGATCTACTTCGTCGCTGCGTGCAGACGCACTGTCTCGCTCTTCTTCATCTTCGTGATCTTCTCCCCTCGCTGGCTCATCCCCAACACAGCTATTAAATATATCCTGCAAAGAGAAGCAATATTGATTATATCTAACCTTTAATTTCAATGGTGTCAGGATTAAAATGAAAACAAATTAAATATCAAGAAAACAAAAAATAATTATTTCAAAGATTATTTTGGTTTATGTTGTCAAATCCACTAGAACGTTTGCATATTGCCTTCGCATGCCACTGGTCCCATATAATAGCGTTTCACTCACCATGTTTTGTTCAAGTGGAGCCCAATGGTCATGATAGACGTACGTTGTGGGTGTAGGTTTTGTTACCATAATTGTGTTAACATACCATAATTGTATATTTTTAATTTCTCTACTATGACTTTTTTAGGTGTACATATTCCCATTAGACACAAAATCCTTTTTATCACACAATGTAACATAATTATAGGGCCTACATTGAACAGCATGATAAATAAAAGATAAAATAATGCTATAAAAATTGAACGTACGTATTACATGTTGAAGATGTAGTATTTTTTTACTAATGCATATATACCAATGCATGACATATTTGCTGTAGGCATTATAATTAATGTTTTTTGTTTGATGCTAAATATAGACGGAATAATAAATGCACATAATACATAATACCTAATATTACTCAATAGATCTTCAATAGATCTTTACTACACAATTAAAGGCATTATCAACCAAAATTGGGCAATCAAGCATTCGCATTTTTTTTGTATTTAACGTTGGACATGTATTGTAATACACATGCATTGTACTACACTTACAGGTAGGCATACATAAGGCAGTACTCCTTGGACTTTTGTATTCTTTTCAACAAATGAGCAAAACATATTGACTCCAATTATTTATGACTGGTGAAATCCTGTCGCGCAAAGGCAAACAGCAGTAGCTGCTTACTTTCAATTAAGCAGCAGTACTTCTGTTTGCCTTTGTGCGACATCATTGTATTCAAACACAAGCTTACAATAGACGATACCTTTCGGCGCTGCTGCTCGTTTTGAGCCAGGCGTGTTTCCGTGGCGATTGCTCGCCTATGCTGTCGTTTGAGAGACTCTTGCTCACGCTCCAGCTGCTCCTGTAATTCTGTCACAGCTTTCTGAAGTCAAAATTATTCAAATTTTATATTCAAAGGGAAGTGGAATTCTACCTCTATAGACATAACATCAATTAACACGGGTCGATTTTCACGGAGGGAAATTTATTAGCAATTTCGCGTACCACTCTTCAATTCTATTTTGGTAGTTCTCACCTAATCGTCACATCATGTCTATTTTGTCACTGGTAGTTCTCACCAAATTTCACTGAGCTCGTTTTATTATAAAGTAAAAGATTCCAAAACATTTATATTTGTGATATTAATATTCATATTATTTGAAAAACGATGTTGATAGTTCAAATTTGCAGTACACGTGATTGTTTTAAAAAGTAAAATATATCAGTGTACTCGCAATAAAGTGGGTTTACGCATCGATTCCAAAATGAGAAGGTAAATACTCGATCAAACTTGAAGTTTATCTGGATCACTGTGTAAAAAGTCAGCTACTGTTGTTGAAATAATATAATAATATAATAATATCATTATATTATAATGATTTTTTTTTAAATAATTGACCAGCATGCGGTCGTTAGTTTTTTTGTAAAAGGTGTAATTTAATGATGAAATTATGTGAAATGTAGATTCCTTTCAAAATTATTTAGTATGATGTTTAATATTAGTTTTTTTTAATAATTCTCTATTCACATAAAGATTAGCTCCCGCTATTACATTGCTATTGTATGCCCGTCAGCACATGACCAACAAAAAGCTAATTAATTCTTTCTTGCATCCGCTGGAAGTTGTGTCTCACTACCGCTACCCATCCACCTGAAGTAGATAAAAAAAACTCATTTTTGTTTAATTTGAGACCAAATATTTGCAAATATTAATGTTTAAACACTTATTTCATATACAATAACAGTGATGATCGGCTAATAAAATGGATTAAAAACGACTTTAATCGTGTTTAGCAGTGAGATACCAAATCATTTCTTCTCATTTTTATTTCTCGCAATTCCGAACCGAAGGTATTTGGAAAATGTGATACCTATGTATAATAATACCATACCAAACGAAAGATCAAAACTGAAAGTCATTATTGTGGAGATAATTTGTTGATGGATTTATTAATTGTATACACTGTTTGCACAATTCTGCGCGTAGACACCTCTTCAGATACCTGTACAGAATATTAGGACCGATTCACCCCACTCCTTACTTTTTAGTACTTGCGATTCCATAAAACATCGTTCTAAAACTTACAATACTAAGACTGTCAAAAAGATCTGGCTCGTCTTGAGCATCTTGATATTCATGATAATATGTCTATTGAAACTACGTATATTTCTGTGAAAATTTATATTAATATTGTGTAATTGTACAGTTCAAATCACCCGCTTGGTGCGCTGCTTTTAGTGTTTGTATTCTGACAATAGAAAGATCTCTTTTCAGATATAATTCTGATGTGTGGGCGAGCGTATTCAGTTTTTCAAACATGAGCGAATTCGGGCGGTACCCAGCAAACAGGTGACGTTGACCGAATGCTGCTGTAATGTTGGGGCAACGTAATGAACCAACGCTATTTCCCAACAAACTCAACTTGCTAAAACAATGTTGGTTCAATGATAGATCAGCGTTGTAGACGGTGGGCCAACATCTAGCCAGCATTGGTTTAAAGTTGAAAATCCCATGCTGATTCTACATTAACCATTTAATCTCTAAGCACGACTGTAATCATTGAAAATATGTTTCAATAGGCAAAAATATGACTGTTATTGGAATTAAGTGTGTGCTTAAACATCAAGTTTTGAAAATAGTTTTTATTCACTTAAAGCTGTGTCTCGCTACCGCGATCCATAACTTCATATGAGTCAACATTGGTTATCCAACTGCAAAATGCGCATGCCTGGGACGGTCAAGTGTAGGCTAACAGTAGCCTATTGAGTACAGATTGACGGCATTAATATAGCTACTGAACTGATTACAAGATACTACTCAAACGAGATATTGATCCAATGCTGTTTTAATGTTATGCCAACGTCTGCGCCGCTGGCCCAACATTGAACCAACATTGGATAAATGTACAATGTTTGAGAGAAAGTCCTCCTGCCCAGCAAACACAAGACATTTGTATAACATTTATAAAACGTCGGCCCAACGTCTTCGACGTTGGTCCAACATTGCATAAAGTCATACAAATGTTTTGTGTTTACTGGGTGTCAAAACAAGCTTGGGGTCAGGGAGTTTCCACATCCCCCCAGTAATACAGTCAGTTTGTTTGCAAGTCAACGACCAAGTAGGGGCAAGGGCTAAGGGATTTGAATTATTAACACATAGATGTCGCTCAAGTATATATGAACTTGCTGTGATTTGAGAACTTGCTCTTAATGAGGATTTGGGTATGAAACGCATATTTAGTATTATTATGGAATATAGCCTTGGCCTACCCACGGGCTTTATTGCATTCTGGGGGACCCTTGACCAGCGAATTTTGAGAGTTGACCATACCTTTAACGTGTTAACATGGTTAAAAGGACATGCCCAGGTCTAAAATCATCAAAAAATCGGTGATTTTATTTTAGACTAGCAATGCAGAAGATTTTAAATTTTTGTGCTGCGCACTTACCAGTTAGGCTAGATATAGAGACGAAATTCCCGTATTTCTTATTTTTGACATGGTTGTCAATAATTAGAAAGCAGGAATTTCGTCTCTATATCTAGCCTAACTGGTGAATGCGCAGTACAAAAATTAAAAAACGTCTGCAATTCTAGTCTATGGACATGTTTACATCATATGGTCATATTAATAAGCTAAAATAAAATCACCGATTTTTTAAAGATTTTAAACCTGGGCATGTCCCTTTAAGGGTGGAAGAAGTATAGGGACAATGCGTTAAAAGTGACAAGCCCACCTGCGCCCGAACTTAAAAGGTTTAAATTTGTGTTATTTAGGCTTTTATCATCGTAAATCTATAATATCTTTCTCCACCCTCCATTTGAAAGAGATATGTACCCGATAAGTGTGTATTTCGGAATGTACATACAATTAATAACAAACATCCCATGAATATAATCTGTGTATTTTGGCGATGTTCACGATGTCTTGCAAAGATGTAAAATATGTCAATTGGCCGAAATTAGGTGTGGTGAACCTTCGTGCTCGGGAAAGTGAGACTCGCTGTGAAAGCGCCGTTAAACGGCGATTTCCCGATGACATTGTAGTTAAACTAGCAGCGTATTTGACATACTTATCCTAATACGAGTTAAGAACCTTTTGCCATAGATTACGGCTAGTAAATTATAGAAGGAAATAATCAAATTGTTGACTCGATACAGCTTTCCTGTCAATCTTGGCAAACGGGAAACATGGCATTGAAAAACGGGTGGATCTAAAAGACAAAAATGTAATGACCGAAATTTTGTCATAATTCGTCTTTTTCGAAACCTGATTATGTTGCCAACTGATGTTCCTAAAAGTTGTAATCTATCAGAATGTTGCCTTCACTCATTCAAACACTCAAAAATATATAACAGAGCTAAAACAACGACATTCTATTTGCCTGGGCACAGGCCTTTAATGTTATGCATTTATATTACTGTACATAATACTGTATGTCATATAGAACATAAAATATGATATCTGTTACATGCATTGATGAATGTAATATACTATTTTGAACGATACATACACAGTTAACAACAAAACCCTTCTGGTTATGACCGTTCATGTAGGCCTACAGTCAATACGTGAATTAAAATACTTCACAAAAACATTTATACCAAAATAACGTATCTTTTTGGTTATGATAAATCGATATTTTGGGCTACTTCAAAGGTATATAAAGTTCATTGAGTGATAGTAAAGATATTATAGAAATACAAAAATGTTTACATACGATAATTCACACTGGAGTTATTCATGCCGACTAACCAAATAAATTGGCTGTGAAGTATTAATATTAAATGAAGTATTAATTCCAAATGTGTAACACAACCAGATATCTATAATCATGATCAGTACAATTAATTTATTTTGAGTAAAAAAATGAGGTTTGGATATTCTTACTTAAATATTAGGGTGTAAATATACACCACTATGATCGTGATCAAATGAGACCATGCTGATGTTGGAAACATTATTCGGTTGTCTGTAAGCAGGAACCACAACTAAATAGTTCAGCTGTGGCGTGTTGTTATTGAAAAGAATGTATTAAATTCAAAATCTGCTATTCTGCCCTGTCCAGTCTGTCACATGACGAAATCAGACGATAACGTCCGCCATTCAGTTGTTATTTAAATTAGGGGATAAAATACCATACAATATTCTCCATTCTTATTCTGGACACATAGTCATAATTACACTTGCCTGTCTCTGCTGTTGGGCGTTGTGGGCCTGTTTTCTGAGGTACATGGCCAGAAACTCTATGGGGTCTGCCGGTCTCTTCACGCATGTCTCCGCCAGAGCAGCCGGAAGTACGCGCCCCAGACTACTTCCGGCCAAGTACTTACTTTCGATGCTGATAGGGAGAGCCACGTTGACAGGCGCTACAACACACCAAAGACTTGAGATGTAAATATTTTTTATTCTGTTTTAACGGTCTTCTAATCCGTTACAACTGCTTACTAATCCATTATAACGGTAATCAATTATAACGGTCCATCAATTGAATAATTGAATAACCGTTGTAGTGATCTAATATTCGAACTTGCTAGTACACCGTTATTGCGGACTAGTAGACGGTTATAACGGTCTACTAGCCAGCTACTAATCCGTTATAGCGGTCAACTAATCATTTACTAATCCGTTATTGCGGTCTATAATTCTGTTATAATGGTCTACTAAACCGCCATAGCCGTTATAACCGTTATAGCGGATTATTATGCCGTTATAACGGATTCGATGTCTGTAAGTCGATCATTATAACGGATTGACATACCGTTAACGGATTTGCTGACTGCTGTAACGGATCAGTGGTCTGTTAGTACTTAGCAGACCGTTGTGACGTATGAGAAACAGTTCTAACAAATTATTGTTAGTAGACCGTTATAACGGATTGGTAGACCGCTATAGCAGATTGGTAGTATGCTAGTAGACCGTTATAACGGATTGGTAGACCGTTATAGCAGATTAGTAGTATGCTAGTGGACCGTTATAGCGATCAACTAATCATTTACTAATCCGTTATAACGGTAATCAATTATAACGGTCCATCAATTGAATAATTGAATAACCGTTGTAGTGATCTAATATTCGAACTTGCTAGTACACCGTTATTGCGGATTAGTAGACGGTTATAACGGTCTACTAGCCAGCTACTAATCCGTTATAGCGGTCAACTAATCATTTACTAATCCGTTATAGCGGTCTATAATTCAGTTATAATGGTCTACTAATCCGCCATAGCCGTTATAACCGTTATAGCGGATTCGATGTCTGTAAGTCGACCATTATAACGGATTGACATACCGTTAAAACGGATCGACATACCGTTATAACGGATTTGCTGACCGCTGTAACGGATCAGTGGTCTGTTAGTACTTAGCAGACCGTTGTGATGTATGAGTAACAGTTCTAACAAATTATTGTTAGTAGACCGTTATAACAGATTGGTAGACCGCTATAGCAGATTGGTAGTATGTTAGTAGACCGCTATAACGGATTGGTAGACCGCTATAGCAGATTGGTAGTATGTTGGTAGACCGTTATAACGGATTGGTGGACCGCTATAGCAGATTGGTAGTATGTTAGTGGACCGTTATAGTAGTTCTTAGTAGACCGTTATAACGGATTGGTAAGCTGTTATAACAGATTAGTGGTTTGTTAGTATACCGTTATAACGGATTGGTAAGCCGTTATAACCCGATTGATAGTCCGTTATAGCAGATTAGTGGTATGTTAGTAGATCGCTATAACGGATTGACAGGCTGTTAAAACCAGATGTTAATAAAACAAATAAGCCTATGATATTACACAATATAGACAACTGAACCCATCAATAAGCTACATTTCTCACAAAAGCACTGCATCATGGTTCAAGTATTTGTCACCAATGATAGAAATGACAGAGGAATGAAGTCACACAATCAATTAGCGTGTGTTATTCAAAAACAATGAAAACGCACCAAATTTATTTGAAAACGACGCTCAAGGTAAGTGGTTATTGCTAACTGACGCGGAAGTCTTATGAGATAAGCGAGTTGTCAAGTGGAACCTCGAACTAAACTCACTTTTTTTACCAGTCTCGAACAGTTCAAATGAAATATATTCGAACGAATCAAAGATGAGATGGGTAAATTATTAAAATTTCAATATATTCCATCGTCTAGGACGCTGGCCCAACATAACCCCAACATTGAACGTCTTGTGTTTACAGAGTAGTGATTATAAGTTATGGTCACCATGCAGTGGGGGATACAAAGTATTTTGACTCCATACTTAATGGTCTTACAAACATTGTGACCCAAATAATTAGGCCTATATGCTAATTAATTAAAATGTTAAAATTTGATAATTCTGGCAAACACAATACAATGATATATATGTCAATATTGCTATTGTACAGCGTCATGTTAGAGACAATTCTAGAACACTACTGTTGAACTATTTTCAGATTCACAAATTGAGACCTTTTGAGCATGTGGAGTTAAAATTATGGGTCTTTTTTACATTGATATTGAATCCGTACGTGTGCCACTGTTAAGTAGTTATACTATTTCTGAATAATATAAAATGATAGGTCTTAGCAAACATGTAAGCTAGCTTGTAATAGTTTATTAAACTATTAATAATTATATCTAATAGTTATCGTTTATTAACTTCACACATTGTTTGTTTATTGATTATATCACCCGGGACCCTATGGGCCTTAAATCAATACAGTCTATTTTGCATTAGTCGCAAATGTCATGATCATATTGATATAGTGGTCTTCATCATCCGTCTAAACAGGCTAAACGACCACAGGCCGTTTTCCAAATGAAAAAGAGCCGAACTAAGCAGATATCAATGACTGCACTTGATGGTGGAAATGACTTTTGGTACTCATTGATGACTATATGGGCATTGACAGTAGCTTGACCCCGGTCGGCTATTGACGTTGCACTGAATTGCACTTTGGACTAAACTGTTTACCTATTACGCTTAGGTCTGTTTGGGATTTGACGAAACATGTTGAGTTTGCATCGGTTCTTGCTAGTTTTTATTACTCTGTGTCCAAATTTTGTAGTGCTTTTTCTCCCTGGGTTTACATCCAATGAGCTTCAAACCTTGGCACAATGATCCTTAGGTTTTGGAGAAGTTTCTAATTCATACGTCCTGTTTTTCTGGATTTATCCCGGATTTCTGAATCACTAAGTGGATTGATGGCGACTCAATGATGTACATGTCGGGTTGAGCCACATTCATTGTATGAATAGACTCAGGCTAAAATGGGGGCAGTGTGTCCAGGCTGGGTGGCCCTATTAACCTTTCAAATGCTAGATTTGATATCAGCTCAGTTCAGCTCTGCCTACGACTTAGCCAGAGCTGAACTCAAGATATCAAAATTGTTATTTCTGATTTCTGAAAGGGTTACTGTGAAGTATCTTAGAGTGAACATATGCGTCACCAACAGGTAGAGGGTTAAATCGTATCATGGCTGACTGATCCATCTGAATTAATTATCTTATTTTTGGGATCCCCCGTTCCGCTCTTGTTATTGACTTCATTCCCAGGCAGGATGGGGCCGGTGCGCTCCGCTATGTTTGCAGAATAGACCTACTGTAAATCAGCTATTTTTCCCGAGTTATATGACCGTATCACTAGATCGTCAGGCCCTATGTAGAGGCATAATAGCTCTGATGGACAAAATAAAGTTGCGTAATCATTTAAAGTTGAGAACATTTTTCAATGAAAAAATATGAGCCGCAATTCCTTAAAGATGTCCCCTAAAAACAGCGAGTGAAAATTACAATTCGTAGTTGCGCAGGGACTCGCTGGAAGCGCCCCGGTGTGGCTGGGGCTTTTGTCATCACTGCTGTTTTAAGCTAAAAGGCAGTAACTGCCTAGTTTCCAAGTAAGCAGTTACTGCCTTTGCACTGGTAGTCAAGGGAACGGGACGCGTAAACACATACAAAATGTACACTAGGGAATCCCGGCCATTGGCCGAGCGATGTTTCAATATTTGGCCAACCCCCTAGACGTCGGCCGGTATTGAACCAGCTCAGTGTTTGCCTTCGGTCTGAGGTCCCGCAAAGCGCACCTCATTCCTGTCAATAAGCGCCGGAAGTAACCGTGTCCTCTCCGCAACCCGTTCTTCTCCGATTATCGACCACGGGAAGTCACCACAGGCATCCCAGCAAGCATTTGTATGACATTTATACAAGGTTGGATCAATGTCGAAGACGCTGTATAAAGGTTATGCAATGTTTTGTGTTTTGCTGGGATGGCGTATTTGAGTTGTTCAACCCTCCCTGAGCGATATGCATGACTCAGACCTATAGGCCTACTCCGAGATCTCCAGAAAATACCAGCTGGAAGGCTCCTCAAAATACACAATGGAGCTTTTCCAATCCATTCTTTAGACATGCTAGAAGGGTTGACGTTCCCTATTGAATTGCGACAGAAGGTCTTAGATATAGAAAATGTCGCCATCAGACCCTAATTGATATTTAAACCTTTCAACCGCAAATTGAAAATATCGGCAAATATTCTGCCCCCCAGAATATTTGCCGAGTTTCAGTTGGTTCAAACTAGTCTCTCCTTATTGTTGTTTAAGTTGTGCATTTCATTATTCCTAATAGGCCTACCCGATAGATTGTTTAAAAAGAGAGATATAGGCTTAGCTGACAAATACGAACATAAATCATATTAGATATGAGGGTGAAACATCAAATAAAATTTGTCGGTGGCTAAGTGACATAATATTTTTTCTTTGTGTTCGGCTGAATTAAATAATTTACAACTTTGGTGAAAATTACTCATATTTTTCTAATTTGAGACCAAAAATTTACAAATCTTGATGTTTGAAGTCTCATTTCATTCCCCAAAACAGTGATTTGATCGGCTAATAAAACAATTTAAGAACGACATATTTTGCTACATTTCACACAAATAGTCCGGGAGTCAGGTCGATTTATCTGACCGTCTTAGTCAGTAGAATTTTTCAACTTTTTCTTGCATGAAATTTCATCTAGTTTTCGAATCTCGCATTCTTACTTGCACATCACTGTGCACAACGTCACAAATTCAAGGTTTCCATGGTAACGTCTTTTTGAAAAATATAGTGAAAACTGTAGGCCTACCTCTACCCTCAAACAAGATCAAAAATAAAGTGCAAAGTTTGAAGGTTAATATGGTTACCATGGAAACCACATTTCATAAAGCAAATTGATTGCAATGTATTAATGCCATGATATTGGCAGAAGTTGTTTTGTTAAACGTTTATTGTGTTTATAAGTGCAATTTTCTGGAATGTAGATATAAAAATTATATATCTTGATATAAAGTTATCTATATGTACAGGCACATACTCTCAACTAACCAATTAAACGCTGAAACCCGGGCACCACCCCCACCCCTCCGCTGAATTCCCAGAGAAGAGGGGCGCCAAAATCTACAATATTTTGTACAATCATAATTGTCTGAGCACATCAGCGGGATATACTATATATTCCGCTGATGTGCTCAGACAATTATGATTGTACAAAATATTAGCTAGGAGCAAATAGAATATGGGCTAGGGTTATTTCAAGATCAAAATATGCAAGAAGTGAAGGTAGGAACAAGTGCGATACCTCTTTTTCATGTAATTAATACTAGCAAATGTATTTTTTATATTATTTACATGTTTCAAGGTTTTCTTCAAGGTCAAAGGTCAACTTTAAAGTCAAGTAGGCCAAAATATGATTGTTATCAAATAAAGCTAGAGCATGTGTAATACCTCTTTTTATGGGATTATGACTGGAAAATACATTTATGGTATTGTTTTGGTGATTGGTGGTCATCTTCAAATCAAAAGGTCAAAATCATGACAGTATCTTCATTTACCAAATACAAATAATACCTCTTTTTGGTGAGATTTTGAGTTTATAATTATTCGTTTATGACATTATTTTGGTTATACAATGTCAGGTCCAAGGTCAAAACTATTTAAATCGAAAGGGAATTTTTTAAATTTTTCACAAAGGCAAGAAGCAATAAGCAAATGTTTGATGTGATTTTAATTGGAAAAGCAATATCTCTAATAACTTTAATGATTAAAGGCAATCTTCAAGTTTAAAACGTCAATTTTACGTGACCAAAATATGATTGAAACTAAGAATAAGTGTAATGCATATTTTCTGTGTGAAAAGAGGTAGGCCTTAGCGACCTAAAATGGAAAATCCATTTATGTTTAGCTTATAACTTCATCTTCAAAGTCATAACGTCAATTCCAAGGTCAAATCAGCGGAAATATTATTCTAACAAATCAAAACAGCAACCAATGTAATACCTTGTTATAATTTGGTAATGACTTGAAAATGGTAGTAGTTAATTCCAAAGTCCAGTTTTTAAAACCTTTTTCCACAAATAAAGAAAAAGTGTAATATATATTTCAACGCCTCCCAATCACCCTTTAACGTTTTAATACTTCTCAATTAAATTGGCAATAACGCCTCTCAGTCACACTTTATGCTTCCTCGTCGCCTTTTAACGCATCCCCATCGCCCTTAATCGCTTCTCCATTGTTTTCCCATTGCCATTGAGCACCTTTCGCTGGCCTTTTAATGCATCTTCGTCGCCTTTTAACACCTCTCTGTCGCCCTTTAGCGCCGCTTCGTCACTCTTTAATTGTCATTTACCACCTAGATATGTCGCTTTTTGGTTGTCCTTTATCTTCTCCTCGTTGCCTTTTAATGCTTCGTCTTTGCCCTTTAACGCCTTTCATCACCAATTAATGCCTAACGCGACCTTTTAACACATCCCGTCGCACTTTATCCTACTTTCCGTCGCTCTTTCTATTTTGCGTCACCCTCTAGCTCTTATTATTTAGCCTTCCAGTCACACTCTACCGCTCCTCAATCAGCCTTTGATGCATTTTCGTCGCTCATTAACGCTTCTCCATTGCGCTTTGTCGCCTTTTAGTGCACTTTGTACCCATTTAACATCTCCTTTTGCCCTTTAACGCCTTTACGTCGTCGTTTAATGCATCTCCATTGACATTTAACGCTTTCATCTGTCGCCCTTTAACACATTCTTGCCTCCCCATCGCTGTTTAAAGCCTTAATACCCTTCACCATCTAACGCCCTGCATCACCTTTCAACATTTATTATGTTGAAATTAAAGGGTTTCCCGTCGCAATTTAAGGCCTTTTCGTCATTATTTATTGCCGTTTAATGCCTCTCTGTCACCTTTTATTGCCCCTTCATCACATTTAATGCATCCACATCGCCCTTTAAATAATGTCTTTAAGTCACCTTTTAATGCCTCTCCATCGACATTTAGCACTTTTCTGTCATCATTCAACGCCCTTTAACGCTTGTTGTCTTTAAGCGCTTCCTCGTCGCCTTTTACCGCCGCCCTATCGTCTTTAATGCCTTCCCATCACCATCTAACGGCTCTGCATTGCCCTCATTGCCCTTTGATGCCTTTCCATTGCCCTCATTGCCCTTTGATGCCTTTCCATCGTCATTTAACACTTCCTCGTCGCCCTGTAATGCCTCGCCGCCGATCTTAATGCACCCTGTCACACTTCAATGCTGTATCATCACCATTTAAGGGCTCCCCATCGCTCATTAACACCTTCCCATCGTCATGCAATGCTTTCTCGTCGTCCTTAAACGCCGCCCCATCGCCCTTTAGTGCATTCCCACAGCTTTTTAAAACCTTTCCATCGCCATATAATGCCTCTGTGTCACCCTTTATGCTTCTTTGTCACCCTTTAACGCCTCTCCATTGTCCTTTAACAACTCTACGTCGCATTTTAATGCCTTTTCGTTGGCATTTCACACCTTTCCATTGCCCTTTAACGCCTCTATGTCACCTTTTAAAGCCTCTCTATCGACATTAATTAGAGTTTTTCGCTGTCCTTTAACGCTTCTGTCTCCCTTTAACGCTTTCTCGTTGCCCTTATACGCCTTCTCATCACCGTTTAACACTTACCCACCACTCTTTAATGCCTTCCCATCAACATCTAACGCTTCTCCATTGCCCTTGAACGCCTCCTCATCGCCCTTTAATGTTTTCCCATCATCATTTAACACTTCCTCGTCGACCTTAAATGCCTCTCTGGCACCTTTTTTACTCACCCTATCACACTTTAACACTTCTTCATCGTCCTTAAGTGACTCCCCATCGGCCTTTAACGTCTCTCCGCCGGCATTTAACTCATTCTCGTCGCCCTTAAACGCCTCCTCATCGCCTCCTATTCGCCCTTAAACGCCACACCATTATCTTATAACGCCTTTCTATCGCTTTCTAACACATTTCCATCTCCATTTGACGCCTCGGTGTCGTCCTGTATGCTTCTTTGCCGCCCTTTAACGCCTTCCTATTGCCCTTTATTAATTATATGTCGCTTTTCAATGCCTTTTCGTTGCCATTTAACGCCTCCCCATTACTCTTTAATGCCTCTATCTCGCCTTTTAAAGCTTCTCCATCGACATCTAACGCATTTTTGTCGTCTTTTAGCGCTTTTTTGTCACCCTTTAATCCTTTTTGTTGCCCGCCTTTTAACGCCCACCCGTCGCCCTTTAACGCATCCCCATCACCCTTTCGCACTTCCCTATCGTCACTTAACGCTTCCTCATCGACTTTTAATGCCTCTCTGCCACCTTTTAATGCACCCCGTCTCATTTCAACGTGCTTCACCGTCCTTAAATGGCTCGCCATCGCCCCTTAACGCCTCTCTGTCGGCCTTTAACGTCTTTTTGTCGCCCTTCAATGCCTCCCGATCGCCTTCTCCCATCTCCATTTAACGCCAGTTGTGTCGCCCTTTATGCTTCTTTGTCCCCATTTAGCGCCTTCTCATTTCCCTTCAACGTCACTTTAACGTCTATACAACGCCATTTACGCTTCGCCATCGACCGTTAGCGACTGTGACAATTTAACACTTTTTTGTCTCCCTTAAACACCTTGTCGCGCCTCCACATCGCACTCTATCGCCGTCCCAACATCTTTAGCAGTTCCTACACTTTAATGGCGTTTTCTCGCCTCCCCATCGCCCATTAACGCCTCATCCCCATTGCCAATTAGCAAAATTGGCGCTTTCTCGTCGCCCTTTAATGCTTCCAAGCCACCTGTCAATGCACCTGTTGCACTTAAACACCCCTTCATCTACATCGACTTTTATGGCCTCTTTGCCACCATTTAATACCTGCCCTTTGGCCTTTAGTGCATCTCGGTCTCCTTTTATATGCCTTTTTGTCAAACTTTAACACTTTTCTGTCGTCCTATAGCGCGTTTCCGTCGCCCTTTAACCCCTTCTCGTCACTCCTAAACGCCTCTTCCATCGCCCTTAAACGCCTCCCCATCGCTTCCAAATGCCGTTTTAGTGCCATTTGAACCCTGTGCCCTTTTACTTGTAATTTGTTGTTGTTCTTTGATATTTTCACAGTCAAATTGATCTTTTCACTTTGAACATGCTTAATCATTAAAACCCTAAGAGAATATGATTAGCCAGTCGATATCATGCCAAAACGAGTTTAGGCCTACCCACCAAAATAATGATTTACATCTCAAAATCACGTGAAAAAAAGTTTTACACGTCTTCCTTGCTTTGCTTGGTAAAAGTCATATATCCCCTTACTTTAACTTAAAATTGACCTTTTCACATTGAATCATAACAATAATAGCAGAAATAAATGTGCCAGTCAAAATTACCCAAAAAAGAGGTCTTACACTTTTTCCTACCTTTATTTGTTGGAAAATCTTTTTTGACTTTGAAATTGCCTTCGACCTTTAATTTTGCCCCTTACAAGATGTCATTTGAAAGTTTCTGAATATATTTACCATTGTCATCAATAATCAGCCATAAAAAAAATAATTATACTCTGGAAAGGGGTCAAGCCCATAATAGGCATATATATCAGCCGGACTAAAAGAGCTTAAAAATGCAAAATATTCTTACCATTTTGACATTAAGTGACCTTGGGGTGATCTTGACAAGACCTTTGTATAATATCCCAATAACGCATAGCCCCACCCCATGGCTGACTAAGACGATGAGATATATCGAGACTAAGAGATTAAACGGTTAACAAAACAACTTTTGCCTATATCATGGCATAAATATATTTCAAACAATTTCTTTTATGAAAACTGGTTTCCATGGGAACCATATTAACCTTTAAACCTTACATTTCTAAAATGTCATCCGGCAGTTTACCTGATCATCAATAATAATCTTTAAAAAAATAATTATACTCTAAAAAGGCTTCGATCTGTTGGACTAGAATGATTAAAAATGCAAAAAGTGAACATTTGCCTAACCTTTACCAGTTTGACCTTGAGATGACCTTGGGTGACCTGAACATGACCTCGGGGGGATATCCCAATAACGTATAGCCACAGCCTATTGTTTATTTGCTCCTACGAGGGGATATACTATATATACTGCTGATGTGCTCAGACAATTATGATTGTACAAAATATTGTAGATTTTTGGCGTCCCTCCTCTCCGTGAATTCAGCGGAGGGGTGGGGGTAGTGCCCAGGTTTCAGCGTTAAATCGGTTAGTAGAGAGTACGTGCCAATACATACAGATATATATATATCAAGATTTATTAACCCATTAAAGCCCAACTTTTTAAAACAGAGCCTCCTAGTCGAAAATATAACACATTGCTACGATTGGGTCATTATTACTATTCTAAATTTGAATTAATTTTTTTTTTTTTTTGAAAAGTGGTTTCTCGGACTGGCAATTTTTTTTGCCAGTGGGCTTTAGAGGGGTCAATGAAATGTGTTTATTGTGACCAGTAGTAGTATTAGTAAATCTTTGCTTTACGTCACTTTTCGGCACAAATTGTCTTTTAAGTGACATTGTAATACGATTAAAAAGTTGTAGTCAATTGATGAGATGAATGATGTACAGATGATGATGTGAGGGTGGGGGTGATAAGGCATGGTGGGTTATTGAGAGAGTTTTCCTTCGCTCGCCCAGTAAGGGGTTCTGCGCATGTCTAGGGGATCTACCTCCAGACATGCCCAGACTTGGGTTTCGCTGTGCAATTTAATGCTGAAACTCGCGCAGCGATTAGATTATGGCCAGATACGAGGAGGCTGCAGCTTCCCTTGGATAATTGCTGTAGACTAGTGCTTCCGTACCATGCCGTATAGCATGCAACTGATGGAACAGATCTCTAATGACCCTCCCCGGATGGGGGCGACAAGTATAACTACTAACAATCATCCCAGTACCCCTAGATATGGTCGATGTAGTGATCAACGCTGGTAATCACTCCCACGAGTAGTATCATACATAAATGTATTTTATTTCATACTGAGACTAGGGGGGTGTTTCCAGACCTGCAAATATACGATTTTACGTGATACATGTATATTCTAGAGACCACTAGTTGAAACTGAGCATCATCGGCTTCTCACGGGTGAACTGTTTTGTGACATGTTTACCAAAATAAGGTATCATGGTTTCGTCAATACTGATATCCTCAGCCACATCTGTCTGCTTGAAAACTCCAATCAACTCTTCAAGTACCGGTCGAGCCTTGTAGTAGGCCTATCTGTCACTTAACAAATTAGTATTATCTCTAAAATAAGGATCACTTATTATAACATCGAACTTGTTCTGCCTCAGAGAATCAGAGACCAGAGAATTGTGAATATCAGCTCATTCTGACTAATAAAGCCGGCTATATGGTAGTCGGCTGTATCCAGACAGAAGCATGATGCCTAACAATGTTAGAGCCTCCATCTTATCTACACCGAGGTTTATTTCCTTTGGCTGAGAATATAGGTTGTACTCCCACTGCATGCTATCAACCAGATTGTGGGGGAACATTAAGAAAATACGGTCCTAGGAGATTTAACATTTAACCATCTACTTCCTCGCTTTCTGATCTGCTTTACAGTAGTTGGCTCATCCCTCGCAGCAAATTCAAACATGGAGATGATATAATTCATCATATATCATAAACATAGCAATCAAAGACACCATAAGTGCCCACTGGCAAATTTTCTTGCCAGTACCCACATTTTCAATTGCAATGTCTTCCTAGTATGTGTCATTTAGGAGACAAACAATTATTATTAGAAAAGGATGGAGATGTGCTTAGCATATCAGCATGCTCGGGGATCTAGTACCAGACAGTCTACATAATAAATATAATTTACTTCGTTGCATCATTTTACAGAATGGTTTATTACTACAGACTATAATACCGTGTATTATCCCACTGGCAATTTTTTTTGCCATGTAAATTATTAGTCTTTTTATGCACAGGTATGAATCTTTTTTCAGCATTAGAATTACATGGTGAAAATCACCACACCCGACAGTTTCTTTCTGAATATTGACTTACTTGCTACAAGATATGTAATAAACTACTTATTGGTATTTTCCACGACGATGAAGTAGCATTCTGGAAGTACTATTTTCCGACAAACTTGAGCGTTGCTAAGCGTTGGTATCAACTATCAATTGCATAAAATGTAGTTAACCAAGACGACAAGTGAGTTTACAACGGGTTCAAGTCGTGTAGCCTTTTAAAATATTTTTTTTTATCGTGACGTCACACAAAAACGTCACTGGCAAAAAAACTTGCCAGTGGGCTTTAATGGGTTAATTTATTATTTGCATTCCAGAAAATTGCAATTATAAACACAATAAACGTTTAACAAAACAACTTATGCTATTATCACGGCATGCATATATTGCCAAAAAATTATTTTATGAAAAGTGGTTTCCATGGTAACCACATAAACCTTCAAACTATACATTCCCACTCTATTTGTGATAATATTTCGGTGCAGGTGTACTTAGTTAAATTTTGCATTAGTTTTACGTATTTTAAAAGTAGTATTATGCCAGCTTATGACTTTTACTTAGAGATACAACACATTTTTTCACCATATTTGTCAAAAAGAAGTTACCATGGAAACCTTCAATTTGTGACGTTGTACACAGTGATGTGCAAGTAAGAATGAGAGATTCGAAAACTAGACAAAATTTCATGCAAGAAAAAGTTGAACAACTCTACTGACTAAGACGGTCAGATAAATCGACCTGCCTCCCGGACTAATATAATTGCTTGCTAAAATCGGTTTGATAAAATTAAAATAGCGTTGTAATTGCAACGTTGAACTTAATGCACTTAGAAATACATGAGTGTCTTGATGGATTTATACCAACTTCATAATTCTTAGATATCTTTTAGTACCTAATTAGCCATTTAAAAATATACAAATTCATATTAGACGTGCAGGTGGGGTCCAAAAAAATCGACGTTAAGACTGAGGAATATTGGAAATTTATACCAATTTCCAATAGTGCAGGATGTAGAACTGTATTATGGTGACAAATAAGTTGCACATATAATTAAATAAACCCTAACATAACGTCTAACTGTGATTGCTCCGAATGAAACAATTACAAATCATGATTAATCTTTCCCCAAAAATATTCTTCTTATTGGTGTCTCATAGTGCTCATAAAGTACTGTCAAATAATATAACCATTTGCTATAATATTTTTATAATGACCAGAACTAAATTATTTTTGGTACAAATCGGAATATAATAGCTGCATATCAGCATTGCTTCCACACTGAAACGTTTGAGTGGTACCTCGTAGAAGTAGGCCTACTAGTCTGGTCAGCAATTGCAACAAATATAACTAAAAAACATGCATAATTATGAGCATTATTTGGTCATTTTTAAGTTTTAAACAGCGTTAAATATCATATTGCTGCACCAATAAATGGTTGTATTATTTATCATTAGGCCTAGGCCTCACAGTTTTAGAAATTAATCGCGTGTGGAACTATATTAGTTATAATTATGATACCAACTATTCCACCTTATCAAACTATGAAATATATATCTCATTGCAACAGTTAAAGATGTATAAACCAAGCCCCTATATCACTCAATTTAAAATATTCAGTAATTCGGAACGATTTACATCAATTATGCACATCTTCAGACTATGATCATATTGACCACAAACAAAAACCTTCACATTATTGCTACTCGTCATCGTTGCCAATTATATATTATTTTTGTATATTTGTACAGTATTTGTCAGTTTCGGCACAGCATGTATGTCATTTCATTCTTATAATAAGGACACCTCCTTGTGGTATATCTGTACGTAATCACAATAACATTTGATACTGTTAATTAGCTGAGATGCACTAAAACCAAGCTACACCTTTCAGTGTAGGCATATATACTGGGGTTCATATTTCCAGCTGAAATCAAACGGCACACCCCGCTCTGGTGACCCAATATTCGACATCTTCTATACCAGTGGTTGCCGTGTTAAACGTCTTACGTGTTGACGGAAACAGGGCAGTAGTTTAACACTTTCAAGCCCGAATTTAACATTGTCATATTCATCCACGACAAGCCGCGAATTTTTGTTGCAATTCTCGACTTGTAGTGGATGAAGATGACTTAAAGTGGGTGGCAAATGACAAAAAAATATTGTTATTACTCAAGCAGTAAATAATTTTACATTGACATCTTCATCCACTACAAGCCGCGAATTGCTGTTGCAATTCTCGACTTGTAGTGGATGAAGATGAATCAAAGTGAGTGGCAAATTACTAAAAGATATTGTTATTACTTAAGCAGTTCCATGACAATTCTCGCTCTCAAACAGATAGGTGTAAGAAGTTAAGTCACTCTTCAGAGATGCAAAATAATGTTTTAATGCATTGTGAGGTCTTAAAGGGTTAACAGGGGTAAAACCTCAAATTGGGCAAGTTCTTCACCTTGCTCAGCATAGAAAGAGGCAACTGCATGGCTTGTATTCGGAGTCTGTTCTGATACAGCATCAACAACTGTAGGCCACCTGACAGGTTACCAAGTTCACTTCAGCTCTTTACCCGGTAAACACAAAACATTTGTATAACATTTGCACAATGTTTGACCAACGTCGAATACGTTGGGCCGGCGTTGTACACATGTTATACAAATATTTTGTGTTTATTGGGTAGACACCGATCAAAAGATAGCATGATGTGTAATTGTTTCATTCGGAACATTACACATTAACTTTATAAGAAGTTGTATTTGGACTCATTAAACTAATAATATAGATAATAGCTACTCACTTTGTTTGCAGCCTACGTGTCTTTAAAGTAAAATATGTCGATATTACATTCTGAGCCCTATAAAACTACTTAATTATTCACGGTTGTATGCCGGCGAACAAAATACATTGACACGTCGTTGTTTTAATGTTGCGTCAGATTCTGACGACTAAAGACTAAGAGTGAAAATATTTCTAATGGCCGTAGACCCATATCATAGGTATTCAAATGAGTCGGAACGAGCTAACTGAGACATTTATGATGATTTCAAATTGAAATAAACCTTTTGGTCTAAGGAGAGACGATGTAAACTATCCTAGTAGGCTGATACCTGGAAGCGCAGCATGCAGTGATTTTTTTCTAATGACCGAATAGCCATTCCCAGACCCTTTAATAAAGTACTTTGTCAAATAGTTTAATATAATATGCTAACTCATTGTAATTTTTCTGTCAATATTGATCTTAAAATTAATAAATTTACACAGGAAATTGTACCAGTGTACCGGTATAATCTGACGTCAACATTCCGTGGGATGATAATTTCTCAGATAAGCTTGATTGATCATGTCATTGTGTCACATTTGTTGATTTCAAGTTTAAAATGGAAACGACCCAATGAATCATACAAATGGATCAAGTACAAAATGTTATCAACATTGCACCAACAAGTCAACATCTTGGCCAAAAATGAATAGTTGCAGGCCCGATGCCAGCACAAGACTTTCAATATTCTTAGAATACATCAACTCTTAAAGATTTCCACCACGATAGTTTATAAAACAGTTTTCTTGGACACGATTGACTGCCTTCGATGCAGATATTGTTATAATTATTGTGACGATCGTCGATGACCTGGCATAATCGTTAAGAAACATTTTTCTAAACTTACATCAAGATTGACATTTTTTATTATATTTATTAGTTATACTGAACCTAGTACCGTGTTACAATAGAATTGACCAGTTATTATATAAGACAGCAGCAAGTTGATTCTAAAATGCAAAAATGGTACTATATAAATTATACCCGGTCACAGCTGTCATCAGGCCTACATGTTTCGCATTAATTTCAAGTAAAATGAGGTACTGAATAATATTGTGTAATAGGCCACAGATCCAAGTTGGGAATAATGTGTTAAACTACCCTTTGACCACCGGTCCCGATTATATTCGGGGTTCTGTTTAATTTTTTATCGGCACATTAAAAAATAGCCTTTGAACATAAAAAATGACATCAATCGACAATATTTCAAATCATTGGCCTCCATTTTGTCACATCTGAATAATTTTCGCTCACTTGAAGTTGTGGATGGTGTCAAGTGGGTGAAAATTCCAATTAAATAACTTGGTGATTAAAGGGTTAAGCCCTTTCCTGAGCAGAACATTTACATCAATTGCCTACAAGGTGCATACACATCTGCCCTGTACCTGTACTGGTGTGTTGTATGTGTACAATTTGGGTAAGCTCTTGTCTATCTCCCGCAAAGTGTATACATACATGTATCCATTTCAACTTGCGTTGTTAAATTTTGTTGAATCATTCATTAAACAAATCTATAATAGAATATATGTTTATATCAAAATCATTATTAAGTAGTAGTTACATTTTACATGCATGTATACATGTATACTTTTGTACACACAAATAATGCTTAACCAATTTTCTCTACTTTGGATAAAATTAGGCCTATCCGATAAATGAATATTAATACATACAAAGAATTACCAGATTATAGATTTATATAATTTTAATTACAATTACCTTTAGTTTGTGGATCTAGCATCCACTCCTGTTGGAATCTGAGATACAGCTGATCCAAACGCGTCTGTAACTCCTCGCGCAGGGTGACCAGTTCTGATTTTTGTCGCTGCCAGAGAGCTCGGATCTCAGCGGATCCTGCGGCACGGCTTCCCAGCGACTCCGCCGCCACGCTGATGGAGGAGGAGAGGGAAATGTCAGGGTCCTGCGACAGCCTGCCAGACTGCGACTGCAGTGCGTCCAGTTTGGCCTGCAGTTTCTGTCGTCTTTTGCTCGTCTCCCGCTCCAGCAGTTCCTGCAGCTGTCCATGCTGTTCGCTGAGCACCTGTCTGTGTGAGGGTCCTATAGACGAGCTGTCACACCTTGCCGTGAGACGCTGTGTCGGGTGCTGGTGAGGAATGGCTCTGTGGGCCAACTTGTGCTCCTGCTCGGCCATGAAGATTTTTTTTATCGCTCGCTCGCTCTCAAAGTCAACAGCTTGCGAGGGCTGCAGAAGATAACCATCGTCTTCTGGCGGGCATTCTGAACGGGTGGATCAAGAGCGCGGCGCCGGAGACGTTACGCCAAATCTTCTAAAGCAAGAAGTTCATTAAAATATAAAAATAGAGCTGGGGAATTTAATGGCGCTGTCGGGATCGCATGCCGCTTCCATTTACAATCCAGTGGAGTGGGCTGGCAGTCAGTCAGTCAGTCAATTGAACCGAAAACACCGTGGGACAATGGCCAGCCTGGCCGATTGCAGGCAGTACCGGGTGGGTTCCGTTGCCTGGATACCGTCGGTCGCGGGGGACGCCTTCCCCGGTTACAGTCGATGGCGCCCTGGTCACGGCTGATGCCTGCGGTGCCGGTGGTGACACGCGGATTTTGACGTCGTCTTGCCCTTCCCCGTTGCTGGCAACCTCCCACCATCGAGTCGTCAATGAAGCGTGGTAGCGGTATGCACAGCCTGCAAGAGGCGCTGGCTGATGGTCGTACCAACGGTGTGAGCTGTTGGCACGACCATCAGGCAGCGCCTCCTGCCATGGATGACCAGCCAACAGTCAATACCCAGCCAGCTGTGACGCCACCCATCACGGTCTGGATTTTCTCCCCCCCCCCCCCACCTTTCTGGATCGTGCCAAGAAAGCAGTCGCCACCAGCGTTCAATAGACGCAACAAGCACCGGGGCGTTACATAACCCTGTCACAACGTTTTCCCAAGCCGTTACAAGCGTGACGTTGCACTGAACTATTGTGAAATCCATTGTTTGAGACGCTGATTTTGCGACGAAAATATTCCGATTGTTAGATTTTTACGCATTACAAGTAATTTAGCACACTGTGTTTTAAATTTAACAAGATAGCTGCGGCACTGGAGATCGTGTTCGATTGGAAAGTGTGTTTATCTTATGCCAACAATTTGCACACGGGTGGAAACCGCAAACTTTACAAGTGTGCAAATACCACTGGTTCCACATTGTTTGAGCAAATATTAGAATATAATTATTTTCGGGAGCTTCTTAAAATTTGGTTCTCCTATTTGCCTCCCTTATCTGTACTCTTCTTTAGTGCCGTATCCTATGGAGGAAGGGGCAGCTAGCCGCCTTTATGCACAACTGAACCAACCCCCAAAAACTCGAAAATGAGTTAAATGTGCCAAGTGATAGACATTATATATGAATATCTTTTTTTTTAAATTGACCGGAAGTCCAAATTGCAGCCAACACGCTACCTGGTGGCACGGACAAAAACAGTACATGTAAAATCTTAAGATTGATTTATGCACAACTGGACCAACCCACACATTCATTTCTTCCATCAGCCTCACAGTCCCCGTGATTTCACCTTTAAGCTATAAGCGTTACACGTATTATACTAAAGACATGTCACAGAGATTTACAGAAGATATAGAGAACCTTTAATATTTATATTGATGTATTTTACTACATTTTTGTTAAATTGATGTGGCTTGGTCCATCAATCAAAATGTTAAAATTTATTTATGCACAACTGGACCAACCCATACCTTTATTTTTCCAATCATCCTCGCAGTCCCCGTGATTTCACCAAAATTATAAGGTACATATATTTTTATTGTAATATATCTACAGAAGATGTAGATAAACTGTAATGTGCTTATTATTGTCCATTTTCTACATATATTTATATTGTTTAATTTACAATAAATGGGGGCTGGTCTAGTTGTGCATACAGCAAAATGGTCATTTTTATTTATGCACAACTGGACCTCAGCTTGTTTCATAGGCAGCGAGGCTCGATACCGGAGGTATCTGAAGATATGGATATTATCCATGAATAGGGAATGTGAATGTCTTGTGTTAGTATAACTCAATAGTTTCCTCACTCGTTTTCTTGAATTAACAGTATACCATAAACTTCAACTGCATTTATCTCAAAACGATTTTTTGGGGGTTGGTCTAGTTGTACATAAAGGCGGAGCTATCCCCCTGAAATTCCCAAATGATGTCTTTTTTTTCGTTTGCTCTGTGTTTTTCTCCCAAATATCTCCCCTGGGTTTTACCCCATGCTACGGTCTAACGTGTCCAAAAACATCTATTAAGAACATGAAATTTCATATTAAATAGTTTTGATTTTCTTCGCGTCAGGTGGTTTCTATGGGAATATATCTAGTCCTTACACTCATTTTCCAACCTAATTTATCTCCACAAGTATGTGTGAATTTGAACAAAACTATTTTTCTTCTCAACTTTGATATCCATATCCAAACAATTCAAAGCCAAAAGGCAGTATCTGCTTATTACGGCAGAATTAGTATATATTTGAATATATAAATATAAATATATATAACAAAGACCTAATGGACATCGACATTCCCACACAACAACCCTACCTGGCACCTGAGAGAGATATTGACTGTACGTACGGTGAGTGAAGTCCACTATGTACCATAATTTTAGACCCAAAAACAAAAGGCAATGCATGAAAATGAGTCATTTCGAATGATTAATGGGGAAGTAATTGGACTGTATATTAAAGGATGTGTTGGCAATCGTGGATGCCATCTTGAAATTGTACTTTTTTCATGTTAGAGATTCGTGAATTTTTGATAAGGTATTAAACACACCTGATATTACAATAACCAGTGGAGAAACCTTTTGTAGCAATTTTTTGCAAGGTAATGTGTTTTTCCACATATGTAGTCGACTATAAGATCCAGAGATCTAGATTAAAAGAATACTATTAGTCAGGGATCATATCCACCGAAATGAGATCCAGTGCGAGTTTTGTATGATAGCAAGCCACCCATCCAAATATATCAAGGACACCCTAAATAAAAATATAAAACATGTTGGCAGTCTAAAATATGTGGGGGGGGGGGGTGGTAAGGTATGTAAGAAAAATATAACATTTTACTTGGCTTATTTGTATCGAGCATTACAATATTTTTCTAGAGAATAATTTTGCACATTTTTGCAACGGCAATGTCACATTTTTTTATTTAAAAATATTCAGGACAAAAGATAGATGAAGTTATGATTTTTTTTCACAAAACATGAACTCATGCCACGTTCCCACCACGCCAAGAAAAAAAACGACAGGACGGCGACGCAGTGAGGACTTGTACAACGTCGTGGGAACGCAGTAGAAACCAATTGAGGACGTGATATGGTCTTTCTGGACGCGAAGGATGTACAAAATTTACGTAGCGAGGATGAGTCGGGCTAGAACGCCGTGCGGTCTTCATAAGGACGTAGTAACAACAGTATTGACGTAACCAAACAGTATTGACGTAACAACAGTATTGACGTAACCAAAACCTTGTGGCAACTTCATTGACGTAGTACAAGTGTTGCATGGACGGGAAAGATTGCATGCCATTCTGAGGACGTTTTCACTTTGTTATCACTGCGTTCTTTCCAAGTCCACGGAGTTGTTACCAGGTTGTCACTACGTTCTTTCTATATCAACTAAGACCAATCGACGTTTCTACTATGACCACTGTACGCCCATACCACGTTCTAGAAGACTATATTACGTCCTTAATACGTTCTAACGGTGCTTATTACGTCTTGGTCATGTCTGTATCAGGTTGTGATCGCGTCAACATAGCGTCCATATTATAATTTAGTATACATATTGGATCTTATTCTTCAGACCATCACTTTCGATAACCATATACCGGTATCAGGCGATCGCAGTTAGACAGCTTATTCTGCTGGAACAACAGACTTCACTTGATAACCAATCAGCTCTTCTGTTGGTGCGAAGAAGAAATAGAGGAAAGACAACACAACGTGAACAGAGGTGTTGCCAGAGGGACACTCATTACAGGAAAGCACTGGAACCTAGCCTGAAACCTATAATGAGCTCGGAGAACCCAGTGCCGCCGTGGTAAACGCGTGGTGAGCGTGTGGTGCGAACTGGTTGGATGTAGGAAGAACGTAGTGAACACATAGGAACGTGATCATGAACGTGGTGAGGAGTTAGTGGGGACCTGCAGGACGCAGTGTAAACCTGGCGTGGACGTAGTAAGGACGCAGTAGGAACACAGAAAGAACGTAGTATGAACTTGAAATCTGCATATTTGACATTTTGACCAAGGCAGCACAATCAATGTTATGGGGGCCTATTTAAAGCGCTGAAAGTCGATATTTAAAAAAAAAATCACAAAGTTCTTAGAATGTAACTTTCCCGTTTGCTCTACATGTGTATGATTATGAGCATGCTAATGTCTGTTGACTTCATTTGGTATATCGGTCATCTGATTCCAGCATATTAAGTTAGAAAAACCCTATACCTTGTTGCTAGACTTATAGGCAACGGATGAGGTATTCTCACAAATAACCTTTTTTCGACCCTATGTTATAACAGAATCCTCATTTTTATAGTTATAAACAGCTTCAATACCATTCTTACCACGTTTTCTCATTGAAGACATTTAGGACGAAACATATGTGAAGTTTTGATCTTTTTAAACACACCCTTAGAGCGTCGAAATTTGATATTTCAAAAAAATAGCACAACTAGAACACTGGTCGAGCGTGTTTTAAAGACATTATTCACCACCACGTGGCAAATAAATTTGCCATTGTCAGTTATATGTGTTGTGGATTGTGTGGAACCACCGGATGATATACTTAGATTGTTAACTATATTTCAATTATGTTATTAGACTTAGGGTTGTCAATGGTAACGGATGCAGATCTGTCTCACCGATAGGTTTGAATAAAGAATCTAGATTACTTTGCTGGAATGGACATTATGAGGCCCGTTAAGATTAATAAAATAATACTGACTTGCTGGCAATAGACCAAAGACACATAGTTGGGTAATATGCCAAGTTATTTTATGGCCTATTCATAACAAACTCCTCAAAACGAGTTTATGTGGTCTTTCTCGCTGTCATATCTCTTCATTGTTATCTGTGTTTTGGAATACTGGACGATAAATAATTAATTATAGATTATAAATAATTATCTACAACTCACAAGGCAAACAATTGATAATTTGAAGTGTTGTGCAATATTTCAAATACTTGCTTGGTACTTTAAAAAATATATATTCATACTAAAATAGTACATAGGCCTAATAAAATTTATCATTCTAACCAAGTAGATTTTATGAGAGGTTTATGTGGTTTTTATAGTTTTAGGTATATAACATATACAACATATATGATACTGTGAACACATAATGGAGACTTCCAGGGAGCTGTCAGCCGGTTAAATTTTAGACGTCCTTCCCCACAAACAGCTAGGGACAACAATCACTGACTTTTCCTAATGTTTAAAGTGTCAAGACATTACTCGTGATAAACTTTACAAGGTAGCATTTATTGGCATAGAGTGGTTCCGTAAAACAACTATTGCTCTCAGCCATTATATTTAGAAAGAATTAAAGACACATTTTGAGAAAAAAAGTCAGAAAAAGATAAGGTCTGATGACATTATATTGGTTATAAGGCATAATACCAATAAAAAATATATAAAGATTACACCACTGATCTCCTGAAAGCTAAATCCTATTCTATACTGATACATACTTTACGTAGTTATGAGAGTACACCATTCTGACTTTTGACTTCATACACCCTCAAGCTGACAGGTCACGGTTTCCCATAAGACACACAGGTATATCAAATGTATGCTGGGAAAATCCAACACACAAGATAGGCTAGACCTACAATGCGCATATCTGTACAACTACATGTGGAACAGAAATGTTACGTCTTGGTGAGTATTTTAAAACCCCAGCAACTGATGTAAGGTTAAATTAATTTCGTAAAAAATAGCTAAACTTCAGATATATATCTTGTCCTGAATGTATTCAATGACAATATATGGCAACATTGGTAATTCATATTAAAGCTGTTTAAAACTCTAAAAAATAGGATTTTGTTGTTACAAGGGGTCGCAAAAATGTAACTAGTGAGATAACGACATCCGGACTTTGACCCCATAAAGTCCTTCGTGCAAGTTTTTTTTTATAATTTGATATAGTGTTAATAGGATGGGTGACCGCCTGGGACTACCAGGTGCTGTATACACTAGGACATGCGTGCAACGATGTTGTGTCGTGGGGCTCAGAGAACCACGTAAATCAGATGGCTCGTCTGACTGACCTAGAATTGGACGTAGAAGAGCCTCAATGGACGTAGGCGCAGTTTCCATCCGGCGAGACCCCAGAAAATCCACAATGTGTGAGTACTTGGCACATAAGACGAATTCGCTTGGAATGAAAAATAGCTTGATGCGCCTCAATGTCAGCTCAGCTGTATATCTCCCAGGAGACTGAGTTGGGATTTGAATGATAACAGGAGAACAATGAGAATTATTTTATCACAAGGGGTAGAAAAAATGTAACTAGTGAAAGTACCTCATCCGCTCTTTTGCCCTCATAATTCATTCATACAACAAGGTGGGCTTAGTCTAATTTGATACAGTAAGTAAGTAAGTTTATTCAGCAATAGATTTACAATCTGTGTGCACACATATAAACATATATAAACAAGTGCATGTTTGACGCGTAAAATAGCGTGGCAACAGATAAAGCGTGAACAGTGACGCAATAAGGTGATACAATTTTGTGTGTGTGTGTATGAGAAAATGGACTCTAATACTAAGAATCACGTAGATATAAAAAAATTGCAAGTTTTCTTAACACAGATGGTTTTTCAGAAGACAAGAGAGAGGAGAATTTAAACATATTTAGCCTAAAAGTGTAATAGCGGGGTAACACAAGTCTGATGTGACGTGTGTTCTCACATTCAAACAAACAATGAAATTAATCTCCTAGGACATTACATGTTGGACATAGCCGCTCGTTGTAGAGTCTGCGATTTCGCCCTCTGCCTTGAATTACATTTGGTAGTAAATGATGTTTGGTTCGAAATCTTATAAGAGAAATTCTGTGCTTACAATTTGTTACCATATGGAAATAATTTTGACATCAAAAGTGGTTTGTTATATTCTTTTATATTGAACAGCTCGTCCTGGTACTTATACTTACTGAAGTAAACCATTGTTGAATGTATTGATCGCGTAATCTCTGTTTAAATAAACTAATAAAATATGTTCTATTCGTAACACCCTGTTGCATCCAGGCATAGCCAAAACCCAAATTAAATAACATGTCACTTACTGGAGCAGCCCAGTTAACAATTGTATTATCTGCAGTTATAGTGTGTAACATTATTTTATAAATTTTCTGAACCAATGGACTTAATTCTCTGTGTACAATTTTTAGCCAGTAGTTCACTATGCGTACTTTTTTTCTAAAATTAGTGGGCATTTTCCAATTTCCCCGTATACCATTTCGTTGGTTGTTGATTTAGACACTTTCAAAACCCATTCACAAAATTCCAGATGTACTCTCTCCACCGCCGCAGCAGTGTGGAATCCCCATAATTCACATGAGTAAAGTAATACAGGTAAAACAAGTCTATCGAATAACATACATAATAGTTCTGGTTTGGGGTCGATCAATTCATACGCTATACCCTGAATTGAAAATAGTGCTCGCAACCGCCTGTCTGCTAAATCTTGTCGGGTCCCTGACAATTTTCCTGTACTAGAAAACATAATACCTAAACATGAGAAATGCTCTACCACTTCTAAAATTGAGTCACCATCAAACCAGATATCATCTATGGATAACCTTCCATCCTTCCTAAATACAACTATCTTAGTTTTGAGTATATTAACAATATATAAATAAATAAAATAAAACCGTTTTGATTCAGTTCGAACAGCATTATTAGATTTGACCCAGGTATTATTAGATGCCCAGACAATAATAAAAGACATAGTTTAAGATCGTCAACAGTTATCCCTTCCACTTTCATGCAACATTTCGATCATATCAATAACATACATACTAAATAAAAGGGGTGACAAGCTCTCAACTTGTCGTACTCCCAGAAAACTAATAAATGTATTTGATGTTTCTCCACCATACCGTAACCTTGGTCTTGACTTCACAATACATACTTCTTATTACATTAAAAATATTTCCTCTCAAACCATAATCAAGTAACTTAAACCAGAGACAATCTCTATTGAAGTAGTCGAAAGCTTTACTAAAATCGAGAAATGCACTGAATAATTTTTCTCCATTCTGTAATGCGGAGTTAATTATACTATGTAACACAAAAGGATTATCCACAGTTGAACGGTTACTTCTAAATCCTGCCTGTTCTTCTATTAAAATATCATAGCTTTCAGCCCAAAAATTTAATCTATTATTCAAAATACGCGAAAAAAGTTTCCCTAAAACACTCAACAAAGTGATGCCTCTATATATAGCGCTAACAGATGACCAATGTATCAAATGAAGGCACAGATATTCATTATCATAGTCATAAAAATGTACAGGAAACGGTGGTAAGTTTTTTCAATATTGACTTTAAGCGCTCAAAGGGTTGACTAATAATTTGTCATCTTATCTTTAATAAAAGATAAATAAGATCGACAGTGATTGAAAAATTGCTTAAAACATTAATTATTGTGGTTTGGAATTTGTAATAACCTCGGCTTAAAAAATGCACAGTCTTTGGGGCTAAAGAGTAGTCTTGAACATCCCACGGGAAACTCTGGTAGGCTAAACTGAACACTTCAAGCACCATAGTCACATAAACGCACCACTTAGTATTCTATTCATTATATTATACCTGGGATCGAATCAAGATCAGATGATCATCGCAATTAGATCGCGTGGTGAACGCCCGACATCTGGTGCATATTGTACATGTGCCAGATATCGAAGGACTCGCGGAGTCCGGCCAGAGCATGGCAGATATCCACCAGATTGCCGTCAGCATGTTCATGCAGTCTATCCGATGCATAGAGATCGGATACATCGCCCTGCGTCCGGATGATAGGAGAACAAGGCATAAAAAGAATGAATCAAGAGTCTTCTCTGTTGCTGCACTTAGCCTACACTGTAAAATTATTTCCCTTCTACAAGCAGAACTACTAAGAACAAGAAATTTTTTCGACAATTATAAAAACACAAATCATCTATTCGGTCTCGCTTTTTCAGCTTCTCGATGACCACCATGCTCTGAACCTGACTTTGTTCTCATTAATTGATAAACACCAATAGGCCTACGGTTTTAAACTTTTTTTTACATCAAGTGCTACCTTTATATTTTGTGTAGGCCTACATGGTATTATCTGTTTCATGGCAAACAATTTACGATACTCAACAACTGCAAGTAACTGTTGCTTGTCTGTGATTTTAACCCTCTATATATGGCAATGTGAAAATACCCTTTCGTATGATGAATAAATCCAGGCAAAATTCATTCATTTATAATACTATATGCTTTGATATGATGTTCATAAAGTTTGCGTCGGCCTCAGATGTACATAATCATGATAATAGCTACGATTCTCCTGAAGGACATTATTTGTGTTGAGCAATATCTGACTTATCTCGTCGGTCGGCTAGAAAATGAAATTTCTATATCATGCAATGTGGGTATCGCTGTTTTATTTTCCAAAGAAACACTACTAGTCTGGGTGCCAACTGACATATTTTAAATAATATGCTAGACACGAAAATGTGATGTGGCGTAGGGCTTAACAAAGATAAACACGACTTTGTGACACATCTCTTAAATACTCAAATGCGGACACTTATGATCCAAATATAAACACAGCCTGCGCAAAAATATTCTAGCAGACTGAACAATTAAGTGGTTGAACTTCTGCTCAGATACCAAGATGCATACAAAAGGTGCTGCTAAGACTTGTATCATTTAACATTAAACATTATGTAGCCTACATCAGTCGTCAGATGTATATAATATAATATGTTGTTTCCTGTTACTATTGGAAAGTTTGATAAATTAATTGAAATATATATGATAGTGTGATATAATTGAGTCTAATGTGGGAATACAATTTCAAAAACTGATCATAGCATTGTAATACATTTTTTTCTGTATAAATATATTGCGATTGGCATATCTTGCTATAATTACAACATTTGTCACTAGCACGCAACCGTACACCAAATTTTAATGCTACCATAGTATATATATGGGGGCCTAAGCTACACGGGGCGCCTGCAACACTAATGGGTGTCCACTACTTGGTGGCAATTTTGAATTTATTAATTTAATTTTAAATATCAATAATTAGATAGAGTTAATAAATTGTGTTTCAAGTACGCATACTAATAACCTTTTTCTTTGATTATTATCAAGACTCATATTTTTTTAATTGGCCCAAAAGAGCTTTTAAAATATATATCATATGTTGTGTGATTAAATCCCCTTAGATATGAAAGGGTGTATATGCCACTTGGCAAAGTGGCAGATAAACCCATTCATATCTAAGGGACGAAATACTGTACAGATTAAATCATATATCATCAGTATTGCTTAGGTGCTAATGAAGCTGTTGTAATCACGGGTCGATATGATAGGATTCCCAATCTGAATGTTAAATGAAATTCCCTGATTTTTCCCTGATTTCTCCCTGATCTTGATCAAAATTCCCTGCTTTAATTGTATCGTGAATCTTGTTATTAAATACCATTTATTTACCAAAATTAATACGCCTGCGCAGGTTGAGGATATACAGCTCATAATTTACAAATTTTGCATTAAGAAGTATGAACTTGACATCATGCATGTAGGCCTATCTAGTTACAGCCTTTCAATGCCGTAAGGCCTACACATGTACGAAGAGACCCATTTGAGTTGAGTAATGAAAGTGCAAAACTCCAACGCAACTACAGAACTTTGAATTGGACAAATTATTTATTTCACGTCTTATCTGCTGAACTTTTTTTTCGCCCTCTGCCTCAAGCAAAATATTTATTTCTGTTTCTTGGATTATGTTGTCTACAAAGTAGGATCCCAAAGAAGGCTCAGTATTTATTTGGAGGTCCCTGTAAATTTAAGGCTCATTTAAGGATGCCGAGCGAAGCCAGGCTCAAAATTTTCTTCAGTTTAAAATCTCATAAAATCAAAACTAGTAAGATTTTTCAAAAATTATTTCAGTTTAAATATGAAATCTACTAAACAACAATTTTGAAAATTTCGACCTCAACGCCATTTTAGTAACAGTTCAGACTGAAAGATTAAGGACACAAGGCTTTTTTTGATTGGGATTTTTTGCTGAACCTTTGTTTACCCACATCCGTATTAGAAAATTACTTGCTCCAGATGTGTCACTGGGCAAATATTTATACCAGGGAGTGTATTCACAGCAGCGAGTACATTTTGTGGAATGCAACTGACGAATATGCTGCCATTCTCGAGTATTAGACTTATACATATTTCCTTAAAGCTGCTCCTTGGGATGAGACTTTTTTCAATTTTGTCAATTTTGAAAATTTAATTTATATGAAGCTATATGTAGGCTACTGATCCTAACTAAAAATACAAAAAAGTCAAAAAACAATTTTGAATCACCGAAAAAGAGTGAAATAGTTATATTCCCAGGTCGTATATTGCCATGTAAACAAAACAAGTCAGCAATATACAGCACTTTACACCGTATTTTCCCACGCCTTGAACAGTGAGTTCAGAGCAATGGCCGCTAATTGGTGTCTTATAGTCAGGACATGGGGTGATACATCTGCAACACTGATTGTCTGCCCAACGCTGGGCCGACGGCATCAACATGTGGCCCAATGCTGTAGGAACATTCACCCGTTCTTTAGCGAGTGTTTAGGTAAACAAAAAGATTGTTTGGGTTTTAAGCGTTTCATAGAAATGTTGATATAAAATACTTTAAAAAATCTTAAAACTCTGAAAAAAATAAAATCATGATCTGGGGGATACACTACTTCATTACAAAACGTTGTAGTACTGCATCAATTACATAGCCTATATTAGATGAGCTATAAATCACTTAGAAGATAAAATACACAATTATTTAAAAAAATAGAATATTAAGAAAGGTGAATGCAGATTTTATTTCTATTATGTAAATATATAAATTCCCTGATTTTTCCCTGAAATTTTGTCAAATTTATCAATGTCCCTGATTTTTTTCAAATTCCCTGGCTGGAAAACATGATCTCACTTTTGCAGTTTTTCCCTGATTTCCAGTGTGAATGGGAACTCTGAATTATTTATAAATAAAATATTTGCTTCAATAAATTATTAGTGTGTCGCCCGCTGACGGGAGTGACATGTAACAGTGCACATACTTGCATGAGACGATTACATCTGGATACACAGTAGTAACTAAATTTGCCAAAAGTAACAAGGGCATTTTTATTGTCTAGAAATAATTTTAACGTAGGCCTATTATCATATTATGGGAAGAATTATTTTCAATCATGGCGACACTCCTATTGACCTATACCAAGCAACCTGGGGGGACTTTCGTCGCGCCAGGATTCCGTCACGCGTCACGTTTTCTTGCGGGAGCAAAAACTCAAAACTACTGGTCAATTTTTTTATTATTCCAACATGACATTGCTAGCAACATAAAGATGTGCAAATGATTTTTTTAAAGGAGCTATTAAAATTCAAAATGGCCGCCAGAGGTCAACTCCAAATTTTTTTGTGGGCGCAAAAACTCTAGAATTTAAAAACAGATTTTTTTTTAAATTTTACTATCACAATCTCCACAATATGGAGATGTGGAGGTGACTTTTTGAAGGATCTACTGAAATTCAAAAGGGCCGCCACAAATCAACTTCAATTTTTTGTGGACGAAACATCACATTCCCAGCAACATGGGGATGAGCAAGTGATTTTTTAAAGAATACAAAAAAATTCAAAATGGCGGCCAGAAGAAAAACTCAGCGCTTGACTTGATGACCTCAGGTAGGTAGTCTTCATTCAAGTCAGGATGTGTTGAGGATGTAGGCTCTATTTTAATCACAATTCTACAGATTTGAAATCTGTCCAGAAATAATTTGAAAGTATACTGTGAGAAATTTAAATGATTTTTTTGTTTTTTTCCACGAGAGAACCCCATACAGTGAAGATACCATTCTATCACAAAATAATAACAAAAAATAGCTCTTGCGCTTATTTTATTCCATTTACAATACACTTTAAATAATATATACATCCAGCATTGTTGATGAATGGCATATCTGTTGCCATAATAAAAACATGAGCCAATTCTAGGTTAATGTTGGGCCAGTATCGCAGACGGTGGATCAACATCAACAAAGTATTGTTGATAAATAACTTATTATGGAATGACGTATGAATAACACAAAATGAGCAATGAGTAGGATTAATACATCTTGGTCGTTATATAAACCGGCTTATGTAGATCATGGACATCTCAACATGCTGAATGAAATGATATCTCAACCTATCAGGTTTCTGCAATATGATTTATCCCAATAATTATCCCACTTATCCTAATAATTTTCCCACAGTTAAAAAAATATTTAGTTTAACTCAAATCCCAGAAACCGCCTGCTAATCTAGTGATCAACCATTTCACTTACAAAGTATGTTTTTCTAACACCAAAATAACAAAAAATTTCAACAAAATTATTTTTTTGATTTTGACCACAAATCAATACATTAAATAGCACCCGTTGAAAGTGTAAAATGTTTTCAATCAGCAAGATTGAAACATATTTGGCCTCTCAATTGACAAATATAGACTTTGGGAGCTGAATAAAAGGAATACCATGAATCTAGACATGAATTACATGAGATAGATTGTTTACCCATCATTCCCACACAAGCAAATTCACAATGTACTAAGCCTAGACATTATATACTTATGTCATAACCATGGTTACGTGCAGCCCAACAGTAAAACCCCATATCACATGTAAGCGAAAATAGAATGTCAATTTATAAGCAGTTGGGAAACAAGTTCCAATTGAGTTTCTTTCTTGTTTTTGCCTTTATTAACATGATCGATGGTGAGAAACACTGAGAAATGATGTGAGCTTGTCCTCCTAGATATGAAAGGAGAAATCAGCCATGGTGTTGTATCATTTAAACTCGTATCTAATGGACTGTACCCTAGACACAAAAAACACTACCCAGTGATGACTTTGAAATTCATGTACATGTGCTCTAGCATGCAAAACCACAAGGCAGTATCTTCTCACTTTACAAGTAAGCAGATACTGCATTTTGGCTTTGCAGAGCAGTACTGTACACTGGAGTAACATCTGGTCTTTGCTCACAAAATACAGTTTTCACCTAGATTCGCATCGAAATATGTTTTATGTTGACCAAAAGTAGTTTGTGAACATTAGGTCACCTTGTTGCGGAAAGGGTTATTTCCCATGGTGAAATGGTAAATCCTTTCAATTCCATAGCAAGATTACCCCACATTTCTATTGAAAAACAACAGCGAAAGTCTTATCAACAATAACAATGCACACTAAAAAAATGAAACAGCCATCATATTTTACATCCCCATGATCACGACGATATATAGCAGATGTACAGCGAACAAAATCTGTCATCATTATCCATTAATGATCATATGTATTTCTTAAATTTGTGTTAATGATCCCACACTTTTGCTAAGAGTGGAAGCTATATAGATCTCTGTCTTATTTCTGGAAAACCACATAAAAATCGATGAATCATCCTCTCAACCTCCATATATTTTACACATTTACCAGCCAGCTCCCAACATCTCAGTTATAACCCCTACAGCGCGGGAATCGACTTTTAGTCAAGAGAATGTGACGTCTGTAGACGTCAGAAAGTTGATCCCGGCACTGTAAGAGTAAAAATATTTATAATGACCGAAGACCCATAACACAGGTATTCAAATGAATCTGGAAGAGCTAACTGAGACATTTATGATGACTTCAAATTGAAAAAACACCCTTTGGTCTCCATGGTTTTTACAAAAATAATTCAGCGTGGTAAGGGTTAACATTCAGAGTTCTGAACTATGAAATTCAATTTTTACCAATGTGATATTGTGTCTTGCTGCTGTGCTCCACAACTTGAAGTGCAATTTCACCATTTAAGTTTCGAAATATCTGTCAGCAGATTTGAGATATTTCAATTTAAAAAACTACTAGTACACAAATGCGTAAGAAAACTGAAAATATTTATCATTGTTGTCAACACTAGAGCAAACAAAAGACGTTGATCCAATGTTGATGAAATGCTGGTCCACTGTCTCCGATGCTAGCCCGACATCACAACAACATTGAGTCATCTAGTGTTTACTGGGATCAAAGTGGTAATGTTGACAGTGACCCACACTATGCTTAATGTTTCATGTTCACCATGCGTCAACATGGTTAACCTTGGCCCTGCTAGGCTTGTAAATATACATGTTTAACCCTCACAACACTGAAATTTTTTTATAAACTGTGGAAACCAAGGGTTTTTTTTAAATTTTGAAATCATCATAAATATTTTAGTTAGCTCTTCCCCCTTTATTTGAATACCTATGGCCATTATAAATATTTCACGCTTTTAGTGCAGAATCTGGATTCTGATGTCTAAAGACGCCAAATAAGTTAAGCAAGCTTCAAATCAAATTGAATACTGATGAAATTGATAAAATAATTTGCATTCTTAACTCATTCAAGACAGTTCATACAGTATGTTTTTGTGGACAGGACATTTTTTAAAATGTACTTTTTATGACATCACATAGCACTGAGTTAACTTGGGCTCCGTCTTGTACCGTCGAAGTAGCCGAGTTATCTCGGGTTCCATCTGGAATGAGTTACCGTAATAAAATAAAATTTTCAATTTCCTAGATCTGTACATCTTATTTTTCACAGCAGGAAATATACTTCTCATTTGCTTTAAATGAAAGAAAACCTAAGCAGGTTAGCATAAACTATGGATTTTATGAGGGTAATCTTATTGAAATTGGAAATGCAAAAATTGTATCATGGAAAGTTGAAGAGTTGAAATAATATTTTTTTGTTGTTGTAAAATTCAATGGATAGCTGATGATAAAAGCAGTTCCTGCACTCCTGGTGATGTTCAAAAATCATGTTTTGAAGCTTATAATATATGCAAATTATATTTATTTCAAGGCAAGTATTTAATCCCCTATTTTGTCATGTAAAAGTAATACAGTAGTACAGCTTAATATTTTCTAAATTGTGTCAGTGTTTCATCTAGGATTCAGAAGGGGGTGGCGCACACCTAGCATGGCGCTCACAAAAGGCAACATGTTAGAAATAGCCAGATGAAACACTGTGCAATATTTATTCACTTTCCCAGCAAACATTTTTCTAACATTTGTACAATGTTGGCCCAACGCCTTCGACATTGGTCCAGCATTGTAAAAATGGTATACAAATGCTTAGTGCTTACTGGGGTGATATGGGAATTAATACACTGACAATAACTAGAGATTGCAGAGAGTAAAAATATCACAAACTTCATTGACAGTAATTGAAGTGTTATAACTGAAAACCAGTACAAGTTTGGCAAGTTACATATATAGAACAAATTTTAAAATCTGCAAATTCTGTTGACAGAATGCCTTCTACTTATGCTCTAAATAGTCATTCAATTTCAATGTGGCATTGAGTAAATCAACCATAATCACAGAAAAATCTCCAATAATTTTTTTGATAGGGGGAGGGGTAGTGAAAGTGTTGAAAGTGTTGAAAATTTATACAAATATAAACATACACTTCAGACATGTCAGATGGCTGTTTATTCTGGTGATAACAATATTCACCAAGCTTACTATTCATAAAATAGTTCATGATAGATGCTCAATTAATTATGTTAATCAAATAATTTAATTTGCAGAGGTCTATTTTTCAACAATAGAAATATGATTTCATCATTTGAGGCTGCAAATTGTATTACCAACTCGAGCTTCAAATGAATGTCAAATAGAAACAGATAAATCTGCAGCAATAGGGTTAAGTATTCCTTCCAGTCGTTTTGATTGACAATGTAAATTTATAAAATAAATCAGCGGACACAAAGTACTCAGTACCCCCAAGCAAATACAAGACATTGACACACTGTTAGTTTAGTATGGCCAGCGTCTCAGATCGTGGACCAGCACTAAACCAATATTTGGTCAATGTCTTATCTTTGCTGGGTCTGCACTGCAAACACAAGACATTGACTTTGATTCGGCACAATGATGGGTTGATGCCTGCACCAAATCTGGGGCAAAATGCTGGGGATTGTGAAAGCTACACTCCAGCAGCTATCTGTTTATGAACCTTATCCAGCAACTGCCGATCAAGTCGCTTCTGCCGGATACACACGATCACGTATGAGCCAACACCCATGAGCCCCATCACAGTTTCAAACACCCAGAAATTACGCTCTTCTATCCACGTCAGCATTGGACAGCTTCTACTTTCTTCGTAAGTTGACCCATTTCGATACTTGCACTTGACTGTTTCTATGTAGCCGGTCGCCTCGCACTGTTTGATTCCAGCTTTAACGTCCAGCTGCTGACAAGGTCTACACTCCAGCGTAATTTCAGCGGGAGAATTATCCCAGCAATCCTTTGAAAGGTTACCGGGAATGTTACTGACATCTTTCACCTCTGTGTGCCACGAATAATTGTTCTCAATTATCAGTACTATCACAGATATTAGCGTTATGATGCCTACTGCGAGCAGCATGCGCCGCTTCGAGCATGTTTCAATCATATTGGACTTCTGTTTTATTTAGGTGATCATTTTTATATCACATTTTCTGTCATGGAACATTGCCCTATTTCAGCACATCCTGGCAGAAAAAACCTGTTAAAACAGAGTAATCACTGGTAATCATATATTAAATAATGACCAGGGTGATGAAAATATTAAATTAAACAGTGTGACTATATGTACGGCAAAGTTATAACATGTATAATGGGAGTCAATCAATGCCCGTCATTTTGTAAACAAGGCTGTCCATAGAATTACATCGCAAAGAATCATGTATGATTCACCAAGTCCTGCCTACATTTAAAACATATTTTCAAATCTTATTCTAGATTAATATTAACTTCCAGTTAATAACAAAACTAAAGAATGCGAAGTTGGGCTATAAATATACATATTAATATTTTATAGCCCCACTTCAGTCTTTAGTTATGAGATTATGACTTTAGTTTGATCGTAGCCTAGGCTAAGGCTAAAGGCATTAATATTAAATCAGTCAATAATATACATATACTCGCCGTCAAATTAACCAGGATCGCATGATTTTCGGCGATTTCTCTGTCAATTCTGAACCGATTTTCTTGAAATTTTGCAAAGGCCATTTTCTATTCAAATCCTAACAGCGGTAAAAATTTCGCAAAATTATATATAATATTACAAAAGTTAGACCATTTGACATGTAATAAAATTCTAGAATCACGGTTTATAGAGGGATGTCGTAATTTCAATTTATTACATTTCAAATGGTCTAACTTTTGAAATACGATATATAATTTTACGAAATCTTCAGGGATATTAGGATTCTGCTGAAATATGATTTCATGAAAATCGGTTGACAATTGACCGAGAAATCGACGAAAGACATGCGATTCTGGCTGATCACTTTTAATGTGACTTTGGGTATAAATATATTGGAGGTGGGGCTATAACTATAACCGCAGGTCAGGCTAATCCGTTAGTAGGTCTGTTTGAGGACAGTTAAACAAGATGAAACTTAAAAGGGATTTGATGGTTTATTTCAGACTTAAAACTATACGGTTGCGATTCCGAGCGCGTCTTGAAACAGATGAGGGCTTGCTTACACAAAACGATCGTCAGCGTTCACAATCTGGTTTCCATAGGACAGGAAACACGGAGGTTATGGTTCATTTCCGAAAATGTATACACACAAACTTACGCATGTAGTGAGCAAAAGAGGTATTTTCTGTGTGTTGAATATGAGAACAAAGCATGTAATGAACAGTTGTTTCCCGGTGTCTCACCAAAATATGACTAATCAGTATGACTCAGTGACACATCGAGTGGGAAGCCATCTAGCGAATGTGGATGTCGTTATTCCAAACAGGACGCACTCGTCACTGCTCTCGATTCATATTTGTGAGCGTCTTTTTCCTTTCTCCCACAAAGGATCCTATATGTTTACTACATTTTGTCGCACGTTTAGCATTTTTGGCAGTCACCCAGCTTGGGGTAAGCACAAGAAAACTACATCCAGATCAGTCGATGTAAGTATTTAATTTAAAAAAACTGAATTTTTTTAGGTTTAATCATGTGTAGGGGAGAGTGAGGCACCGTTGACCCGTTTTTCTATTTTTCAACGTACTTGTAAGTCAGGGGGCCGTTTTTGGTACATTATTTTCCAGATTTATCGTGACCTAATTCCTGCCGCTTACGAAAATGAAAAAAAACTTGTTGACTTTCTTCGTTTGAATCCTTTTTTAACATGTATAGGGAGAATACGAGCACTCTGACCCACTCGTTTAACCTCAACGATCTTCATATACAAACGAGCTATACTGAGACAGAATGATGTTGAAACGGGCCCCTGAATGGAACTGAATTATTTTTTGCATTGCAAATGACAAAAGGTAACAATCTGGAATTAAATAACTTGAACTTGATGTCTCACTTAAAATAAAATTCACATTTCAAATTATTTTGTTCATTGGTTGAACCTACCCCCACATGCTACATTTCAAGAAGAGTTAAACAAAATTAAATTTGGTCTTGGTGATAAATTAAAAAATAACAAGATATTTGATGAGGTGAAAAAATGTTCCCTTTTATTTTTGGTTTGTTCACCCAACACCAGGTGGTCATATTGGAGGAGGGGGACATCTGGCGATTGTGACTTAAACAAACACAGAAAAGTCAAGTGGTTAAACGTACCACTATGGACAAGGTGTCCCAATCTCCCCTATTTATAACATTTCGACCTCAGAGATAGCATAGGGGATGACCTGAGCAACATCTGTAAATATAAGGTCAGAGACACTGGGAATAACACGATGTAAAATAATTTCAAAATAATGTCAAATGTGACATCCTCAACGATCATCATATTAATTAGGCCTACATTGTATTTTTATCATTTAGACCCTTAGAGTTAGTCCGGTACATTTAAATTATATGGCATAATATAGCGCAGGACGTGGCGCCAGGGTAAATTCGTGGGACAACTAAACGTATAACCGATTCGCGCCGCATAGGAGAACGTACAAAAAAAATAAAGAAATAAAATGACCAATATGTCAAGGTTGACATGTAAACGGTCAATAAAACCTTTATGTAAGAAATATCGTGGACCACTGTCACATTTTTATCACACATAAACATTTAACAATCAATTCAATCAATTCAACTCAATACACAATATATTTCCGATTTCCAACAGGATGAACACAGTGACGAAGAAAACGAGGTTGATTTTTATGACGAGGACGAAGATACAGTGAACTTAGAATATTTCATAGAGGATGAAAAACTACCACATAATTTTCGGGAAATGAAAGCTCATTTAAAAATGATCCGTGTTGATTCAGTACTTAGCGCAGGACTTGACCTTTCCAGAAGGTAATTATATATATAATCAAGTTATATATGCTTTTCAGCTATGTAGGCTATATACTTCTAAATCAAAAGAAATAATTATTCTAAATGGACGAGTGCGGCAATAAGAGTTGTTATCGATAGACTCTTATTATTAAATAAAAACATTTAAAATTTAATTAGAAAAAAAGTGAAAATGCCAAAAAGTGTAGTTATATATTTTTATCTATAAATATGCAGCGTGTGAAAATATATGAGTAAACTAATATATATTATTGCATACAGTAACATGACAAGAACACAACTAAGTAAGTCTGGTTTAGGGTTCGTATGTTAAGTTTCGTGCTCACTAACTTTCACCGGTTTCAGGAAAGTGGATGAAGAATATTTAGCAAGTCGTTTACGAATAAACGGTGAGAAGGTTTTGAAAAAGAGTGCCAAGGTAAGTAAATGTTTATTTAACTGTTTGATGTCGAATATTGTCTTGCTAGAGCTTTCTAAGAATGGATGCATTTCTAAACACACGGCGAATAATTATGTTCTTTATCATGTTTAAAAAGTACTAATTTGTGAAAAATGGATAACTGAACATCCGAACGAGATAAATATTTTGTATGTCGTTAAAACGTACACATATCATCAACGATGTGTATAGAGTTCCCCGGATTCGCGAATTTCCGCTTTTACACTCTCTCAAATACAAGAAAAGGGGTTTAGAATGCGTCTCTCAACATTATAATGCAAAAGAGTCCTGATCTATCACACTTTTTTTCCGATTTCCCAAACGTCACCCACATCCTGGAACCTCATAGTACGACTAGAATAATATCAATGAATAATGATGAAAGGTCGAAACCTAACATATTTTGTTAAAGTGTACTTTATTGAAGTGTGGTGAATATACGATGCGATATTTAATTCAGCCTTTAGAAGCAGGCTCAGAAAGCTAACAAAACTGAAATTGTGTGGTTCCAATAGCATGTGAAGAGTTACTTAATTTGCCAAATAAATTGTGACGGATTTTCTAGAAAAGCAAGGCACTAAGCCAAAAAATAAAAGGTTGGTTATACAGAATAGCTACAGCTCAAGTTCTTCACTGTGGGTCATTGTTCTATTTAAAAAATTGAAGAGTAAAAAAATGAAATAGTAGTCAATAACCTGGAGTAATAACTCATTTAACATAAATACATCCAAATATAAGAAACAGTATCCGGATATTGAATTAAATCATTAAAATGTTGTTTCTCAATGGTGATATTATTTCATTTGTTGCAGATGAAGGAGGGAGACTACGTGGATCTCATTCTCGGAACGGAAGATAAACAGTGGAATATACAACGTGTTCGACTGGTGAAGGTGTCGTCTACAAAGTCACGAAAAGACAAATACGTCGTAAACCTCAGGGCTTGGCGATCACATAACGTGTTTATTCCCAAACCACAGAAATTTATACAATCTCGTAAAAATGAATGATGTCGCCTGGCTACCTAGTCAATTTGTTGTTTTCGTCAGAATGTAAAATAAATAGATATATGTCCTATTTCACATAATTATTTTTCCTTTTTTTTGGATCACGGTAGTTTAAAATTATTCCAGTCAATCACCATTGTATTCGGATTTATCAAAATATTTTGTCACACGAAATCTAAGAGCACATGTGTTTTATATGCAACGTGAACCTTAAAATACATTAAGGTAATAAGGTAATAATATAATAAGGTAATAAGGTTTGGACTCGAACCGCCAGGGTGTTTATTTTGAGTACATTTCTTTCAGAGTGTCATCTGACTTTAGTTATTGAGCCAGTGCTTTTCACCGAAATATAGCAAAGCATGACGAAAGTGAGCATCTGTCAACTGCCAACAGAAATTTTTATGTAGGCCGTATGCTGCTCTTACATACTATATATATAATATATTGGCCATTGACATGGGAACATATTATGTTTCCATGTTGATAACCAAACCGTACTTAAAGTCCAACTAAAATGTATTGTTTATAATAGAGTAAAGAAGCAGCGGGACACATTATTTTCATTGCGGTCTATTTCTTTGTTGGATCAATAAGGCGTGATGTCAATATTGCACGACAATGTGACCAAATGACGATTCCTGTGCTCGGAGCTGACTGTTAATTATACCTGCCCCTCAAAGGAGTCACAGACAATTAAGAGAAGCCGAAATATTAGTAGTCAGTGAAAAAAAGGGCCTCAGATTGCAGGATAATGCATCTAGGCATGCCCCCGAATCCCTAGCGATTTATTGTTGCAAATGTGCATCTGTTCTCTTTTTTGAGGCATAGTATCTTTGGACATTCTTCAAATATATAGCATGTAATTAGCTGTTATTGGCTACATATCTCGTATTATTAGTTCATATGGACAGTAATTATCGACAGTCTGTTATGTGACTAATAAGTAGAATGCACTGCATGGTTTGAATAGTGTGCGCAACAATAATGCTAAAGAGGCATAATATGCATTTCTGATAATATATTCGGCACGAACGTGTGAAATCACACGTTCCAGAAGGGATCGTGAATGGGTAGCTCTTTGTTATATTGCCCTGATTAATATCACATCAACCCTTCACGCGCTAAACATGACTATAATCGTTTTTAATCTGTTTTATTAGCCGATCAAATCACAGTTACTGGGAATTAAATATGTTTGGTCTCAATCACTTGAAGTTGTGAGTCGCGGTAGCGAGACACAACTTTAAGTGGGTGAAAAATTGAATTATTTAATTTAACTCTTTAAGGGTTTTTTTTCAGAACAGGAAGAATATATAATCATTTGGTCAGATGTCAAAACTGTCAATCTCAATGTTAAAGTTCACAATTTGTGTGACACTAAATTCTTTAGAACAGAAAAATTAAAGAATAGTCGTAAATTTATACCCGCGCTGTGCTGACGCTTCAACACACACCTAGTCAGCATTGTGGGGAGCCTCCGTGACCGAGAGGTAGCGTCCTCGGCCTCAGACCGCCAGGGCTCGAATTTCGAATCCTGTGTCTGGAGGACAGTGTCATCTCAATCATCTCACCATCCTCAGGAGGTTCTCCTGCCCAGTTTAGCCTATATGTGCACAAAGGTGGCCTAAAGCCCGATTCATTTCATTTCAACACACACCTGGGGCAAGTTTGCAGGGAATTTAAGACGCACTTGCGTCAAGTGGGGTGTAGTTTAAATGGAGCAGGTCTCGCCATCTGATCAGATAACAGCTTGGTGTCCTTGATTGCGGTTCTGTCCTGCAGTGCAGTGTCAGACGTCAAATTGTCGCCGAACAGTCAACATGGACAAACGCAGGGCTTCCCTCATCCTGGCTAAGGAGATCTGGGTAAGTGAAAAAGCGGGTTTACGTTTGTTGTTATATAATAAAATTGTGCTACATTGAGTCGAAATAATCAGATGCTAACCAAATGTATCCACAACCTATTTAAATGAGGCTCATTTTCAAATTGTCTTTTTACATCATCGCAACTTTTCAATATTAACATTAAGAACGAGGACAGTTTCCGCTCAGCTAAATTACCTTTCAAAAAAATTGTGACTGACACACTCTTACTATATATATTTGTATGTACATAAACCACTATGTCTTTTGCGATTTGTCTTGTAAGAATTAAAAATCTGGGTGGTTTTTAATGTTGTGAAGTAATCAATAGATTGGACAAGTCGATCCTTACCCCGTTAGCACCGATTGGTTCGAAATAAAAAAAAACAGTTAGCAGTGATCGATGGACGTCTGCAAGTATGCTCACAAAATTCGTTTAATTATAACGTTGATACCTGAAGCGACATTCTGAGAATGTAAACCCAGCGTTGCAGAGATGAATCGGCATTCAAAGCGAACGACTAGACTTATATAGTCAACACGTAATCTCTTTAAAATAATATTTTTGCTGTTATTTTAGTTGTTTTTCATTAAAAAGGTGAAAGTGAAAAACTATTGTTTATTCGTATTTAGTATAAACTCATTTGGAGTTCTTAAAGTTGTTTGTTGTCACACAAGAACTTAACCACATACAACTCAGTCTTTAAAACTCAAATAATATCATGCGTCTCAAATGTTACAAGGCTACTTTTCACCATAATTTACTCAAACTGAATTGCAATTTTCGAATTTTACAGACGGCATTTTACAATTAGACAATCCATGTTCTATCTCTCCCCATGCAACAATGATAATTATTTGTGGGTGTGTCTTTGACAGAGCATTAAAGATGTGAGCACAATGGAAGATGTGAGCACAACAGAGGACCCCAACCTGAGTCTGGTGTTTGGCATGAAGGAGAACGTTGGAGCCTTGGCACAGGCACTACGGATATTTGAGGTGAGCATTTATAGTTATTATTCTTATAGTCTCCTTAAAATTAAAGTGTCGCATCCGTCACCTTATTAAACCAAATATGAGACAATATGGCGTTCCTTATTTTTTGCAAAAACTGTCCAATATAGGAGAGCTGAAGATGTCATATTTTTATATTTTTTGGAAAAATTATGCTTTCTGATATTTGACAATTTCTATACAGAGACGATTTTTTTTTCATTCCACATGTTCTACTAGATCGTGGCACTACAAATACAAATATTTTATACAGTATCATACAGACTTTAATGCAGGATTTACAATTATGTGAAACGATTCAGAGACATAAAACACCCAAACTGTGATCATTTGTTTTACACCATGAGCGGCCATCTTGAAATAAATTATGATGCTAACTAGGTCAGTATGACAGCGAGGCTGACATTGTTATAAACACTTCATGTAGTCGTGACTCCACTTAAGACTGGTCTCTGTCGCGTGTCCATTAACATCAACGGACAAAAACATCTCCCTTATGCACAGATTCATAAGCCGGCCCAATGTTGTTTCAATTGCCTTGAAATGGTTCATTTTATCTACTCGTGTGTTTGTTCACGTACAACCTAAGCACTTGACCTGCTGCCCCCCCCCCCCCTCCAACATTACGTGAAAGGTCAATTGCGAAGCAGGACAAATAGGCCTACATCTCGAAAATGACAAATCTAAATTTGAAGCATAATCACTTCACGTTTGTTCTTTACTTTTTCTAAAACCTCCACTGTTACGTAAGCCTTTAGGTGTGCTTTGGCGCGAAGTAAGCTGAATGTTTACCCACTTTAGGTTGTGCCTCGCTGCCGCGATCCACTATCTAAACTGAGTAAAATTCTAACATTAGTCACATGTATTTACACTGATCTAACGCCCCCCCCCCCCCCCCCGTTTAAAATTCACAGAAAGGAGCATGAACTGGGAAAAGCGACCACGTAGGTCAAGAACTATATTATATTCCCAGGAAATATATGTAACATTCCGTTGTTAATTGAGTTAGCGTATAGCGTATATTATACGGAATACGGCGTTCGCTCATCGTGATTGGCTCTATCACTGAAGTTAAGCAACGTCGCGCCCGGTTCATAATTGGATGGGTGACCGCCTGGTGACTGCCAGGTGCTGTATACACTCGTGGGGCTCAGAGAACCACGTAAATCAGATGGCTCGTCTGACTGACCTAGAGTTGGACGTAAAAGAAACTCAATAGACGTTGGCGCAGTTTCCATCCAGCGAGACCCCAGAAAATCCACAATGTGTGAGTACTTGGCACATAAGGCGAATTTGCTTGGAATGAAAATAGCTTGATGCGCCTCAATAGCAGCTCAGCTGTATATCTCCCAGGAGACTGAGTTGGAATTTGAATGATAACAGGCCTTGCTAAGTTACTCTCGATGTTCAGCGCTCTAAACAGCCGCCGGCTGGATACATGCGCTATATAAGATTTCATTCATTCATTCATTCATATTATTACAATATTTGTTTGGACTATAGATGAGATTGAAAATGTGTTCCGATGTTAGATTATTGAAATTATCTTGAACATGTGTGTATATTGTTTTCATAACTAAATCCAGTCATGTAAACGAGGTCATCCACCAAACAGACAGACAGATATTTTATTGACACAAAGAAAAGGCATTACGGACTTATTTACACCAATGAGCATGTCTTCAAAATCTCGGACCAAATCTAGTATTTTACCCCCCAGCCCAGCAATTTGAAATGGGTATTATGTTGAGAAAACAGCGATTCCACAAATGCGTTGCTATCCTCATTATAAAACACACACAACTCTTTAACAGAAGTGACCAATTTATTTCACATTTTCAGCCACTTGAAGCTGTGTCTCGCTACCGCGAACCACAGCTTCAAGTGACTGAAAATGACCCGGATTTGTAAAAATAGGTCATATACCAGTTGCGCAGATTTGAGACATAGAAGTGACTAATTCAATTTGCATTTTCAGTCACTTGAAGTTGTGTCTCGCTACCGCGATCCACAGCTTCAAGTGACTGAAAATGACTCGGATTTGTAAAATTAGGTCATATATCAGTTGCGCAGATTTGAGACAACTTTCACTTCTACAAAATGTCTCCGCGACTGCGAATAACCTCAGTGATCTAAGGGCTGACCCGTCAAGCTCTCTCGTCTTATTTATGTACCACAGGCATACTGTAGATCTGGTAATACTCGCGAGGTTTTAATTTTCGCGAATTTCGCGAGGAGGACAAACTCGCGAATTCAAGAATATCGCTACTTATAATAGCGCTACTAATGAAAAATGAAAATTTGCAAATTCTAAACTTTGTGAAAATTCCCCAAATCAGACATTCTCAAAAATTCAAACACGCTAAAATTACCGGATCTACAGTATATCAGTTGCGCAGATTTGAGAAATTTTTCACTTCTACAAAATGTCTGCGAATAACCACGTCACTACCATTGACCATGGTCGACTTCAGTCATCTAAGGGTCAACCCGTTAAGCTCGCACAGGTATGTTTGGAATACAACCAATATTGTATAATAATGGTATAATCCATATAATCGAGCATTCTGCAATCGCTGCACCTCGGCTGGAGATCGAATTCTCTCCCTACATCACCGAGGAATATTCACGACCCCAACATTTTCAAGCGCTCCTTAAACATATAGTTTTTTGTTTCAAGAAGCATAACATGGTATGATTGTGTGAAGCATATCAGTGACACATTTGTTTTCACCAGCGCCCGTGAATGACATGAGATATGGGGCGCGTTATAAATGCCTTAAAATACTTACTTGTTCCTTTAAGAGCGGAACGGTCTTTAGACGTCACTAACGTCTAAAGACGGTCCCTCACTGAGAGGTACATTATAATTGCCGTAGACCCATAACATGGGTATTCAAATGAGCTAAGTAAGACATTTATGATGATTTCAAATTAAAAAAAAACTTTGGTCTCCAAAAATATGTCTGCGTTGTAAATGTTATTAACAATGGGGACGTTCTGAGCCTTAGTTTGAGACATTATACTCGAGAAAATATTTTAAGGTTACCCTTTAAACGCCAAATTATTTTATAAGGGAATTATTACCCACTTGAAGTTGTGTCCCGCTTAAAGGTGCGTGAAAATTATTCGGACTTGGCAAAATGGAGATCAACTATTTCACGATCTTGTTGATTGATGTCACATTTTATTTTAAACATGTTCAAAAGTTGGTCATTAAAACGAATATAATGTCATCCACCATTTCGAAGCGGGCTGAAATGTTATCAAACGCGTGCAGGTTAACCCTTAATGCGCTAAGTCAATTGGAATTTTCACCCACTAGAATTTGTCTGTCGCTATCGCGATCCACAACTTCAAGTGGATGAAAATTACTCAGATTTTTCTAACTTGAGACCAAATATTTGGAATTCCATAATTTCGCAAAAACTGGTACTTGATGTGATAAAAAAACATTGAAAATGACTCTAGTCGTGATCAGTGGTGAAAGGGTGAAAGTCCCATTTGTAAGTTTGTCTGGTTTGTTCTTTAACCCTTACAGTGCGGGGATAGACTTTTGACGTGGGAATCTGACGACTGTAGACGTCTGATTCTGACGTCTAAATTCGATCTCCGGACTGTAAGAGTAAACATAACTTTGGTATTCTAATAAATCAGAAAGAGACAAGTAAGACATTTATAGCTTCAGCAATGCCAGCTTCAACCATTTAGGCGCTGGGAACTACAATAGTCGTTTTTAAACTGTTTTATTAGCCGATGAAATGATATTATGTTATTTTGTGGGAAATAAAAGTGTGTTCAAACATCAATATTTGCAATGTTTGGTCTCAGATTAAGACATACTAGTAGTTTTCACCCACTGAAAGTTGTGGATTTCGCAGTAGCTAGAGACGACTTCAAGAAGGTGGAAAAAATAAATAAGAGAACTTAACGGGTAAGGGGTTAAACGAATTAAAACGCTGATGAGTAGGTCTAATGGGTAAATGTCATTGTATCGTTGTCCAACAGCTACTTTTGAAAAATAGGCCCAAATAATCTGATAATATAAAACCCGCTTTTAATGTCATCATGGCACTTCTGGTGGGCGATTTTCAACGAAATCTTCTTCACCGACGTTAAATCTTTTGAACCAAAAAACGGGGCGTTGAGACCTGAGGCTCAGTCGAGTTCATTTCTAAGTGTCCAAACATCAGTATTTGTACACATAAAAATGCACTCGACTGAGCTGGGTCGTCATGATTGATTCGTCATGAGTAGCCAACGCATTGTGGGCCCACCCACATGCACAGCATGGTCAACGTCCACAGGAGTGGGGTTGCCGCAATGTAAATTTTCTGGTTCAGTGAAGCAAAACCACCCAGTTGATTTAAAGCTATTGACCACTTTATGTATGTTTCTGGTTTTAGTTGTATCTCCGTAATCAGCGTGGTGCTTCCTGGGTACAGATGTGTCCCGCTCTTCGTAGGCTACACAGTGAACGTACCACTCCTTTAAGCTTTTTTAGAACGATGTGGCAGAAAATTGGGATCGTTGGACTACTATGGAATTCAACATTAACCCTTATCCTTCTGAGTTAATTTAGTTAAATTTTCTAACCACTGAGGTTGTGTCTCACAACCTCGATCCACAATCTCAAGTGGTTGAAAATGACTAATATTTGTTTAATTTGAGACCCAGCATTTACAAATATCGATGTTTAAACAGTCATTTTGTTCCTAATAACAGTGGTTTACCGCGATCCACAACTTCAAGTGACTGAACATGTGTGTCTTTTGTGAAATTGAAGGCCCAACATATATCAGTGTTTCAAGATTAAAAGCATATATTACTTTTAACAACTGGTTATACAGGTGCTAGTGAAAACACGGTATCACTACTGTAGTCGACATCAGTGCTCTCAGGGTTAACTCATGTTGCTCCTTCTTTCTATCACAGAAGTACAAGGTGAATCTGGAGCACATAGAGTCCAGACCCTCCAAGCAGGACCCCTCCTGCTACGACTTCTTCGTCAGCTGCGACGAGTCCACATTCGGACTTTCTGACGCCGTGGAGGAGCTGCGAGAAAAGTGCCGATTTCTCCACATCCTCAGCCGGGACACCACGGATCTGAACGACGAATCAGGTACTGGGGCAGGTCAAAGGTCATAATCTGACCACGTGATGATTTGTATTGGGTCATTACAGCCAGTCATGTGAGTGATGCTCACTTCTGATTTTGTTGGAGACCGTGCCACACAAAACCTCTCCTGGCCCAGTTTAGCCTATAGGCCTATGTGCATAAAACCCCATTCATTTCATTTCACACATAGCCCGAGCCGGTGTCGTACGGGCTCGTTTATTTGTTTATTTGTTTATTTTTATATATTTTTATTTTTTTATTTATTTATTTATTCATTTATGTGGATACATGTGGATACATTAAGTTCAATAAAAAAAACAGTGCATTAATATGGCAGGTTCACTGAGAACAGACAATATGTCTATGCTAGCTCAGAAACCATGATCCTAAATTACAATTACAACCGCGCTGAAAGGGTTAACATCTCTACGCCTACTGCCCTGATTTGAGCAAAATCGCTAACCACGATTATAGCCGTTCTTAATCATCTTGCCCAGCCACGTCTACACCCTCGTAAAGCGAAGCTTGATTGCGCACACAACCTAATGGTGGTTGAAGATAATTTTAATCTGCTTATTATGAAGTTAAATCATTGTTACTGTGACGGAAATGTTTAAACAGCAAGATTTGGAAATATTTCTTCTCAAATTAAACAAATTCCTGGTAGCGAGACCCAACTTCAAGTGAGTGAAAATGTAAATAAGATAGCTTAAAAGGGTTAACACTTACAACTCTGAAATATTTTTATATAAACCATGGAGACCATAAGTTATTTTTTAATTTGTAATTAGTTCTCTTTTCGCTTCATTTGAATACCTTTGCTATAGGTCTACGTTTATTATGTAATTCTTTTAGTGTGGGGATCGACTTTATAGACGTCAGAATCTAACGTCTATAGTGTTGAGTTCACGTTGCATAATTATATGTGCTTATTTGAAAAGTAGGCATTTCCTGTTGTGTCCCTTTGTACGACATATTCGCCCTGTAACGTGCGAACCATAACGCACTGTTTGCAAAGCATGGCAATGTGTAATATTATAATTTTTATCAGAAATATGCACGATTTGGTTACCCTGTTGAATTTTACAAGGAGGGGGGAAGAAAACCGTAACTCACAAGTGTCCGGTTAAAGGCTAGCACCATATTATGTGTCCTGCTAATTTATCACTTTTAAAACAATACTATTGTACTTTTTTTGTAATATTATAATTTGCGGAGGGAGGCAGCTTCCTTCTATTAATTAAAAAAATATATGTTAAAAGTCGAATGCGATGAAGGAATTTTGTGTCAGTTGAGAGAAAGATTTTTCTTATTTTTCCATGTAGTCCCCATTAACTTTATAGGTTATAGTACCTTCGATGTTGACTGCGGAAAACCTTCCCCATAATTTAAGTCCTGTATGTTCCTGGTATTTTTTTAATGCAGTATATACTCGCACCTCGCACATATAAAAAATTTCAATGGGAAACACACTAATACTAGTGAAAAATGAAAGTAGCATGCTTATCGATATAACGTTGTCTTTTTTGCGTTTTATATATTTGTGTGTGTTCAATCTGTTATAGGTCTGGTTGTTCCGTGGTTTCCACGTAAAATTTCTGAGCTGGATCGATTTGCGCATCAGATCCTTACATATGGATCAGAGTTAGATAGTGATCATCCGGTAAGTAGATTTTCATAGCCTGAAAATCCTATCAAACCAAGTGTGCTGGCCTAAGAGTGGTCATTCAGAATGTAGAGTAGTAAGGGTTGTGCGGTTGTGGTGATTCATGACAATTCATTCCATTTCTACATTGGTATTACATTGCTTTGAAGAACATCTACATGTCGACAGTTTCACTTGCTGCGAAATAGCCAATTCTATAGCGGCTATCCCCTACAAAACGCAAACTAAATTTATATAGGTTTTCATTCACTTGAGATGAGAATAAAGACACATTTATATGATACTACAGTATCACTATTGTATGATATTAAAGTTTCACTATCTAGCAATCTTCACTCTCAGATATAGGTTTTATTTTTTATGTTAAGCATATTTGCATCTTTTGATATATCGGATTTGAAATAAATTTGTGATTTATTGAATAAATTTGTGATTTATTGAAACAGCTAATATAGTGTTTGCAACGTTTGGGTTAATTTTGACTTGTGTGTCTCGTATAAAAAAATACTATTTCTCTAAAGCTTTTGAAAAATAATGGAAACATATTATGCTAAAAATGTACAACAAATAATTTATTGTATATAAAATTATCGTAATGTTCTACTGTAAAATATTCAATTAAACTTTAACATGAAAATGTTTATTTGCAATGTAATCTTTATTTAAATTGAATGTTTTTGTTTTTCGTTTTTGCTCGTCTTTAGGGGTTCACAGACAAAGTGTACAGGGCCAGGAGGAAAAAGTTTGCCGATATCGCCTTCAATTATCGTCAGTGAGTTAACGATTCGGCTGTTAAAGCATCGATAATATATTAGTACTTCGTAATCAACAACATCAACGTACAATGCACTATTTATTTTTCTATGTGTAATCAAAATTTGAGATAACGTGGATGTTGTAACTTTGCTAATATATATTGAAATCATAGATCTACAGTAGATCTATGATTTAAGCGTCTATCGTTTAACCATAGATCTAGATTCATGCATTAACCATGTTGTTGCTTGCCTAAATATGTTTAAATGCAATGCCAATGTACATGCAGTCATTTAAGCAAATGTTATAAAGGTTCACAATATGTTTTGAAACGGGTTAACAAAATAAGAATCACATTCTTGCCATAATTCTCAATTATCGTAAAACTTGCCCGTCATCAAAGCCAAGGGCAATGTTTCGTGCAAAGATAAACAGCAGTAACTGCTTACGTTGTAAGTAAACAGTTACTACTATGTCTATGCAGTGAAACACTGTATTGTAAACTATTGTTTTTATTTTGTTTTACAGTGGTCAGCCGATTCCTCGTGTACAGTACACTGAACAGGAAAAAGGAACTTGGTAAGCTCAACAACGCAACACTGTTCACGACATATCCACCTTTGATAAAGAGTCGTATCTGCCAGTTTGTCCCTTTAATCCCGTTGGGGTAATATGTTAGCTGGGCAATAAAAAATCATCGATCCTCCACCATAGAAAAATTAACTTATCCTCCACCAATACAAAATTCATCGATCAGCCGCGATGACAAAATTCACTGATCGGCCGCCATGACAAAATTCATCGATCCGCTTTCATAACAAAGCTCATTGATCCGCCACCATGATCAATTCATTGATCCGCCACCATGATAAATTCATTGATCCGCCACCATGACAAAATTCATTGATCCGTCACCATGACAAAATTCATTGATCCACCACCATGACAAAATTCATTGATCCGCCACCATGACAAAATTCATTGATCCGTCACCATGACAAAATTCATTGATCCGCCACCATGATAAATTCATTGATCCACCACCATGACAAAATTCATTGATCCGTCACCATGACAAAATTCATTGATCCGCCACCATGACAAAATTCATTGATCCGCAACCATGACAAAACTCATTGATCCGCCACCATGACAAAATTCATTGATCCGTCACCATGACAAAACTCATTGATCCGCCACCATGACAAAATTCATTGATCCGCCACCATGACAAAATTCATTGATCCGTCACCATGACAAAATTCATTGATCCGCCACCATGATAAATTCATTGATCCGCCACCATGACAAAATTCATTGATCCGCAACCATGACAAAGTTTATCTATCCGCCGCCATGACAAAATTCATTGATCCGCCACCATGACAAAATTCATTGATCCGCCACCATGACAAAACTCATTGATCCGCCACCATGACAAAATTCATTGATCCGTCACCATGACAAAATTCATTGATCCGCCACCATGATAAATTCATTGATCCGCCACCATGACAAAATTCATTGATCCGCAACCATGACAAAACTCATTGATCCGCCACCATGACAAAACTCATTGATCCGCCACCATGACAAAATTCATTGATCCGCCACCATGACAAAATTCATTGATTCGCAACCATGACAAAGTTTATCTATCCGCCGCCATGACAAAATTCATTGATCCGCCACCATGACAAAATTCATTGATCCGCCACCATGATAAATTCATTGATCCGCAACCATGATAAATTCATTGATACGCCAACATGACAAAATTCATTGATCCGCCACCATGACAAAATTCATTGATCCGCCACCATGCCAAAATTCATTGATCCGCCGCCATGACGAAATTCATTGATTCGCCGCCATGATAAATTCATTGATTCGCCGCCATAACAAAATGTATCGAACCGGCGCCATGTCGAAATTCATTTTTTCAACGCAATGACAAAATTCATTGATCCGCCGCCACGACAAAATTTATTGATCCGCCGCCATGACGAAATTCATTGATCCGCCACCATGACAAAATTCATTGATCCGCTGCCATGACGAAATGTATCTATCCGACGCAAAGACAATATTTATTGATCTGCCGCCATGACAAAATTCATTGATCTGCTGCCATGACAAAATGTATCGATTTGGCACCATAACAAAAAATATCGATCCGACATACTGACAAAAAAATGATTCGCCGCAATGACTAAATTAATCGATCTGCCGCCATGACAGTATTCATTTATCCGCCACTTGACAAAAGTCTTCTATCTGCCGACATGACAAAATTCACTGTTTCACCGCCATGGGAAAATTCATTTATCCTCCGCCATTACAAAGTTTATCTATCCGCCGCCATTGCAAAATTCATTGATCCGCAGTCATGACAAAATTCACTGTTTTGCCAATGTTGAAAAAATTGATCGATCCGCTTATATGACAAAATTCAATTTTCCGCCACCATGACAATATTTATTGATTCACATCCATGACATTCACATCCATTCATTGATTGACCTCCATCGAATGCATTTGCTCTCCACTATGACAAGAATAATATGCCAGCCGCCATGATGACAATTTTGTTTTTAATGTAGCGATACATAAACCTCCCACCACGTCAAAATACAATTGATCTGTAGGACACGAAAAGCAAGGTCCGTACAATATAGCATGCATATTATATGGCATGGTTATATCAAGCATCGTTAATTTGGTCAGACTAGTTTGTTGAATTACATCGGAATGAATTTTCTCAAACGGTACAATCAATCAAGTTTTTTCTTTGAAATCAAATTTTGCATTTGTAAGTTGAAGGTCTTCTGTAGAAATATAAACAAATTAATTAGATCAAAACAACGCAAATAAAAATAATGCAAACCAAAAAAGTTAGAGGAGAGTTGTCAACGCACGCATTCTGGTATTAAAGTCGTATATACATGCCACTTGATATTGTGACAGACCCGTCCCTTTGATGCCAACACTTATGATGGCACATTTTGTTTAGGTGACATATGTTTTTAATTATCTTTTTTTTCAGGAGTACCATCTTCAAAGAGCTCGTGAAGCTCTACCCCACGCATGCGTGCCGCGAATTCAACCACGTGTTTCCGCTGCTGATGCAGAACTGCGGGTACCGGAAAGACAACATACCCCAGCTGCAGGACGTCTCAGACTTCCTCAAAGGTCATCTAACATTCTTATTGAATAACTTTATCTCCTTGAGAAAGCGTCTTGTTTTGCCGAATTGTCTGTTTCCATTTTTTGTAATTTGAAGCTTCAAACAAAGTAAATTATCTCTATTCACGAAAAAAAAACATTTAAACTTGCTTAACCTGTGAACTGTGTAAAGGCTAAACACGACTATAGTCTTTTTTAATCTGTTTTATTCACAGGTTTTATCATAGTTATTGAGATTTATATGTGTTTAACATCAGGATTTTCAAATCTTTGTTCTCAGAATGAATAATTATGAGTAATTTCCAACAACAACTTCAAGTAGGTGAAAATTTGAATAATGTGTATACAACTCAATAATGTGTATACAGCGTCCGCATGTATTTTCTACAGACTGTACGGGGTTCACACTTAGGCCCGTGGCAGGTCTGTTGTCATCACGTGATTTCCTGTCGGGGCTGGCCTTCCGGGTGTTCCACTCCACCCAATATATACGTCATCACAGTAGACCCCTCTACACACCAGAACCGTAAGTAAAAAGACGATGAGGCTACGCCAAATTTATCATATGTTTTATTGATTTCCTCCATTCACAAAGGGTGCAATTTTTTATAGATATAAAACAAAACATTTTATTTATTATTATTATTATTATTATTATTATTATTATTATTATTATTATTATTATTATTATTATTATTATTATTATTATTATTATTATTATTATTATTATTATTATTATTATTATTATTATTATTATTATTATTATTATTATTATTATTATTATTATTATTATTATTATTATTGCAGGATGTGAGCATACGCCGGATAGAAACTTTATTTATTTTTATTGCGGCAGGATGTGAAAAAAGCAAACAGGCTGACTTTTTTAGTTGTATGAAAATTTGCTACAACCGCAATAATTATCAAACAAATTTTTGTTTTAAAATACAAGATATAATACGCATTGCGATTTTTGTCAGTTTAATTACCACAAATGTTGCTACTCGTGAGTTAACCCTGAATTACAAAAAGTTACTTGCACGTACGTGATTGGGCTTGACATGGTCATTCACAATGGACGTCAGTCTAATGCTGGTCCAACATGTAGTCAGAAAACACTTTCATGTCATGTATATGGCTTTAGTTACATTATTTTCGTAAGAAAAGACAAAAAAACGAGCACAATTTTTCTACATTTTGGCTGTCAGGGGTTAGATATTTGGCATCATATATAATGGATCACCTCAATTTGTAGGTCTTTATTTTCTTGTCATGTTATCTCTTTAATATTAAATTCAGGCATTACGTATTTTTATAAAGGCAGTCCCCGCGCTTTAAGGGAGTTAAACATATTGAAAGGACATGGTTTTTTCTGTAAGATCTGAATATTCACGCCGTTGTTCTTGCTATAATTTTCAAGTAAGTCGCTGCACGTTCGGCGACAGTAGATTGTCGAGTGATTGAAATCATCCCAGCAAAAAATATACGACAGTTGATTCGCAAGTGAAAACGGGACGTTGAGACAACGTTGTTTTAATGTTGGTCCTCCGTCTGCGACGCTGGCCCAGCATTAAGCCAACATTGGCTCACTGTCCCGTTTGGCTGGGAATGTGAAATGACTCCAGTGACTGGAGTGGATACAGTTCCCTATTTTGCCCTAATGATATTATAATATCACGCTGCATGCAAGTGGAATAGTGTGGTATTTATCCATCTAGACCCGCATGATTCCTCGAAGCATCATTTTGCATCCCACAAAACGGATTTAATTTACTAAAATTAAAGGTTTGACAAGAAAAAGGATGAAACTCTGTTAACCCTTTGCATGCTAATCACGACACTAGTCGTTTTTTATCCGTTTTATTTGCTGATTAAACTACTGTTATCGGGAATGAAATGACTGCTTAAACATCAAGATTAGTACATGTTTGGTCACAAATTTGCAACCACTTGTGGTTGTGTCTCGCTACCGCGATTCACAACCACAAGTACCTGAACATTTAAATCAATTTACTGAGCAGGATAAGTGTTAACAATATACGAGAATGTCTTGGCTTGTAATTGATTAAGATTTCAATATCAATTTCAGGGCTTAATGGGTTAAATAAGACAGTATTATCATATCAATTACTTAATTTTTAACACTATGCTCTGTCTCTTATCCAATCAGAGACATCTGTCATGAGATACTGGGTCACGTGCCTCTGTTTGCTGACCCGACCTTCGCCGATTTCTCGCAAGATATCGGCCTAGCCAGTCTTGGCGCCTCGGACGAATACGTGGAGAAACTGGCCACCGTAAGTGGACTTGTGTTATATAAAATAAATAAATAGGTGGGGCACAAGTCACGTGAGTCTCCACGGGCTTGGGGATTCGATCTCCAGAGACCATGTCACTCTCCTAAATATTAACTTACCGTGTCCTCACACATTAACGTGCATGCACTTATATTTCAAGATGCAACATGGCTTTGACGGCTTGAATATACCTATAAATGGAGCAATTCCCTCTTAATACTTGATAAGTTAACAAGTAAAAAAAATAATTCAGTTTATGTTTACGATCAACATATAAATATTTTATTTATTATTGACATATATTGGTATTGGTAAGAGTTTCTATAGGTCAATGCACAGCAAAAGTATTCTCACCTGCAGTATATGTCTTGATTTACGCAGTGTGTGCATATAGTAATTTTTAAATATAATTGCATGCACGTAGTATTCGAATAATAATGCATGCCCTTATAAATGAACAATAATATTTTCGGAACCATGCCTATAACAGTCGATTTTAACTTATAAGTTCATACACGCTTATGCACGAAGAAGCAGTACGCGCAATTAGTAGTATTGCTGCCAAACGCAATGAAATATATACTTACCCACACATGCTAAACTATTTACTGTGCACATATTTCAGTGTTATTGGTTCACTGTTGAATTTGGTCTTTGCCGCCAAGGAGGAAAACTGAAGGCTTTTGGGGCTGGTCTTCTGTCATCATTTGGCGAACTTGAGGTCAGTACATCTCACGCTATAACATTTCGAATTAATCACTTTAATGCACTTATATTGAACATAATAATGATAAGATAATTGTAAAATAATTGTAAGCCCTGATTCCGACTAAGATTATAATATTATACTTGATGACCAGGGGCTAGTGATAATTTAATTGGCTGTTTTCCATTCTTCTCTATGTTTTATCATTCTTGATAAATTTGTATTTTGTATTTGTTTATTTAATGCCTAAATGATATAGTAGGCTCTCCAAGAAAAATATATAGTTCTAGTTTTAGTGTAGCATGTGTAGTGAGCATTTGCAAAAGGTTCACAACACACGCTACATTAAAATACCGAAATCTTATTCAGTAAGAACATTAAAGAACTAGTTATACTCTGTAAAACTGCTTTGTGTCTGTTATCAGTATTGTTTGTCGGACAAGCCCGAAGTTCTACCGTTCGATCCCAGCAAAACAGGTGTCACTAAGTACCCTATTACTGAGTATCAGCCTACCTACTTCGTGACGGAAAGTTTTGACGATGCGAAGGAAAAACTAGCGTAAGTTAAAATTATTCGATTTATACACATAGTGGACGAAATTTTATTCACTGCAATCAATTCGAGCACACAGCACTGTTCATTCACTGTTGAACTGCTGGCTGGTATACTATATGCCCACTTCTGTTTTCTGCTTTTGAGTTATACCACCTGTTTCCCACATGTGTGGTACACATACGGATAAAAATATTAATAATGTCTATGCATAGACATAGGGTTCCAGTCTAGACATTTGCTATTAGCAACCTAATGCTAATATTAGGGCTCGAATGGTGTTGACAGTCATGTACGTAATTACAGCGAAGATTTACTGCTACTAGAGAACTGTAGGCCTACAAAATGTTTGAGCAAGGTCCACAATGACAATCAACGCCAACATGATCGTCTATGAAACACTACAACTCGTCTCAGGTTGATATCAAGATCGGGACATTGCACAACTGTGTGACTAGAGTGCGTTATATGATACATAGAACTGTTGTCATCAACAAATTGTGAGTATATATAGTCCTTTCTGGTGTTCCATAACGAGTGTCAGTTCATTCCACACAGTAATGATGGACATGAAAAATGTTAGAGAAAGATTGGAGAGAGCATGGCTCATCCAAACACAATGAGCCGTTATGGTCTGGCAATGCCTCAGCATCCACGGTGTTGGAAATTTAGTGGTCATTGAATGAAACCTCAACCAACAAATGTATATTGACATTTTGGAAACTTTTGTTTTCAAGCCAGTAGAACACAATCATGTTCGAGTAGAGAAAGTACCCCTTGTCGCAGAGTCATTGCAATGGAGGCTTGGTTCCACAATAGTGATATCCACAAGATGATATTCCCCCCACAGTATCCGGATGCAGGAACTATTAAAAATACTGGTGATGGATGGAAAGAATGTGTAGAAGAACTGGTGGCAGGGGTATTCCGAAGCTGGGGTACAATTCATCCTGCAGAAATCAGAACACTGTATTTGTCCAGGAGAACAGTCGCCAATATAATATCGAAACCAAAACACTGCGTTTGCTCTTTGTCCAGCAGAACAGCCGCCATTATTATATCATAGCATATGCTGCGATACAATGCAAGTGTTCAGCATTGCTTAAGTAGGCATCACTTTGGGGGTGAACAAGCTTGTTTAACAGCTTGAAAATGAAACCCTATAATTATGTTCCCTGTCCATCTTTTTGTGGTTGGGGCTCCGCCCGACCACCTTATTACCTAGGTCTAGTTCAGACACTTGTCCACTAGAGTGACGTCACTCCATTCACGAAACTCATGGACAGGTGCATTTCCTTCGTTAGTTTAGTTGGACCTTCGGCCTTTGTTTCGGGGGTCATTTCAAATTAACAAATACATTATAGAGCAACTTCACGTGGTTTCACATCTTACTCTAGTGATTTTTGAGATCCTTGAGGTTTTTGAGTCGTTGTCTACAGTACACACGTGCCCATATTTGAATATTTATTAGCTTGAAGAATGAGGTCAACAGTTATGTAGTCTTAGTAGCGGCGGTCGAGCCCACACTTACAGGTGTGGGTCGTGGATTGCTGTATAGTAGTCCTCTTCACTAATGCAACCTCTCAACTATGTGGTCCCTTTCTATGCATTCATATTTTTTGTATTTAAGCACCCATCACTAAAACATACCTTACTTATCCATGAAAATTGTAAAACATTATGCTTGCGGTATTTCTTGACGTGCGTGATAACTCAGATTATGTGTGCCTTCTTGTCACTGAAGAACCCTCTCCCCACCCAAACAGAAATCAGCAATCCCCTCTTCTTGCCGACACTTGTTATGTCAGCTGCTCAGCAGGAACTGAGGAGATTTGTGCATGCATAGGCTACATGTGCTCTGCTACTCATACACATCAAACCCGAGAAGTTGGTTCAATATTGGTTTATTGTTGTACATCCGCCTAATTTAAATGACAACTGAATGACAGCGGTGAGTGGCTGATCGTGTTATGTGACATGCTGAGCCACTCTTCCATTCTCTGAACACATAAGGCCTTTGGCCCTAGTTCCTTTATTTTGATTGCCATGTTTATTTATTGACCTGTACCATCCTGCAAAGACAAACAACCGCAACTGCTTATTTAAAAAGTAAGCAGTTCCTGCTTTTAGAATTTGCATAACTCTTTATGATCAATAGACCAACTTGGCCCACTATTCTCCAAGCCCGTTATTAAATGGGCCACCTCATTTTTATGGAATAAAACTGACTAATAATCGTTTTATACTGACGCATTGGATAACTACTACTTGAAACATTTTCCTGTATATTTTGTATATTAGTTATTTCAGCGTAGAAAATAACAAATTGAAATTGAAGGTGTTGTTGCCATTTTTTCAAATTAAATATATCGAGAAAGTTAGGATAAAACATTTTTTGTATTATCAACAAGGTGGCGGTATCTTTTTTATTTTAGTAAAACTACCCTCAATCAGAATCACTATGTTTACTTGATTGTTTTATATGCAGATCCTACGCCAGTACCATTCCTCGTAAGTTTGCTGTACGCTACAACGCGTACACGCAGAGTGTAGAGTGTCTGGATAATATCTCACAAATCAGCACATTTGCTGCAACCATCAAAAGTAAGTCACATTTCTTTGCTGTATGCATGATAGCAACATTTTGCGATACTCATAGCATTATGACCACTATTACATTACCTCTGTATCTGTATATGTATGTTACGTGGCAGTACGCACTATTGTGCTATCGCGCCACGGGTGCTATCGCACCACATTGTGGATTTTTTGGGGTCTCGCCGGATGGAAACTGCGCCTACGTCCATTGAGGTTCTTTTACGTCCAACTCCAGTTCAGTCAGACGAGCCATCTGATTTACATGATTCTCTGAGCCCCGCGACACGACATCGCTACACGCATGTCCTAGTGTATACATCACCTGGTGTGTGCCAGGTGGTCACCCACCCAATAATTTACCGGGGCCAGTGTTGCTCAACTTCAGTGATCGAGCCAACACCGATGAGCTAACGCCGTATTCCGTATATAATTATGAGGGTGGCATGCTTTTTTTATGACATTGACATAAAAAATAGGCTTTCGATTTGTAGGCCTACACCAGTCAAATGCGGAGAATATCAACACCTATGTACTTCAATTATTGAAACAATATATCCTTTTCAGGCGATTTAAACCTAGAATACTTCCTTGCAAAAAATATCTTATTAATATGTGTAAATAATGACTTGATAATTCTGCGTTGATGAAAATACAAAATATAATTTAACATCTCAATATTAAACATTATATTTTTTTTCTTCAAATATAGGTTGATAAGCGTCCGACCGTCCGCCCAGCACCAGTTAGCACTTCAAATAATTGGGTCAATTGCTTCACCTTTTATACACGCTCACTCTGCAAAACAATTTATGGCATTCCATTGGACTGTATTGTGGGTCGGTTATCATAGTGTTTATTATGTGATCTTGTTTTTTCTACAGGTGAGGCCGCGGTGTTGCAAGATGCCCTGAAGAAATTGTCAGTTGACTTCCTGTCTATGCCAAGCATGCCAAAGATTTGAGATACGCGGGATCTTGTTCCATTTAAAAAAAACATTCACCCAAGGCTGGTTTAAGGATGGCCCACTGTCTACGACGCTGGTCCAGCATTGAACCAATCTTGGATGGACGCCTCGTGTTTGCTGGGATTACATTTTGAAAAAAATCCGTTGTTTTAAACTGTGTTGTATGGGCCCATAGCATCACCTTGAATCGAGTCCCTTTCTTTGTCAAATAGGCCCATAATTCTAGTAACAAAAGACGTCGTATGTCCCATTTAAGGCCCTTTAATGTCCAGAGGACTGTGGTACAAGCGTAAATTCTGCACTCATAACAACATGAGGTTGGTCAATGAACAACAATAAATTATGCAATGTAACAGAATGAAGGAATTAAACATTGTTGAAGTTGCCCTGAAATTAAGATGATACTGCATTCTTTAGATCATGCAATAGCTTAGAAGACCTGATATAATTATATAAACCAGTCTGCTTACCTTAGTGATATGACGTCATATTATTGTAATATAATATATATATTATGGTTTTGGTGACCCTTCCCAACGTCCGCAAAAAACTGCAGGCCGTGTTTCACAGAAACATGTTTCTGATTTATATTATTTACCGTATCTAATATTATTATCACATTTCCTAAGCAGTTATCTAACTACCATTGAACAATACAGACATTTGCACATATTATCCTATCCGTTTTTGTCTTTGCAGTATGCCATGTATGAATATTTTCGCTAAATCATCTTGTCCACTTGAGTACTTGTATTATATATTTTTATAACATTTTGTGTATATTTCATATTCCGTGAGTATTTGTTTATCATTATTTGACATTGCTCAACGTTTAGGAACAAAATGGTGACATTTTACTATGATTTAAATATAGTACATTTTCAACATATGAGGATGAATGTTTTTTATTTGAGCTAGATTTTATATTTACTTAGTTCAAAATATTAGATATATTTAATTTAGGTGTGTCTGAAGCTGCTGCTCGCAGTAAAGTTTAAATTTCTGAATTTATCAAAGTGAGGCTTTTTAAAACATGTGAATTGAGTTTTAAAATGGTACATCGTATCATATCATATATATCATATGGAGGATTATATACATATACTAGTATATATTTCAATAATTATTCAACAATTACACACACTAAATTATGAATAATTTGAACAATATAACGAATGATGTATTTTTTAACCTTTTTGCTGCTGGGACCGCATCTATGCATCCAGCATATCTTGAACGAAATAAAATATAACTTAAGTGGTTTAAATAGTTTGTGGTAGATGCTCAGTTATTCGAATAATTCAATTTGAGAGATTTCTATTCATCATAAATATATTTATTTTTCGTCATGTAAAGCTGGAAATTGCGTTAGCAATTCCAGCTTCATATGAACAAAAAATGGTAACAAACAATTCAGCAGGACAAGGGTTAACCCTTCTCCTGCTGATCATGACTGGTTTGGTCGACTGTTTTATCAGTCGACCCAATTATTGGGAATGAAATGTGTGTCAACAAACAAGATATTTGGCCTCAAATTAAGCAAACATGAGTAATTCTCAACCACCTGAAGTTGTGGGTCGCGGTAGCGAGGCACAACTTCAAGAGGTTGAAAATTTTAATAAATCGACATAGCAGGATAAGGGTTACGTTATAATAGACTTGAAATATAATGATGTCGGATTAATTAATCTTTATTGTGTAATTACTGTATCTGTATGATGCATGGGACTTTTTCGTTTCATTTCATTGAACTTACATTTTGTCATTAACCACTTAATGTGTCCCATACGGCTCTTATACATACTGGCCAGAAAAGGCAAAAAGCAGTAACTCCTCACTTGTATGTACGAAGTTACTGCTGTTTGTTCTATATAGCAGGGTACTCAAGACCACTTAATGTACTTGCATTGTTTGTATTTATATTTTCATCGCTGGAAACCACCGTGAATCAAGTGTTTATAATACGTCGTAATTTGTTCGTATGTATATATATTGCGATTAATATGAACTCTCAGCAAATAAAAGTTAAATATTGCTATAATTTGTACTTGACCATTATTTATATTTATATTTTACACTACAATATTATATCATATTCGTATGATAAAATTCCGTAGGGGCCTACAATCAACTCCATAGAGAAGGAACGATGCCTTGTATCAGCGCTCATTTCGCATCACATTATTATTAAAAATCGACAGTATATTGAAATGACAAAGCAATCATCACAGTGATTATCAACCCTTTCAGCGCGGTGATCGACATTAGACTTCGGAATCTGGCGTCTACAGATTTCAGAATCTGTAAGAGTAAACTATTTATAATGGGTGTAAAGCTAACCCAGAACATAGGTAGTCGAATTAGGCGGAAGGAGATAACTAAGACATTTATGATAATTTCACATTGAAAAAAACAACACTTTTCTTGAATTATATAAAAATATTTCAGCGCATTAAGGGTTAAAGGGCCGTGTTTGTCACTTTATAAAGTAGCCGATACGGCCCTTTATCACGAAGGTTGCGGAATGACGCAGTAACAATTTACAGCTCATCAAAGTGCAGCTGTTGGATCGATTTTTAGGACACCCCGAGCAACAAATCTCGGGCCAAACATCTAATGCTTATATCAAATGTCACGCAATACAGACCCGACATTTGATAGGTATTTGTTCAGTGACAGAAACACTTGAGTCAGTGTCAATTGGTAAGAAAGTCATCATAATCACCAAATTGTGTAACTTATATCCAGACTACACGAGGCCATTATTTATGTTGTTTTTTACTTGGAAAGTAGAAAAGCATGACCCCTTTTTACATATTTTTTCGAACAACAAAGTGGTAGCTTTACTCTTGGTCGATTTTAATATGTGCACATACACATGAGTTAAGCGTCCTGTGGTAATGAATGAACTAAACAACGAATGAAATAATGAACGAACAAACGAGTGAATGCATGAATGAATGAATGAATGAATGAATGAATGAATGAATGAATGAATGAATGAATGAATGAATGAATGAATGAATGAATGGATGGATGGATGGATGGATGGATGGATGGATGGATGGATGGATGGATGGATGGATGGATGGATGGATGGATGGATGGATGGATGGATGGATGGATGGATGGATGGAAGGACGGACGGGCGAGCGAGCGAGCGAGCGAGCGAGCGAGCGAACGAACGAACGAACGAACGAACGAACGAACGAACGAACGAATGAACGAATGAATGAATGAATGAATGAATGAATGAATGAATGAATGAATGAATGAATGAATTAGTGAGTGAGATAGTGAATGAGTGAATGAGTAAGTGACTGAATGAACGAATACATGAATGAATGAATGAACGAGTTTGCAAGTAATCTGCCGTGCAAAAACAAAAGGCAGTATCTGCTTAGTTTGCAAGTGAGCAGATGCTACCTTTTAGCAGTGCTGTTGCGAACCTTGTGAGTCACTAGAAGAAGAGAGGGGAACGTTCGCTAGATGGTACCACTACACAACCGTCGCGTGATTTCAGAACGGATATTATAATAATGAAAACTTCTTCATACATAATGTTGATAATAATGTTCCTACCAAATAAATTGAAAAGTTTATTTATCTGAAAATTATTTGAAATAACACTTTGCTCAGGAGATTATTTAAAGTAACTGGCCATAATAAATTATTGATAAATATTCAAAGACAACTTTTGGCTCTGAAAGAGAAGCAACTAAAGCAATAAATAGACGTTGTAATTTATATTTCATATGGGTTTTATGTTTGAGTGATTGGAGAAGAAACATATTCAAGTATATATGATTACATCATGATTATGTTATGTTATGTTATGTTATGTTATGTTATGTTATGTTATGTTATGTTATGTTATGTTATGTTATGTTATGTTATGCTATGTTATGTTATGTTATGTTATGTTATGTTATGTTATGTTATGTTATGTTGTGCCGTGCCGTGCCGTGCCGTGTCGTGTCGTGTCGTGTCGTGTCGTGTCATGTCATGTCATGTCATGTCATGTCATGTCATGTTATGTTATGTTATGTTATGTTATGTTATGTTATGTTATGTTATGTTATGTTATGTTATGTCATGTCATGTCATGTTATGTTATGTTATGTTATGTTATGTTATGTTATGTTATGTTATGTTATGTTATGTTATGTTATGTTATGTTATGTTAGGGGTAACTACTTATAATACATTAGTGATGAACATTCAAATCTGGACCGGGAAGAAAAAAAATAATGCAACAATTACATGATATAACTTGCAAATTTATTCTTCATTTTTCTTGACAATTGTCCTTTCTGAAGGACAAATAAAAAAGGCTATAGCCATGGCTAGCACTTTAACCATTGAAGCGCTAAATATTTTTATATAAACCATGGAGACAAATATTCTTACAGTGCGGGGATCGACGTCAGAATCTGACGTCTACAGACGTCATATTCTGACGTCTAAAATCTATCCCCGCGTTGTAAGGGTGAAAGGGTTAACCGAGTAGTGTAAGTGATATTTTCACCCATTTGAAGTTGCCTATCACAAACATGACCCACGGTCGGTGACAATTATTTAGATTTAGAGTCCAAGCATTTTTTATCTAAAAACCCAACATTCGAAGGGTGCCTATAAACGTGAATGCTCAAAGGGCTGATAACAAGAGTTAGTATGTAATACACCTCAAAAAATATGTATTCTCCTTGACAATGAAATTGATGTACTAATACTTCAGGACAAAGTTTTCAAAAAAATGGTCGCTCATTATATTTTTTTTATCAAGTGTCCTGTATTGCTGATCTGTAAAGCGTTCAGAAAGTATATATTTTGACATTCTGTGCAAAATTATCAGTACTTGAATCCATACATGTTTAGCCCATAGTGAGAATAAATAATTAGACACATGTGTTGGGAGGATCGAAAAGACTTCTCGATGATCATCGCTGCTCGGATGAAACAATCAGATCAGATCAGAGCACATTGCATCATGAGTGCATCCCGTTTTTTTACATGTATAGTGTATGCACAACACCACATGTACAAACTCTTAGTCACAAACAAATTAGAGGCCATGTGGATTGGACGTAACTTGTTCAGTGAGAAAATCGCACAGGCTATAATTTAAGTTACTGTCAAAGACATATCAGAAGAGTCCTCGGTTTCAGCAAGGGTGCTGTACACAAAAATGTAAACAATTATACAGACAAATGGGATATTGATAAGCCTGTTAGAGGGAATCCAGTGTCAGAATTGATCACAGAGAAGCTGCTATCACACAGTGGTTTGAAAACCAGGAGATCCAGGTTTTTCACTAGCATCTAATTAGTCCAGATATTATTCTTATAAAGTCTATATTGGCTGATGTGATGAGAGAGCTCAGTCACAACCCTCCGACAACTTTACGAGAGCTCCGAATGAGGGTCCAACAGATCTGGAATGATATACCCAAGGATCCCCTGGATCGACTATGTGACGGAATGACCCGTCGCGTCGATGCCTTAATGAGAACAAGAGGATATTCAACCAAATAATTAACGTTCAGTAAATTATCTTATTCACAGTCAAATTTAAGAATAATTGAGACATTTTCGACAGTGCAGCAGTGATTTAAAAACATTGTTTTAACGAAATAGTGAAGCGCACAGAGCATTGTCTGTGCGCTATGTAAGAAATCACCATTAATATTATTTCTAAAGTGGATGATAATGAGGTGTCAAAAACGTTTTGTTGCTATTTTTGTTAGTCAAGTTTACGCAGGAGGATAGTGTGAGAGTTCACATTTTGTTTCTACATTTCCACCGGGATGCCATCCCCACAACATAATTTTCTTAAAAATAATTAAAATATCCTGTTTTTTCTATCAGTTTTGCTGACATATTTTTTAAAACAAATTGATAATTTTCCCAGATTTTCTTGCACAATAATGTTAAAGGAGACCTGTTACATACTGTTGCCAAATTTCAAGCAAAAAGATACATAATTGACATAGTAAATCAAAATTGATCATGGCTATTGGCAACTGCAGTATGTATAATGCGTGTGGTTGATCCATATTTTTCGAGGGTCGTGTAGTAGTCTAGTCATTAAAGGCTCAGGTTCAACAAAACTACTTCGAAAGGTTTTTTAGCAAATTTGAAATCATTAGGACATGTATTTTAGAGAGAAAAAACATTACCAAAAAATTCCTTGGGAAAGTGACTAAATTACCTTTTTTCAAAATGGCCGCCGATATCACATAGTAAATCTTATTTTCTGCATTATCTTCACTTTCAATCATGTTAGAAATAACTTTTTGATTAGACAATATGATTAGACAATACATATGTTTTAATTAGCACAAAAATGTTACATTTGTTGAGCTAAAATCCAAAATGGCCGCCATTTATTACGTTTCTGACATAATATATGCACATGAACCTGTGGTGCACCCTGGTGAGATGATCATGAACTGTTCATGAATTATTCATGAATAGTTCATGAATGTTCGTGAACAAAAAACTATGAACGTTCATGAACGTTCATCAACGTTTTCATGAACGGTTCATGAATATTCTTGAACAACAAATGAGACTTTCATGAAAGTTCATGAGTTCATGAACTTATTCTGTTCATGAACTCACACTTTGTTCATGAACATGGGTTGTTCATGAACTGTCATGAACTCAGATAATTCATGAACCAGGGCTAGTTCATGAACAACCATGAACTCAAAAAAATTATGAACCAGATAGTTAATGAACATTCATGAACGTTCCTTAAATGTGTTCATGAACTATTCATGAATGTTCCTGAACAACAAATGAGACATTCATGAATGCATGAACTGTCAACCTAGTTCATGAACGGCCATAAACTCTAATAATTCATGAACCAGATAGTCAATAACCTTTCATGAACGTTCATTATATGTGTTCATGAACTATTCACGAATGTTCCTGAACAACAAATGAGACGTTCATGAAATTCATGAATTGTCAACCTGAAGGTTCGAGCCTGATATTCATGAAATTGAGGTTGTTAATGAACAACCAAGAACTCAGGTGGTTCTATAAAGAACCATATATAAGCCAGCAACACTTAAACTAAGTTCATGAGCATCCCAAACTAAGTTCGTGTTGATGTTAATGAATGTTCACGAATTGTTCATGGAAATTCATTCACTTTCAAGTCTAAGTCTTTTGACCTGTAAAATACATATAGTATTTTGATTGAGAATTATATTTTTCTGAGGTTACCTTTTACATAAACACAACAAGCTAATTAGGCTTTATTTTGTTAATTAAAAAAAAGATCTCCCCTCTCACAGTATTACACAGAACTGAACAGAAAACTGAGAAACTAATTATTTTAAAATATATGTATTATGTGGTTGATACTCAAACTTAGAAAGGCACAATTTGCTAATTAATTAGTTAATTAGCCATTGCGTAGTTGACACCATACTCGCCAGGGTAATTAGGCTGTCATTCACCGCAGTTCATGAACTTTCATGAACAAACCATGAACTAAACTGAGATTTAGAGCTCATAACAATTCATCACAGTTCATGAAACTGTCCCTCATGAACTTTCATGAACTAACCATGAACCGAACTAGGACTTATCAAGTTCATAATAATTCATCGAAGTTCATGAAAATCTCTCATGAACTTTCATGAACGAAATAATGAGACTAATCAAGTTCATAACAATTCATAACAGTTCATGAAACAGTCCCTCGTGAACTTTCATGAACTAGTCATGAACCGAATTAAGACTTATAAAGCTCATAATAATTCATCAAAGTTCATGAAACTCTCTCATGAACTTTCATGACATTAGCTATGAACTGAATTGATCTTACCAAATTCATAAAAAATCATGACTGTTCATGAAACTCTCCATATGAACTTCATGAACTAATTCATGAACAACATTAGCTCATCAAGTGTTCATCAATATTCATGATTTGTCATGAACTGTTTTGATGAACAGTTCATGAACACAGTTCATAAACTGGCTTGATGGACCATTGATGAATGTTCATAAATGTTCATCTCACCGGGGTGTCAAGCTGCTCAAGATAGTTTTTTCAGCAGGAGAAATATGGCTCAGTGTGACATTAGAACATAATCATTGGCATCGTGACTTAATAAATTCTAGATAACTTGTCGCTCCCATTTGTCCGCTCAGAAGCTTTCTCGTTACTTATCACGTAGACACGTATGGTGTTTTTACAATGGAGAAGATTTATTGGTCCTAATTAGGGGGAGATCAATAAGGCTAATTAGGGCAAAAAAAATATTTTATCAGTGGCTGACACCAGTTTGTTAGTGGGCAAGATCACCTTTGTAGTGGCTAGGATAAATTTTAAAGTGGATGTGATTACTTCTTCAGTGGCCAATATAACTTTTGTGGTGGCTGAGATAACTTTTAATGTCGCTGTGCTCACTTGGCCAAGATCACTATGTAGTGGCCTTAATAACTTTATCAGTGACTCACACCAGTTTGTTAGTGGCCAGGATCACCTTTGTAGTGAGATAACTTTTAAAGTGACTGTGATCACTTCTTCAGTGGCCAATATAACTTTTTTTTGTGGCTGAGATAACAATTAAAGTTACTATGATCACTTCTTCAGTGGCCAAGATCATCTTTGTAGTGGCTGAGATAACTTTTAAAGTGAATGTGATCACTTCTTTATTGGCTCGAGCACCCTCCTTAATTTCCATAGTGGTAATTTTCCAACCAATAAGTTTATATACAATTAATCCACCAGTGTCCGACATGTTGGTTCCAGCCCCATCCACACCTAAATATATACCCCTTCCGATTTAAAGGGCTGGTATCTGGGATGCACCATTGGCGCCATTAACAGATTAAAGACTCAGATTAGACAATGAACTGGGCAAAACAGGGTGTTCTATTCAAATAACCTCTGTGCAAGACTGTTCAGTTCCAATGTACTTATTTTTATCGCACTGCTCGCTTATGGAACACTTTACCTTTTGTTATCCGAGGTGGTAGTATTTGTATATATTTTGTGTCTCAAACTACCTGTGCAATTTGAATCGGCTGTGAGACGGCTATTTGAGCTGTCACCAGCCACGCATGACTAGGGACGGAGGGCTCCGTTGTCGATACTCATGTGTTGGCAGCTGACGAACCGCCCCGCCTAACTTATACTAGTGTATTGAATATATATCTATACATCTAGCACAAATGGCACCTTAAGTGATCGACCTATGAACGATAATCTAAGAATGTTGCATTGTGTTGTCTGCCTGGCTCGAATTTAGGCCGGAGATAGTCTCTGATACTGTTCATAGCAGACCGATATCACTCTACATGATCTGTTTAATTTTTAGGTTTAGTGATTTTTCAGTCGCCTTTGAATTTCAAAGATCTCTATTCAACTGATTTACTCCTTGAGTTTGGGATTGTTTTTCCTCCAGTCTAATATTGCATATGTGGTATTACTCAGCATTTTTCGGCTGCGCGACGGCTATATGAGCTGACGTCAGTAGATGCATTCTAGGTTTATAGTATTACTTTTATTTAGGGATGTATATAGGCCCATGTTAAAATTAAGAGTGTCATTAGTTTTTACTATTTTTCCTTTACACATACCCTTGTTGTCTGTCCTTTTTATATAATAAACAACTAAAGGATTTAGAGGTTTTAATTAGGTTTCTACGCTTTCCAGAGTGTCCTTTTTTGCTACACTGTGTAGAGCCCAATGTAGCTATTTTATCTCTGGTTTCGGTGCGGGGAACAGATGACAGACAATTGTCGGTTATTTTATTTTATGTGTACATATCGCGAAATTTATAATCTATACTATGTATGTACATTTTTAAATAGCATGTACACAAAAGCATTGCTATTTTAAACACTGGATATGATGCTGCCTTACATGATATGGTTGACAGGCATTGTAGAGGTCGTGTCGACCTGTTCCCGTCAACCAAAGTTAATAACATGTTCAAAAAAATACCCAATTAACAATAATGATAATGTACACATAGCCCCTATGTCGCGACAGAAGCAAATCTTTACAATGCAAATCTTTAAACTTTGACCATTCAGAGCACCTAAAAGTAGGAATTTGTTGCGAATGGTTTTCTTTCTCCTGTCCACCCTTAATTAGTGTGAGATAGAGATATTTTTCAAACATTCGTTATTTTTTTTTTTGAAAAGAAAAACAGTAAAATATATCAACTTTGTGTTAGTCTTGGCCAATAATTGAAACGTTGAGCGAAACTTGAAACAACGTTATGGAGAATGATTATGCTAAGATTCATGATAATTATCATAGAATACCTTGAAACAACGTTGTTCCAAAGTAGATATGCTAAGATTGATAGTAATTATAATAGACTATCCTACCCTATGATAATTATAACACACCACAAGCACAATCCACAGTAGGCTATGGGAATCGCTTGAAACGGACAACGGCTTAGAGTTGGACGTGCTGCCCTCTCAAGCACTTGGCGTTGCATAAAATAAAATAATAAGGACCACGGTATAAAGATTATTCCTCAATTACCATGATTCTTTCACCTGGGTGATGGCGAATTTATTTTCAAGAGATATCATCTCTGAGACTCAGTCTTGAGAGCAAATGGATAAAAAACAGGGTCGCTTTTTCAATTTCCAAAATTTAATATAGCCACTGACACGATACAGCTGGGAATCAACAGGGTTTTTTTTACCAGAGACGGAATCCAGAATAAGAGTTGAAAATTGACAGTAAAGTTGTTTTTAAAAATGTAGAACTACAACCTATACTAACACAAATATCTGATATAGGCCTAACTGATGATGAACTGAAAAATAACATTTGCATTAAAAAATATATTATGCCATAGGGTAGTGGCAAATTAACAAGGGTGAAATAAAAATAGATATTTTAGGAATTTTAAGTGATAATAAGTAAACGTTGTAAGCATTTTAATGGTCCACAACTTTTTTCAATGACATGTTATTACTTTTAATAGATGATTCTTGCATAATTAGGCCGTACATAATTGCATACTCGGCATTCCACAAACAAGATTAGGCTCCCTACATAATTATTATCACAATGAGGGTGATCCAACGTTTGATTAATATTATTGCTGCTCCACCGTCTGCTACGCTGGCCCATCTTCCTGACAGCCAGGCTCGCTGCTCTCGAGGTCGCAGTCCGAGCATTGCTGAATCAGTGTTATCATCCACCTATTGGGGTAGGAAGGATGATATAGATATTGAATATTCATTAATTTTTCAACCAAATGCCAACCTAATGTTGGCCCACTGTCTGCGACATTGGCTCAACATTAATCCAACCCTGCCGCATGGAACGTCTCGTGTCTGGTGAGATGTGGTGGGAGCTGTCTGTGATACTTCCTGTGGGATTCTGGGCCACCAGACATGTGCTGCTTAATGCAGGGCCGGTGTCGTATACAGTGGCCCTGCATTAAAGCAGCACTCATGCCAGAGGTCAAACTTGGGTCAAACAGAAAAAATCTTTCTTGAAAGTCCCCACTCCAATATATGGTTTTGACACTGATTCAGCAAGGCCTCGGTCTATGACCTCGAGAGAAGCGAGCCTTGTGTGGGAAGATGCGCTGGCCAAACATTAACGCAGCATTGGATCGACAGCTGTTTATTTTTATCTAGCTCATTTAATATGCCTAGTAGTTCGCACTCGCTATTAAATGAGCTAATGATCATGTTTACGTTTCTTTCCATTGTGTGGTTGTGTTACCTTAAATAGTTTGACTAGAGTAGGCTAGGTTAATCTGTCATTAAGTTAAAACTGACATTTCAGCCAGTATCTCATATCTTCGTTTTACAGCAAAGATACCACGAAATCGCACAATTTGATGTTTATTTTTTCAAAATTTTGCGGAGGCCTGCCCCCTATAGGTCCCTACTGTTGAATGGTTTCTTTGAAATCTGAGCCCCCCCCCCCTTAATTTATTTCTGGATACGCCACTGATAATTTTCAAAGTGGCTGTGATCACTTCTTCAGTAGCCAAGATAACTTTTGTAGTGCGTGATATTATTATCAACTGCGCATTCACCAGATGTCGCTCAAGTGTGCGTTTAATTTAACAGTACATGCTAACTTGCTGATAGCATATTTTTTCAATGTCAAACACAAACCGTCAGTTCAAATTATCTTGCTATATGTTAATTGTTTACCATTTAGACGCCAAATGATTCAATCAACATTTTCACTCACCAATTAGTTGTATTCATATCAAATCAGTTCTACTCATATCTTTGGGGCCTAATATTAGGCATTACAGCTGATTAAACACATCTTTCAGAAGATACTTTACTAGAAAGGATTAAAAACACTAGTTGTCGTGTTTGACACCTAAAGTGTTAATGATCCGATGACATACTAATCTTATCGATAATGCTTTTACCGATGGTTTCATTACTAAACGTTACACCAGATGAGTGAATATTGCTTTACGCTGCTTTCGATTTAATTTTGTGGGTAGCCTCCGCGACCGAGAGGTCGCATGCTCGGCCTCAGAACGCCAGGGCGCAAATTTCTAATCCTGTGTCTGAAGGGTGACGTGTCACTTCATTCTTCTCACTATTCTCAGGAGGTTCTCCTGCCCAGTTTAGTTCTATACGTGCACAAAGTTGGCCTAAAATCCCATTAATTTCATTTCATTTTACGTTGCTTTCTGCACAATCATGGCAATATCGCGACATTACACCAAGTTTGCAGATACTACTTTAGATTATCTTACTGTTAATTTGTTTTCTATTAAAAAAAAATTAAATAGTAATTAAAGTATCACCATCATCACTGATTTTTTCAAAATTTGTTATCAGCATTGGTTGAAGGAAACATGTCAAGACGACCTCTACTGTACGTAATAGAAGTGGATTAAAATGGTTGATAATGTAAAAAACTACGGTTCACCAGTATTTCGTGTAATACAAAGTACTTACTGCTAGATATGACCATGGTCTTAAAGTATGTGGGTCATCATGATTCACCGAGTAAACATTGTGGGCGCACAAAGTAATACGCACACAAAATATGAGGTAAGGTTCTCCACAAGTAAATATTATGGTTCAGTGAAGCGGAACGACCCATCTGCTTTAATTTATATGACGAAGTTAATGGTGAAAGTTTACTAAAAGATAAATTAATTGTCCTTCAATATCCAATTATTTCTCGGGATGACCGCACACGTTACAAAACAAACCCCCTCCTAGCATACAGACGTTTTGTTGTTAACTGAGCTCTTCACTTGCACTCGAGTGTAGCTCACCTGGATGGTGAGTCGGTGTGTACGAGTGAACCTACAGTGGCGATAAGCTTGACGGATGAGCCCCGAGTTCACGTTAACTTTCAGGAGCGTTCGGGTCAGAGTCAATAAATAAATCCCGTTCACGCGGGGCGCATCCCGGCAAACAAGATACATGGATCCGATGCTGGCTTAATGCTGCCCAGCATTAAACCATCATTGGATCAGTGTCTCGTGTTTGCCGGGATCAGACAGCGAGAGTGAATGTCTGGATATGTGGACAAGTAGAATTCGCTTGCATTTCAGTGTGATTGATGAATGATCTGTGATTATAAATGAAATGAATCGGACTTTAGGCCACCTTTGTGCACATATAGGCTAAACTGGGCCAGGAGAACCTCCTGATAATGGTGAGATGATTGAGATGACACTGTCCTCTAGACACAGAGTTCAAAATTCGAGCACTGGCGGTCTGAAGCCGGTCACAGAGCCTCCCCACAATACTGACTTTCACACGTGGATGGGGAAGAAACAAGAAATGTTTCTTTCAAACCGCCGAGACCTGGAACCGAACCCTGAACTCTGGCGTGAAAGGCAGCGGTGATAACCACTACCCTAGGGCCCCGCCCGATCTGTCATTATACGTACAATCCGAGGAAATATATGGCCCGTGCCAGACAGGAAAATCCGAAGCCGGGACAACCCCCTTCTCTTTTTGCGCGGATATTTCGCGGGAGTGTTTGAGAGCATTCTCGCTGCTATGGCTACGCTAGCAATATAGCTAGCAGCGCGTATAGAAGCGTCGTCATACGTATTTTGAACATATCATTGTCGATTAAATGATCATTATCGATTCAAAACATCACGTTTGGATTTATTTTTTTATATATTAAACTTAGATATTTATTTTTAAATTTCAAATATGTCAGTCACTGTAATTTTAGAATGGTGACAGCAATCAAGAGCTCATTATGAATGAGAACTGTTCGTGATAAAATTTCTTGTTTATATAAAAGGGACACTCACTGCCAACGTCGCCTGGAAAGTAAAGTGTGTGGATGGCGTATTATAACCTTCTCATGCTGCATGCTTAAAAGTTTAATTTGATCTTGACACGTTCACATAAAACTACCTACATATCAAAACAAGTGTTGCAAAGAATGGACTTGGCATACAGAAAAGCATAAGAATCCAGGTGTCACAAAATAAATTTGAATAAACGGTTCAAAAGTAATATTTATAATACAACTCACACATGAAGTGCAGAGGACTAATAATTTATAAAATTTACATGTTTTTAACATTCATTCAAAGTTGATTAAAATCATAGTATCTCCATATTCCAGTAGCCAAATTGACATTTTATGCTCGACCTTGCAAAAATCATGCCCCCCCCCCCCCCAAGCAGATTATGGTGATTTTGACAGAAGAAGTTGTGTACATTCAGGATCCGCGTCATGCCGTGCTGACAACACTGAGCATTTTTGTAAATTCAAGATGGCGTCCAAGATGACCGCCAGCTTACCGCAAATAATTGAAAATTACATAAGATATTGAGTTTTCAAAATATTTTTTAATGTAATACCTCTAGACATGGGTATTTTTACCACTTGAGAAGATGGGATAGATTTGGGGGTGTATATATTATCCACAAACATATTTACTTCGAGATTTTTTTAATATGGCTTGTGTTGGCAAATTGTTCAGTTTGAACACGTTATCTTGAATTTACAAAAACGCCCAATGATGCCAGCAGGGCATACTCCGGATTCTAAATCTACAAGATTTGCTCTAGCAAAATCAGTCAAAACCTGTTTGGGGGGTATTTTTGCAAGGTTTAGCTGTTGGATACCGAAGTATAGAAACCAGGAGGGTATTTTTGCAAGGTTCAACTGTTTGCCACTGAGCTATATAGACAAGGCGGATTTTCAGAAAACTGTACACCCTGATGCATTTTTTAGTAGAAGCCATTGCAAAACGGTTCTAGCATGATTAGGGTGTGCTGCATCCGAAAATCGGTGTTACCAAGCTGAAAAAATCGTCCCACGGGGTCCAATTTAGCCTATTTCCAAGATGGCCGCCATAAGCATGTTTGCCATGAGTAATTTAATCATTATCATCTGGATTATTTTTAAATTGCTAAATTCACTATGAAACACTAAAATGTCAGCTTGGTAACAGGCATTTTCAGATTCAGCACACCCTAATTATGCTAGAACCGTTTTGCAATTGCTTCTACTAAAAAATGCATCCAATTTTTTTCTAGGCCTTCTTTCGAAATATACAACTAGTCTAATAGAAAAATACTAGTTTATGACACATTACTCTGTCCGTCATCATCCCCTGGGGACTAACCACTCAGTTACGCAACGCAATGACACGGAATTAGTAGCCAATTAATTAATTATTAACTAACTATTCAAAGCTATAACTTGCAAGTTAAATGATGAGATGCAAAAAAGAAACCTTATAGAATACAGTGTTATATAATAACTGGTATATTATGATTGGTCTGTATGGGAGGTGAATGTGATTGATACTGTTGAAAATTAGTTAAATAAATGAAGCCTAATTTACACGATCTGTTTGCATAACACCACTGTAAGAAAAATATATTTCATTAAATCTATATATATAGATAGATAGTGACGCACACCAGAACAGAACATATACCATGCTGTCAAAATAATAATATTAAACTCGATAGTATATAACACATGACACCTGTTAGAATGTAGACATAGCTCTGGGCATAAAGTAGGCATTAGCCGACATATCATGGGATGGGCAGTGGTGGATTCAGCAATTGAAGCCAGTTTGGTTGCTATAATTTCTAATACCACCACAGCTGGCTGAGTCATCTTCTTATGTGCTTTACAGGGGTCCGGGGTCATGCTCCTCTAGAAAAATGTCAAAATCTAACGCTCCATCTGGATCAGCTACTGATGGGTTGCATAATTCGATTGGGCTGATAATCATATTCTTCTGGAGATTATATACCAAGGAGAGCAATATGGGCACAGCGCAGACCCTGATAAACTTTTTCGGGTAAGTCATCTTTTGTGGGTGTTTTCTTAAGATCTTAATGATGACATTACTCAAATCAACAAAGTTAACTGATGAAGATATAAACATATTTGCTATGAAATGTCCGCTTCATCTTGCCTAAGAAATAGCATATGAGTAAAGTTAAAGGTGTAGTCAACTGTCAAAATTCGCAGGACAAGGGTCCCCCAGAAGGCAATAGTGCCCGTGGGTAAGCCGAGGCCCTATTCCATAATAATACTAAATATGCGTTTCATACCCAAAGCCTCATTAAGAGCAAGTTCTCAAATCACAGCAAGTTCATATATACTTGAGCGACATCTATGAGTTAATAATTCAAAGCCCTTGTCTTTTGCCCCTACTTGGTCGCCTACTTGCAAACAAACTGACTGTATTACTGCTGGGATTTGGAAACTGCTTGACCCCCAATTTTGTATTGTCACCCAGTAAACACAAAACATTTGTATGACTTTATGCAATGTTGGACCAACGTCAAAGACGTTGGGCCGACATTGCATAAATGTCATAGAAATGTCTTGCGTTTGCTGGGCAGGAGGACTTTCTCTCAAACATTGTACATTTATCTAATGTTGGTTCAATGTTGGGCCAGCGTTGCAGACGTTGGCCTAACAATAAAACAGCATTGGATCAATGTCTCGTTTGAGTAGTATCTTGTAATCAGTTCAGTAGCTATATTAATGCCGTCAATCTGTACTCAATAGGCTACTGTTGGCCTACACTTTACCGTCCCAGGCATGCGCGTTTTGAAGCTGAATGATTCTTTAACAGATCTGTGCCACGATATGCCATTAATGTATCAGTAGTATACATTATGTCAATAGATCTACATGCATATATGGTAAAGTACTATAGTGTACAAAAATGATATCATAGAGCCACAAAGTTGTTACAATTTAATGTTAAAGCTGCATAACTGTTTTGCTTATTTCGACCGAAATATCCTAAAATGTTCAACGCAATCATTCATATATTTTTAAAGGCTTTATAAATGGACAAAATCGATGTAAATGTAGCTGGATTAGATCACGACGCGATCCACCATCAAGTTATATGGTGTGGTAAATCGGTCCGTCTGTGTACAATATGTAGACGTAGACGATGGCCCCGAATTAGTTTGACATCAGACCAATGCCTCGTGTTGGCTGCGATGCCAAGCTCACAGAAACCACAGGTTGGTGTCCTAAGACTACATGTAGGTCAGCCCCTATGATAACTTAGCAGGCCCGACTCACTGACCCATTGATGGCTCAATGTTGATCCAGCTTCTACGACGCTGGTACAACATTGACCCATCAATGTTTGAATGCCTCTTGTTTGCTGGGAACTCAGCTACCAGTACCGTAAAGGCTGCTTTTTTTACAATTATTTTATTTTACGGCATTTCGCCATTTATATAACTGTATGTGATGACTAACGATGGAATAAAATAGTCTGATATTTTCGAATAGCATTGTCACTGTAGATTGTGTTTCTCTGGTCAATAAAAATTCACTTTGAATTCACTCATAGCATTGTCACTATATTTTGAAATGCCTGTGAGGTATCAAATAAAAAACTGCACGAAAAAAAGATGATTTACATGAATTACATCACTGAATTTGGTGTAATTCGGACTGCAATTTCCCACGGTTGGAGGAGAGCGTCTTAATGGCGGGCCAAAGGCTTAGATGCTGGTCCACACTTAAAAGCACCATACTAAAACTTAGGTCCTATTTTTCAAGTGAGTGACATTCTCAATACCGGTACCGAAATTAAACATGACATTATATGCAGATATGACTCATATCACAAAAAGTAATAACTTCTAGATATGTCTAACTGACATAAGACAATACACTTTGTACTGTGAAATGTATCTATGATCACTTAAAAAATAAGAATAATTTTAAAAGTCTTCCACTCTATTTTCAATGATGACCGTTATCTGCCACTTGGTACTTATACTGTCTTGGTTATACAGACAATTTGTCTTACTCCGCTGTGATCAGGTCTTTGTTTTGGTGGGGCAACAATATTAAAAAACAACAAACTTCAATCCTTAATAACTCAGTAACCGGAACAGCAAAACAAAAAATAAAACACCATTCTCCATGGATTAATATTTTGATTAAAACAAACAAAACAGTTATGCAGCTTTAAAATATGGCATCACAATGTTGGCACATGACATTATAATGTCACTATATGATGGTATAATGTTCTCTTAAACCTTGAAATTTCATATTATGGCATAGTGTCTATATATGATATTATCGTAGAGCCTACCATAATCATCCTCCTGGCAGCAAGTCTTGACACAGCGAGGCCGTCAGGCCAAGCCTTGCTGAATTAGCCATACCATCCACCTATTGGGGTAGGGAGGGAGATTCAGATATTGAATATTCATTAGTTTTTCAAAAAATGTCTTTTTAATGTTGGCCGGCTGTCTTCGACGTTGGCTCACCATTAATTCAACCCTCATGCACGTTGCGGTGAGATGTGGTGGTCTGTGTCTGAGACGTTTCCGGTGAGCTACTCGGCCAGTAGACATGTGTTGTTTAATGTAGGGCCGGTGTCGTAGACAGTGGCCCCACATTAAAACAACACTCATGCCACAGGTCAAACTTGGGTCAAACAGAAAAAATATTTTTTGAAAGTCCCCACTCCAATAGGCGGATTCAACCCTGTTTCAGCAAGGTCGGTCTACGACTTCAGGAATAGCCAGCCTTGCAGAGGAAGATGACCATAATATGGATTTATAACGACAATATATGGCAATAAAATGTCGGTATGCCGAAAAGTATAATGAAATCTTAATGTTTTTATACCCCAGTATGACACTCAAATGGTGGGATAGAGCACTACGGTGTCAGGATGTGTTACTTGAATGAAAGAATAATACTATAATATTGCACTAGCTGTGGTGTAAAAATATTACATCCACATCATTGTATATGGTATTAAATGATATCAGTATACTGTCAAAATAGGATGCTATATTTTCAGAATATGGAGTTAGAGTATTGAGATATGATACTAATTGCCCACAACTTGTTATTATAATGTATATATATGACATTAACTAGTCGATATATGACATTGTGTTTAACTGTAGATGACAGTGTCAGTTCTGGTAATGAAATTATATGTGGATATATTGTATTCGACATAAGCATATAATGTCAGAATATGGCTTTATTAGGTTTGAATATAGCAATATAATTGGCAATACATTAGTGAGTAGAACCTACTGTGAGCACCCACTCTTAGGAGCAACCAGCCTCCTATGTGAGGCCACTTGGTCATTCCCCCCAAAAATGGCATTTTGTATACAAATCAACCTCCTATATGTGCAGCCACCTATATTGAAAGGCTTTAACTGTGTCGCAAGGGTGGCATGATCAAGGTCTGCTGAAGGCAGGTCGAAAAATTGCAATTGTAATTGTTTCACACTAAGTTCCAAAGTAAAATTTAACCACAGATTTGCCATTGTAGTATCTCAGATCAAAGCCATTATAATGGCATGATATTTCTGTATTATGGATATACGTGACAATTAAATATCCGCATATGTTATCATATAATGTGAGATATAAGTAATATAATTGAGGGATGTATTGCATATGTAGCCGGGTGTATGTATGACGGACTGGAGTGATTACTACTCTGGCCAATGAGTCGACTCTTTGGCTAGATGCGTAGCACTCAGGCATCACGATGCCAGGGTTGGTGGTTCGGTCCCCGAGCTGGGCAGTTTCAACACTGTTACATTATTATAATGTACTATATCAGGCCTGCCATAGTGTGGTATTGGTATTGCAACATCAGAGTATTGTAAGATGACATGTAAATATCAGAATGTCATTTTAATGTGACGATATGGCATTATATATGAATGGCTTAGCGGTAAAGTGATCTAAGTCCACATTTTCTCATTTTCCTATAGAAGGCTTTAAAGTTAAAATCAATAGTAAAAATATTTATTTCGTTTTTAATTCTACTTTGTTACGTCCATAATTATAAATACATGGAAATTTTCGCATTGGTGTTTATTATTCATTCCTACCCGCAGATAAAAAGTTATCAATGTCGTAAAACCCATTTTTGGCAATTTTTATCTCATTATATTTTACAAATAAACTTTTAAAATTTAGAAATATAAATTTATTTTTTAAAATCACAAACTAGTATAGAAACTGTCTCGTGTCTCATCATCATGCTCCAGTAAAAATTTGGTAATGATTGGCAAAGCACAAACTGATCCATAGAAGGGGTGGTTTTTAACATTTCAGCAGCCATTTACGTATGTATCAGAGGTAAACTAATCCAAGTCAAAATGTCCCTATATAGACTGATGGACTTTACCATCATTTTACCATTGAAGAAAAGTATTAATTTTGAAAGTGAACAAATGTATGTTGATTAAAGGCCTTTCAATTTAAAACGAATGGCTCAGATATTTTCGTATATTATTTTATATATATTCAACTTTCCCAAAATCACAAAAAAAACAGAAAAAAATCGAAATTCGGACTTGGATCAGTTTACCTCGGAGCCATTCATTTTATATGTTGACATATATATATATATAACCCTCATGGCTTTAATGTGGCATAGATATAAGATGACACTCTGTAGAGATGAAAATACTCTGTAGCTCTAGGTATATTAGAGTAAAGCTATATTACATTCAGATTGTTTTTTATTTTTAATTAAGTGTTTTCTGTTCATAATAATGTTGATTGACTGGTAAAATTGACAATTTATGAAAGAATTTGGCGGCCATTTTGAAAATACTCTGTAGCTCTAGTGCACACACATGGAAGCCGACAACCGGTCGTGGTTTCATTATAAGAGGTATGAGAATATACATCTAGCAACGTTTCATGTATGCACAGGAAAGTCGACACGAAAACCTTAAATAAGCTCTTTTCTGATTCCTGGCCAACTGACTAGCAGGTAGTGCCCTGAGTGTAGGCCTGGTACAATGCTAGGATGTTCACAACTTTCTCTAGATTATGTTCCAGGGATATGTCAACTAGTTGTTGGTAGAGAGCCTTCTTACTTCCTGCCTGTTGTCTGACCTTCTGGGTTTCCCATTTTACATGTGGAGCATTGAAGTCTCTTCCTAACCATATATTAGTTATTTTTATGTGTCAGCCTACTGAGTGATAGGTCTAGTTGTGCTAGATAATTAGAATCAGTATCCGGTGTTCTATAAAACGCACCAATATACAGTGAAATATACATATTTTTATTTTATAGCCCAACTTAAGTCTTTATGAGATTATGACTTTAGTTTGATCGTAGCCTAGGCTAAGGCTAGAGGCATTATTATTAAATCAGTCAATAATATACATAAATTTATTGGAGTTGGGGCTATAACTATAACCCCAGGTCAGGCTAATCCGTTAGTATGTCTTTTTGAGGACAGTTAAACAAGATAAAAGGGATTTGATGGTTTATTTCAGGCTTGAAACTATACGGTTGCGATTCCGAGCGCGTCTTAAAACAGATGAGGGCTTGTTTACACAAAACGGTCGTCAGCGTTCACACATTGGTTTCCATATGACGGGAAACAGGGAGGTTATGGTTCATTTCCGAAAATGTATACACACAAACTTACGCATGTAGTGAGCAAAAGAGGTATTTTCTGTGTGTTGAATATGAGAACAAAGCATGTAATGAACAGTTGTTTCCTGGTGTCTCACCAAAATATGACTAATCAGTATGACTCACATTCTCCACACATATAACACGACATTAGATGTCGCTCAGGTCAACCCACGCTCTTTATAGGGAGACTACGTGGATCTCATTCTCGGAACGGAAGATAAACAGTGGAATATACAACGTGTTCGACTGGTGAAGGTGTCGTCTACAAAGTCACGAAAAGACAAATACGTCGTAAACCTCAGGGCTTGGCGATCACATAACGTGTTTATTCCCAAACCACAGAAATTCATACAATCTCGTAAAAATGAATGATGTCGTCCGGCTACCTAGTCAATTTGTTGTTTTCGTCATAATGTAAAATAAATAGATATATGTCCTATTTCATATAATTATTTTCCTTTTCTTTTGGATCACGGTAGTTTAAAATTATTCCAGTCAATCACAACTGTATTCGGATTTATCAAAATATTTTGTCACACCAAATCTAGGAACATATGTGTATTATTTGCAACGTGTACCTTAAAATACATTAAGGTAATAACAGTTTTAGAATGGGAACATTTCGCACCCTTGTATATAAAAGGGTGTATCTGCCACTTTGTAAAGTGACAGATGCACCCTTTCATATCCAAGGGGACGATTTGTGTAATAGTTACAACTACCGTCCTCTCATGCTTGCTGATCTTCTCCCACTCTGGTACATGTATTCAGGTTTGAAAGAAAGAAAATATGCCCATTCGAGTTAGTCCTGGCTCAGCCCCATAGGCCCGTAAAAATTTCGAGGGCGAGAGAGTTTTTCGTTGGTTTCGTAATTCAGTCACCCTGGACATCAATACTTCAGGAGGTGATTTTTCAAAATCGGTGGCATAACGCCGCTAGAGCCTAAAATCCAAAATGGCCGCCACCAGCCTTATAATTGCAGTCAACTAATAATTGCAGTCAACTAACACCAGCGTTGAGTGTTTTTCGCTTATTTCTCAGTCAATTTTTATTCAATGTAATTGTGCAAGCCCTCTTAGTAATTTAGTACTCCGGCGCTTGCCCTGAAAATTTCGTGAAATTTAAGAGAGAATTAAAAAAGTTAGACCATTTGACACATGTAGTGGAATTTCGAGATTAAAGCCGATTGAAGTCAAAGGGTTATATAGGAGCGTCATAATTCGCAATTTATTACATGTCAAATGGTCTATACTTTTAAACTACATGATATTTTTTCTTGACTTGAAATGTTCAGGGTAGATTAATAAATAATGCTTGTCAAATGTCATGATAGGCCTAATCGGATGATAATTGCGTGAGCAATTAGCAAAAAAAACTTTTCACACGATTTTGTCCTGACGAACTCATATTAAAGGTTCGATTATATTTTGCAGTGCTATCCGGCGTGAAAATCCAAGATAGCGTCCATTATCCACTGAAAATAATCATTTTCCAAGCGCGTATCTTATGATATTGTTCACTTTACCCAAAGTTATAATTAACCGGGATTGTATGATTTTCACCGATTTCTCCGTCAATTCTGAACCGATTTTCTTTAAATTTTGCAAAGGTCATTTGCTAGTCAAATCCTAACAGCGGTAAAACTTTCGCAAAACTATATTGAATATTTCAAAAGTTGGACATTTGACATGTAATAAAATTCTACAATAATTTAATGGGTTTGTAAAGGGACGTCATAATTTTAATTTACTACATGTCAAAATGACAAACTTTTGAAATACGCTTTATATTTTTACAGGGCTGTTAATAAGATTCAATGGACTGCACTGTTTTTGACGTATTACACTGTCACTCAGATTATCATTACGGTCTATAAGTAATACAAATCAACCAAACCCCAGAAGCGACATTTAGATTTATAAAAAATATAATTTCAAACTCAATATATTGAGTTCAGAACTCGATATATCCAGCTCATAACTCGATATATTGAGTTTAAAAGTCTATATATTGAGTTCTGAACTCAATATACTGAGCTGCAAACTTGATATGATGAGTTTAGAAATCGATAATTTAGTTTAATGTCGATATATTGAGTTTACAACTCGATATATTGAGTTTAAAAATCAATCTATTGAGTTTAAATTTCGATATATTGAGTTTGAAAGTCGATATTTTGAGTTCCAAACTGGATATAGTGAGTTTACAACTCGATATATAGTTTACAACTCGATATATTGAGTGTCAACGCGATATAATATTGAGTTTATATCTCAATATATCGAGTTAATAACTCAATATATCGAGTTCTTACCTCAATATATCGACTTCTTAGCTCAATATATACACTTCTTATCTCATATATTGAACTCAATATCTCGATTTCTGAACTCAATTTATTGAGTTCTGAACTGAATATATCAAGTTATGAACTCAATATATCGAGTTGTATACTATATCGAGTTATGGACTCATACATATATAGAGTTGACAACTGAATATATCAAGTTTTTATCTCATGTATCGAGTTGTTAACTCAATGTATAGACTTCGTATCTCAATATATTGAGTTTTGAACAAAATAATGAGTTCTGAACTCACTATATCGAGTTATTAACTCAATATATCAAGTTGTGAACTCAATATATCGAGTTGAAAATTTAAAATATCGAGTTGTAAACTCAATACATCGACTTTTCAACTCGAATATATCGGGTTTATAACTAAATATATGGACTTCTTAGCTCAATATATCGACCTAATTCATATATATCGACTTAACTCATATATTGAGTTCATATATTGAGTTTTGAACTCAATATATCGAGTTTTGAACTCAATATATCGAGCTCTAAACTCAATATATCAGGTTGTGAACTCAATATATCGAGTTGTGAACTCAATATAAAAAGTTAATATATCGAGTTGATAACTCAATATATCGAGTTCTTATCTCATTATATCGAGTTATGAACTCAATATACATATATCGAGTTGTGAACTCAATATATTGATTATACATTGAGTTGACAACTAAATATATTGAGCAGTGAACTTGATATATCGATTTCTTATCTCAATAAGAAGAAGAAGAAGAAGAAGAAAATGTTTATTCGACAAATGACACTGAAAAAATACAAATTAAATAACATGTCAGGATGACTACCATTAAGACTCAAAGAGTCGCTGGCATGGAAGCCACCTAAGTATAAATAATATAAAATATAAAATAATATATAATATAGTAAATCACGATACAAAATTATTATACAAAATATTATGCAGCTTGTCAGAATAAATTAAAAAGGGACTGTGCAAATGAAAAAGTTTGGATAAATATGGGATAGGATTTTAACTCAAAACATAAATTTATCAAATCTCAATAATCTCCACCTGGCTGAAACTGTCAGTCGCGTCAGCGAGACACAGCCACAAAATAGGCAAACATTACAAAATAAATAACATTGTGGCCAAAAGGAAAATGTATATATAAATATATATATATATACATACACACATACATATTCAGTGCATTAGGTAGGTGTTGTCAAATTGCAAACATAACAATTATGAATTAGACAAATGTCAGAATATTTCTCTATTAGATAGTGTTTAGTATATTGTCCAAAACCTTTTAAACTATGAGTGAGTACTTTTTTTTTAAATTGACAAATGTGTGGTATTTAATAAATGTGGCATTTGGTTTTTGATACAATTACGAGCAAACTCATGTTTAAAATGGGCATTCCTCAGTTTGTTTTCCCCCCTTGTGTTATAATCATGAATGTCAGAGTTTAGTGCACGATTAAAGTCATAAAAATTATCAGGAAGAATGTTGTTTATTAATTTAAAATAAAATTTTAGTTGTTGATGAAGATGTATATCATTTACTTTCGAAATATTGAAAGTTTTAAAGATAGGATCGGAGTGTGTATAAAAACTACCTTTAACAATAATTCGAATTGCTTTTTTTTGAAGTTTTAAAATCCGATTTGAATCATGACCCCATGCTAATATGCAATAATTAATATGTGGAAGAATGAGAGAATTGTAAATGGTTAACTCGATATATAGACTTATAAACTCAATACAGTATATTCAGTTTTGAACTCCATATATTGAGTTATGAACTCAATATATTGAGTTCTGAACCGAATATATCGAGTTATATTTCAAGCCTGAATATACCATAATCATCTTCATCCACTACAAGCCGTGAATTGTAGTGGGTGAAGATTATTTGATGTGGTTTAAAAATTACCAATCACCATGTACTAGACAACCAGTTTCATTGAAATTTGTGTTCTAAAAACGCTGGTTGTAGGAAAATTAAATCTGTTTTCATGGATGTAAAATGATGCTTTAATGCATCGTGAGAGTGTATAGGGTAATTAACTCAATATATCGAGTTATTAACTCAATATATGGAGTTGATAACTCAATATTTCGAGTTCTTGGCTCGATATATAGACTTCTTAGCTCAATATATCCACTTCTATACTCAACATGCCGAATTATAAACGCAATATATCGAGTCTAATCTCAATACAGTATATTCAGTTTTAAACTCAATATATTGAGTTATGATATATTGAGTTGACAACTCAATATATCGAATTGTGAACTCGATATATCGAGTTTTTATCTGAATACATTGAGTTCTGAACTCAATATATTGAAATAATGACTCAATATATCGAGTTTTTAACTCAATATAGAGTTGACAACTCGATATCCTCCCCTTTAGTGGTTTCTATTCTTATGGGTTGTCAACTAATATATCGAGTTCTTATCTCAATATACGTGTTCCTTACTAAATATATCGAGTTCTAACTCAATATATCGATTTCTTAATTTAATGAATGAGTTGTGAACTCAATATATTGAGTTAAAAAAATAAGAAGAAGAATGTCGCTTCACGGGCTTTCTATATTTTGCTGCTACTATTAATTAATCATCTATGACATACTACATGTAACTATTGAACCAATGGTAATAAAGTTGTAGTTTCAAGTATACTGGCGCTGGTGTTCAGTTTTCACTTTGATGGGTTGTTTTAAGGTCATACAATAAGGTTTTCAAGGTCACTGGTGGCTACAGTGAGATTATCGAAATCATGAATGGATTTTAAGCCATCAAGTTAGCCAGAAATGATATATCACGTAGCTATTATATATGCCATTAGTAAAAACACTGGTTTTCCACTCTCGGACTGATTGCTGTCCGTTCTCTTTCGCCTTCATGTTGTATTTGAAGGTCACAGAAGAGTAGAATTGTAATTTTAAGCCCACAAATGAGCTGTACACCGCAAAATTAGTCAAAAATGACATATTACACCTGATTATCGGATTATTAGTTTAAAAATTTTTTTCTCAAAATGGCCGCTGGCTTGGATTTTTGCTATTTTTCACCTCTGACCTTAAAAAATTATAGGAAGCATATTTGCATGCCGTAAAACATAGAAAACATGGTATTACATAATGCTCTGCTTCAAACAAGAGCTAAGGTAATACATTTATTAATTTTGACGGCCGTTTTGGCCATCTTCAAGAGGACATATCCATTTTTCGCCATTTTTTTGTGATGGATTTTGGAAACACATATTGTCCCTGCCTAACACCATAACAAATTTTAAAACCTGATTTTTTTTACAATTGGAGTATATGGTAGTATATGGTAGTTAATTAAACTCATAATTGACCTTGAGCATGACCTTTGACCTCAGAAAACCCCAATATCTCTGAAATGACCACAAAAGCTGAATTTTCATGCCGCAAAACATACAAAAAGTGGTGTTACATAATATAATAGCCTACTTAAAAACAAACTGAGATATTACATTTATTCGTTTTCATGGTCGTTTTGGCCGCCATTTTGAATTTGACCTTTATATGTCAGCAGAGGTCACGCCCATTTTGTTTGCGATGGATTTTGAAAACACACTGCCCATACCTACGATGGCAAATTTCAAAAACTTGTCGATTGTTCTGAATTCCCCCCTCGCTAGTACCAAATTGCGAATCATGACGCTCCTCTATAAACCCATAGACTTCAATCGGCTTTAATCCCGAAATTCCACTACATGGCAAATGGTCTAACTTTTGAAATAATCCATTAAATTTCAAGAAATATTTAGGGCAGGCGCCGGAGTACTTGCAAAGATGGCTCGCAAAATTACATAGAAATTGAGTAAGAAATGACTGATAAATAAGCGAAAAACACTCAACGGTGGTGGAAGTTGACTGCAACTATAAGGCTGGTGGCGGCCATTTTGGATTTTAGGCTTTAGCGGCGTTATGCCACCGATTTTTAAAAATCACCTCCTGATGTCCAGGGTGAGTAAATCACGAATCAAACGAGAAACTCTCTCGCGCTCAAAATTTTTACGGGCCTATATAGAGCAGATCCTGGACTAAGTAGCTGTTTTCGTCGTCGACGTTTTTTCGTCCAAAAGGTCAGAGGTCAAAGGTCATTCAGCAAAAATTTGACGGTGAATTTTTCCGTCTCGTTTCGTCGACGACGAAAAAAACAGCCAATCGAGTAGAATATAACAAAACGTAAAAAACGTCGACGACGAAAACAGCCATGCTTTTCTCAGCCCACTCGTGAAAATTTAGTTTTTTCTTATACAGTCACAGGGAGAGAGGCCTGTGTAGTGGTTACGTCGAGAACCTGTCACACATGAGTTTGTGGGTTCGTCTACCTCTCTGATGCTCGGATTTCAAGGAAACAAAATATATCTCATTTGCCCACTGGTGAAGATTCAATATTTTTAGTAATCTCTATGACAGTAAGGTAGTACATTTGGACTCGAACCTCCAGGGCGTTTATTTTGAGTACATTTCTTTCGGAGTGGCATCTGACTTTATTTATTGAGCCAGTGATTTTCACCGGAATATAGCAAAGCATGACGAAAGTGAGCATCTGTCAACTGCCAACAGATATTTTTATGTACGCCATATAATGCTCTTACATACTAGGCCTATATATATAATATATTGGCCATTCACATGGAAACATATTATGTTTCCATGTTGATGACCAAACAGTACTTGAAGTCCAACCAAACTGTATTGTTTATAATAGAGTAAAGAAGCAGCGGGACACATTATTTTCATTGCGGTCTATTTCATTGTTGTCAATATTGCACGGCAATGTGACCAAATGACGATTCCTGTGCTCGGAGCTGAAGGTTCATACCTGCCCCTCAAAGGAGCCACAGACAACTAAGAGAAGCCGAAATATTAATAGTCAGTGAAAAAAAGTGCCTCAGATTGCAGGATAATGCATCTAGGCATGCCCCCGAATCCCTAGCGATTTATTGTTGCAAATGTGCATCTGTTCTCTTTTTTGAGGCATAGTATCTTTGGACATTCTTCAAATATATAGCATGTAATGAGCTGTTATTGGCCACACATCTCGTATTATTAGTTCATATGGACAGTAATTATCGACAGTCTGTTATGTGACTAATAAGTAGAATGCACTGCATGGTTTGAATAGTGTGCGCAACAATATACTAGAGAGGCATAATAAACATTTCTGATAATATTTTCGGCACGAACATGTGAAATCACACGTTCCAGAAGGGATCGTGAATGGGTAGCTCTTTGTTATATTGCCCTGAATAATATCACATCAAATCTTCACGCGCTAAACACGACTATAATCGTTTTTAATCTGTTTTATTAGCCGATCAAATCACAGTTACTTATATTAAATATATTTGGTCTCAATCACTTGAACTTGTGAGTCGCGGTAGCGAGACACAACTTTAAGTGGGTGAAAATTTTAATTATTTAACTTAACGCTTTAAGGGTTAATACAAAATAGTTTTTTTTAAATACGACATCGTTTTTTTTCAGAACAGGAAGAATAAATAATCATTTAGTCAGATGTCAAAACTGGCAATCTCAATGTTAAAATTCTCAATTTATGTGACACTAAATTCTTTAGAACAGAAATAATAAATAATAGTCGTAAATGATATGCATTGCGACCTTTTCTTGCAACAACGGCCTAAAAAACACGATCCGTTTCACAGTTTGATACAAATCGCGGCCGATGTCTGCAATGTTGGCCCCCAATAATTTGTACCCGCGCTGTGCTGACGCTTCAACACACACCTGGGGCAAGTTGACAGTGAATTTGAGACGCACTTGCGTCAAGTGTTTGGGGTAGGCCTATAGTTTAAATAGAGCAGGTCTCGGCATTTGATCAGATAACAGCTTGTTGTCCTTGATTGCGGTTCTGTCCTGCAGTGCTGTGTCAGACGTCAAATTGTCGCCGAGCAGTCAACATGGACAAACGCAGGGCTTCCCTCATCCTGGCTAAGGAGATCTGGGTAAGTGAAAAAGCGGTTATACGTTTGTTGTTCTATAATAAAATTGTGCTACATTGAGACGAAACAATCAGATGCAAACCAAATGTATCCACAACCTATTAGTTAGGCTGACTGGTAAAAAAATTGTTCATTTATTGATAAAAGCATGAAATTTTGCATTCTAAGAGAACATACCATGGCGGTAAATTTTAGCTATAGGGCCATTCCAAATTTGACCTTTGACCTTAATGGCGGCCATTTTTCAAAATGGCTGCCAGAATATACTTGTCTCAATATCTCAGTTTCTAAATCACTTGGAAAAATGATCTTGTTGTCTAAATATACATATTCAGGACCAAGTATAACAAATACGTAAAGTTGACATTTGGCCGCCGGAATACACATGTTTTAATATCCCAGTTTTTAATCCACGTAGAAGAACAATCTTGATGTCTAAACAGATATTTTCTGGGCCAAGAATTACAAAAATGACAATTATAAATACGCAAATTAATATTTGACCATCGTGACTATCATTTTTTTCTAAAATGGCCGCTAGAATATAAATGCTTTAATATTTCAGTTTCTAATTGATTTAGAAAAAAGATCTTGGTGTCTAAATATACATTTTCGGGACCAAAGATTACATAAAAGGCAATTAAAAATACACTATTATTTGTATCTCAATGGTGGTCATATTTCAAAATGGCAGCCAGATATACATTGTTTTAATATATCCGTTTCTAATTAACGTAGAAAAAGATCTTGGTATTTAAATATACGTTTTCAGGACCAAGGATTAGAGAGTACAATTAATCGGAAATACGTATCTAAATGATTCGATAAATGCTTGTTTTATCGTTCTATTGATTTATTCACAAATCATTGCCACATTATTGCAGATAATATATGCATGGTAATGCTTTTTGGTTGATACAGGCTGAGATCGGTGGCATTAAAAAATGATATTTGCTATAAAATATTATTTCCAGTCTACAACAAGTTGACTTGGCGGAACGTTTAAAACCAATAAGGCAAATGGTTTGATGCATTTCATTTACAATCTGACAACACTAAGCTTGAATTAACTGACTAAAGAAAAAACAGCATTTGTGTAGACATTACGTTATATTCCCAAAAGGTATAGGCCCTATTTTCGTCAAAATAGAAACATGACAGATCTGTTTTTGCATGGAACCACCAACATACAGATAACTATTGTAGCATATTACGCTTGATCTTGATGCTCTGGTGAGAAAATATTCCCGACACCTACAAGATGAAAGTATGCTGGCTAAACTAAGCAAAGATGACGTTGTTATTCAGAAGGCCAAGTACACTATTTGTGTCTTGTAAACATTGTAAATGAACTTCTACAACCGCGCCAGACAAGTAAGGCAGATAACTTGGCGAAAAGGAGACATCAGAGTAATGATGATCCACAACAGGAGAAATAACTGGTTGATGCTCTATTTAAATTGACACTGTGTATCAGTATAATGGTAGTGTCATAAAAGTTCTACAATATTGGGTAACAACCTCTGTCATTATTTTAACACAGATCAAGCTGTATATCTACCAAACTCAAGGGCAAACACCCTGGTAGCCATCCATCTTATTGACCATAACACGTGTTTGGCAAGTCAATATCGTCGAAATAAGGCGTGTGGATTGAGGTACACACATTTGCATATTCTTGAATAGCGATCATTATGTTTATGGAAGATATTTAGACAAGCTACAACAGTCATACACTCCACCAATTTATCCGGGGTGGGGGTGGGAGTCTCTGCATGGCTCCTTATGTTTGCTGGACCTAATAAGTCACTGTAATTTCATACCTGACGCTATTAGTAATAACGAGAGAGAATTCATGTTAATGTCTGGGGTAGATCCCCCAGACATGCCCAGAACCCCTTATTCGGCGAGCGAAGGAAAACGCTCTCAATAACCTACCATGCCCTATCACCCCCACCCTCACATCATCATCTGTACATCTTTCATCTCATCAATTGACTACAACGTTTTTATCGTATTACAATGTCATTTAAAAGACCTTTTGTGCCGATAGGTGACGTCAGTTTGGATATTGTGAATTGGGTGACTGCCAGCAAGTAATGTGAGCTGAGAAGTGAAGTGGTCAAGATTAACCTTTCTTCCGATTTTAGGTCTATGTAACCAATGAAAATATGTTTGATTACACAGCGTGTGCAAGATAAATGTAATTAAATATGATACAATCTGTCAAAGCCTTTTGATCTATTAACTATTTTATTTGTAGCAAGAACAGGTTAAAAGCTATTTAATTTTTCATATTAAAGAGAAAGGTTTCATTGGTAGCAATGATTGATTCTAATAACTCTAACTATCTAAAATGAGTTTTCTATCAATATAATTTGTCTGAATTATTGAAATGCCGTTTTTGAAATCATTTTTTAATCAAGATTGATAAACGTACTTTAAAGTATATATATTTGTAGGCTACATATTTCAACTCTGAGTGGATTTAGAGATATTGAAGTTACTAATTATTATTAAAATGCGTTGAAGTGCGGAATGCGGATGAAGAAAAAGGTTTAATAAATATTTGTATCCCTTCCATTATAAATTATATTACATTAAATTATATTTAGACACAACAACTCGATTGTAACAGGATTGTGAGTGAATATAGTTTACGTCGCTTTCTGCACATTTATGGCAATATCGCGACTGAAGGAAGCCTTATATCCTACTTTTATCTAAAATATTCAAGGCTTCTTTCTAGAGCACATCACCAGTAACTGGATTATAACCATAAATTACCAAGAAATCCAATACATTGATCTACTTTTAATTTAAATCTTTGCAATTATATAACTGCCATTGAATTATTCTGTAGAATTAAAGTGTTTAGTGGGGTCTGTAAATTGTTTTTGTTATTTTATTAATCTATTTTTGTTGTTATTATTGCTCTTGAAAGTATAGGCATATATTGAGATACAAAATGTTCGCTTATAAATGGATAATTAGCCGAGATATTGACAGCTAAATATATTCAACCGGCAATTTTGTAAACTGGCTGCCATTGAAATCATAAAAATGTTCTTTTGTTGGATTAAAATGTCTAAAAATACTTTTTTATCAGTGCCCCTAAAAATGTATATTCAAGTACAAATATTTCTATTTTACGTGGATTAAAAGCTGTGATATTGACAGGTACAATGGTACAACTCCACTGGAGTCAGTAAGATGTTGTTTTTGTTGGATTAATGTGTTTGAAAATACTTTAATTAGTATTAATAGGCCTACCAATGAAAATGTATATTTAGATTATAATATTTTGATTTTAGGTGGATTAGAACAAGATATGTTGACATGTACTCAATTTAGACGGTCATTTTGTAAAATGGCCACCACTGGAGTCAGTAAAATTTTTGCTTTTTGTTGAATATGCTTACAAATACTTTATTCATTATCAGTACATCTGGTAATGTATATTTAGATAAAAATATTTCGATTTTATGTGGATTAGAAGCTGAGATATTGACACGTATTCAGATTTTGTCGGCCATTTTGTAAAATGGCCACCACTGGATTCGTCAAATGTTTGTTTTTTTGTTGAATTATTGTGTTTACAAATACTTTCTTCATTAGCAGTACCTCTGAAAATGTATATTTGGATAAAAAATATTACGATTTTAGGTGGATTAGAGGCTGAGATATTGACACGCGTCATATGTGGACTTTGTCGGCCATTTTTAAAATGGCCACCACTGGAGTCAGTGGAAAGTCCGGCTTAAAAATATTTTGTTTTGTTACCAGTGGCCTTCAAAATATACAATCAGACATAGATATTCAAAGTATTTGTGGATCAGAAGCTGATATAAAAATTTTAGACACTTATCATATATTTGGTCAGCCATTTTGTAAAATGGCTGCCATTAAAGTCATTAAAATGCTCTGTGATGGATTAATGTGTGTACAAATACTTTACTGATAATCAGCACCCCTAAAAATGTATATTTGGATAAAAATATTTTGATTCTAAGTGGAAAAGTCACTGAAATATTGACACTTATATACATTTTGGCGAACGTTTTGTAAAATGGCCGCCAGCCAGGTCACAGGTCATTTTTGTGATGGCCCTATAGCTAAAAACATTCTCAAGGGTGTTCTCTTACAGCATGTAAAATTTCATGCTTTTATCATTAAACGAACAGTTCTTTCATATTTAACCACCAGTCAGCCTAACTATATTTAAGTGTGCCTCATTTTCAAATTGTTCTTTAACATCTTCGCAACTTTTCAATATTTACTTTAAGAACGAGGACAGTTTTCGCTACACAAAATTTTCTTTCAAAAAAATTGTGACTGACACATTCTTACTACATATTTGTATGTACATAGACCACTATGTCTTTGTTTATGTTTATGTTTATTTGACTTCCAGTTAAAAACATGCAAGACGGTACATTATAATTATTATTATCATTTTTTGAACATGTTATTAACTTTGGTTGACGGAAACAGGTCGAGACGACCTCCACAATGCCTGTCAACCATATCATTGAATTAAAATTATAGAATAAAATAATATCCATTGTTTAAAATAGCAATAGCAATTTAAAAATGTACATAGTATAGATTATAAAGTTTACTATTTGTACACATAAAATAAAATAACTGACAGTTGTCTGTCATCTGTTTCCCGCACTAAAACCAGAGATAAAATAGCTACACTGTGCTCTACACCGTGTAGCAAAAAAGGACACTCTGGAAAGCGTAGAAACCTTATTAAAACCTCTAAATGCTTTAGTTGTCTATTATATCAAAGGACATACAACTAGGATATGTGAAAAGGAAAAACACTAAAAACTTATGGCACTCTTAATTTTAACATAGGCCTACATACATCCCTAAATAAAAGTAATAATTTGTCTTGTGTGATTTGTCTTGTAAGAATTCAAAATCTGGGTGTTTTTTAATGTTGTGAAGTAATCAATAGATTGTACATGTCGATCCTTACGCCGTTAGCACCGATTGGTTCGAGATAAAAAAAAACAGTTAGCAATGATCGATGGACGTCTGCAAGTATGTTCAATTATAACGTTAATACCTGAAGCGACATTCTGAGAATGTAAACCCAGCGTTGCACAAATGAATCGGCATTCAAAGCGAACAACTAGACTTATATAGTAAGCACTCGGGGTTTAAGAGAAGGCTAAGCCTCTCAAATAATTTCATGCGTCTCCAATGCTACAAGGCTATTTTCCACCATAATTTACTGGAACTAAACTGCAATTATTAATATATAAATTATAAGAGACGGCATTTTACAATTAGACAATCCATGTTGTATCTCTCCCTATACAACACTGATAATTATCTGTGTGTGTGTCTTTGACAGAGCAATAAAGATGTGAGCACAATGGAAGATGTGAGCACAACAGAGGACCCCAACCTGAGTCTGGTGTTTGGCATGAAGGAGAACGTTGGAGCCCTGGCACAGGCACTACGGATATTTGAGGTGAGCATCTATAGTTATTATTCGTATAGTCTCCTTGAAATTAAGTGTCGCATCTGTCGCTTTATTAAACCAAAGATAAGACAACATGGCGTTCTTTATATTTTTTCAAAACTGTCTAATATAGGAGTGCGGAAGATGTAATATCCTTATATCTTTTGGGAAAATTATGCTTTCTGTTCCAGTAGGATATTTGACAATTTCTATACAGACACAATTTTTTTCATTCTACTTGTTCTACTAGATTGTGGCAATACAACTAAAAAATCATTTCATACAGTAGCATAGGCCTACAGACTTGATGATGTTACCTAGGTCAGTATGACATCGAGGATGACATTGTTATGAACACTTCATGTAATCGTGACTCCACTTAAGACTGGTCTCTGTCGCGTGTCCATTAACATCAACGGACAAAAACATCACCCTTATACACAGATTCATAAGCCGGCCCAATGTTGTTTCAAATGCCTTGAAATGGCTCACTTTATTTACTCGTGTATTTGTTCACGTACACCCTAAGTCCTTGACCTGTTGCCCCCAACATTACGTGAAAGGTAAATTGCGAAGGAGGACAAATAGGCCTATATCTCGAAAATTAACCACTTCACTTCCAGGCCGAAGTGCATGCCAGGATCCAGGGGACTCTACTTGAGACTGGTCTCTGTCGCGTGTCCATTAACATCAACAGACAAAAACATCACCATTATACACAGATTCATAACCACTTCACTTCCAGGCCGAAGTGCATGCTTAAAGATCTAATTTTGAAACAATTATGTCACGTTTGTTCTTTACTTTTTCTAAAGCCTCCACAATTACGTAAGCGTTTTGGGGTGTTTTGGCGCGAAGCAAGCTGAATGTTTACCCTCTTTACGTTGTGTCTCGCTGCCGCGATCCACGATCTAAACTGAGTAACATCCTAACATCAGTTGCATATATTTGTACTGATCTAACGCCCCCCCCCCCCCCCGTTTAGAATTCAAAGAAAGGGGCAGGAACTGATGAAAGCGACCACGAAGGTCAAGAACTATATTCCCTGGCGACATATGTAATGTTCCAAGGCCCTATCCAGGGGGGGGGGGGTATTTGGTTTCTGTAACCCCTGTTGCTAAAAAAACAATCTCAAGTGGTTGAAAATTACTAATATTTGTTTAATTTGAGACCCAGCATTTACAAATATCGATGTTTAAACAGTCATTTTGTTCCTAATAACAGTGGTTTACCGCGATCCACAACTTCAAGTGACTGAACATGTGTGTCTTTTGTGAAATTGAAGGCCCAACATATATCAGTGTTTCAAGATTAAAAGCATATTTTACTTTTAACAACTGGTTATACAGGTGCTAGTAAAAACACGGTATCACTACTGTAGTCGACATCAGTGCTCTAAGGGTTAACTCATGTTGCTCCTTCTTTCTATTACAGAAGTTCAAGGTGAATCTGGAGCACATAGAGTCCAGACCCTCCAAGCAGGACCCTTCCTGCTACGATTTCTTCGTCAGCTGCGACGAGTCCACATTCGGACTTTCTGACGCCGTGGTGGAGCTGCGAGAGAAGTGCCGATTTCTCCACATCCTCAGCAGGGACACCACGGATCTGAACGACGAGTCAGGTACTGGGGCAGGTCAAAGGTCATAATCTGACCACGTGATGATTTGTATTGGGTCATTGCAGCCAGTCATGTGAGTGATGCTCACTTCTGATTTTGTTGGAGACCGTGCCACACAAAACCTCTCCTGGCCCAGTTTAGCCTATATGCCTATGTGCACAAAGGTGGCATTAAACCCCATTCATTTCATTTCACACAGAGCCTGAGCCGGTGTCGTACGGGCTCGTTTATTTGTTTATTTATTCAGTTATTTATTAACCATACAAAGTACATGTGAATACATTAACCCTTTCACCCCGGATGGTCAATATTTGACCTAACTCATATTGTATTCGCTAGGTGTCGTTTTTTCGCGCACTTGTTCAGTTAGACTTTGGGCCCACCTGTACCCTCTCCACCCCTGGGGATTTTTGTGGACCATATATTTTTAAAACCTTATCATGTACCAAGCTATAGGTGGTTCAGGTGGTCTGCAGATTTTACATACATGAACAAGGTCACAAGGGGTCATCGAAGTATGGTACCCTTGACCCTGAGGGTGGTATGATAATGTGTCATATACACACTGTCAGTGGAAAGGTGTTTTTTTCGAAATTAAAAAATATATATTATTGGACCAGCATTTTCCAATAAATCGGTCGGAACCCAGCCCAAGTAGCTTATACATGGTGACATGGGTTGGTGTTGGGTTTCATAGGGGAGTTATCCAAAGGTCAAGTTAAGGTCATCTCAAGGTCACAGCAAGGTCAAATCAGCTCAAAACGGTTGAAAATAGCTGATTTTTTACTGTTTTTGCTAACATTATGTTCACTTGAAATGTATATGATGGCTTGAAACACACCTAGATCCCAACACAGACCTCTACCAAAACATCCCCAAGAGGTTGCAGGGATAACATTCAGGGTTGGAGGGTTTTTTACCCCACCCCCTTCAAATCACCCTTGCGTCAACAGAGTGAACCAAATAACACACTGATGTTAAATTTTGACCAATGACCAATATACATTAATTACATCTGATAATACCCAACCCAAGTATACATCGTAAGATAGGTTGGGGCTGTATTTCACAGGGTTGTAACCCCAGGGTCATGGCAAGGTCATCTCAAGGTCACGGCAAGGTCATATCAACACAAAAAAGGTGAAAATAACTTGGTTTTTTGTTTTTTCTACAATTATGTTCACTTTAGATGTCTATGATGGCTTGAAACATATCTAGATCCCAGCACGGACCTATACCAAAACACCCTAGAGAGGTTTCAGGAATAATATTTAGGGTTGGAGGGTTTTTATCCCCCCCCCCCCTCTTTAAATCACCCTTGTGTCAACACTGTCTCATATGGCAGAATGGACAAAATAACACACTGATGTTATATTTTGACCAATATACATTAATTACATCTGATAATACCCAACCCAAGTGCACATGGTGAAATAGGTTGGGGCTGGATTTCACTTGGTTGTAACCCCAAGGTCGTGGCAAGGTCATCTCAAGGTCACGACAAGGTCAAATCAACACTAAACAGGTGAAAATAGCTTTTTTTCTACAATTATGTCCACTTTAGATGTCTATGATGGCTTGAAACATATCTAGATCCTAACACGGACCTATACCAAAACACTCTAGAAAGTTTTCTGAGATAACATTCAGGGTTGGAGGGTTTTTCATCCTCACCCTCCCCCCCCCCCCCCCCTTTAAATCACCCTTGTGTCAACACTGTATCATATGGCAGAATGGATCAAATACCACGATGTTATATTTTGACCAATGACCAATATACATTAATTACATCTGAAAATACCCAGCCCAATAGTATACATGGTAAAATAGGTTGCGGCTGGATTTCACAGGGTTGTAACCCCAAGGTCATGGCAAGTTCATCTCAAGGTCACGGCAAGGTCAAATCAACACAAAACAGGTTAAAATAGCTTGTTTTTTTTGTTTTTCTACAATTACACTTTAGATCTCTATGATGGCTTGAAACATACCTAGACCCCAACACGGATTTATACCAAAACAGCTCAAGAGCTCACAAGATAATAATAAAAGGGTTGGAGGGGTTATACCCATCAAATCGCCCTTGTGGCCCCTCTGTCTGATATTGCAGAAATGGATCAAATATAACACACATGTTTTTGACCAATAATTAAAATCTGATGAAGGGCCGTCTTAAGTACACATAGTGACATGGGCTGGGGTTGGGCTTCATAGTTATAGCCCAAGGTCACGGCAAGGTCATTTGAAGGCCACTACAAGGTCAAATTATCTATAAAAACGGGTGAAAATTGCTTGTTTTTGTTGCTTTTGCTACTATTATGTTCACTTCAGATATCTGTGATGGTTGAAACCCGCGTAGACGCCAGGTCTATATAATAACAAGACCTCCCCAAGTAGTCAGGGGACCAAGGAGGTTAAATATTGATAGCTAGACCTTGTCTGCTACACTCATGATACTTATATAAAGCAAGAAGGTTATATAGAGCTATCTAGCTCCTGGCTGTGTGAAAATCTTTGTCGTTATTGACAACTCGCTTGCAGAAGCTATGTAAATGACGGTAGTACAATGGTTACCAAATAGCTATTTTGACCCTTTAGTGTGAATAAAAAGATCGACGGTGTGATCAAAAGTTCCATTTCTATTGGGACTGGGCATCGACTATCACGTACCTTTTGACCCTTCTCTGCACCCCGGTAGTCTCTGGGACATGCGGGGCGGGGGCCCTAGGGTAGTGGTTAGCACCGCTGCCTTTCACGCCAGAGTTCGGGGTTCGGTTCCCGGTCTCGGCCGTTTCAAAGAAACAAAAATGTTTCTTCCCCATCCACGTGTGAAAGTCAGTATTGTGGGGAGCCTCCGTGACCGAGAGGTAGCGTGCTCGGCCTCAGACCGCCAGGGTCGAATTTCGAATCCTGTGTCTGGAGGACAGTGTCATCTCATTCATCTCATCATCCTCAGGAGGTTCTCCTGGCCCAGTTTAGCCTATATGTGCACAAAGGTGGCCTAAAGCCCGATTCATTTCTGGGACATGCGATTGGTCATTTTGGCAAAATAAGGTCAAATTGACATGTTCCAACTAAAATTATTGTTGACTACCACACTAATACTACTGCATGTAGGATGCACTTGGAACAGTTTGAAATTTCATTTGTAAGATTGTGAACGTTTTAATTTGAAATGTATGTATGTATGTTTGAGTGAATTGTCTGTTTTTGGGGTGACATTGATTGCCATGGCAACCATGAAGAAGCTTCATTGCCCATCTAGAATAATTCCCAGTGATGTTCACTCCAACCATATCTCCACTTATGGGTCATTTTTTCATTTAATTTCAAGTTAGTGAGGTCAATTTAAATGTTACTAAGTGCATTTTCGGCATCAATAATGTACTATTAAATATTTCTATTAGGACCGTACATTGAGTATCATGGTTATACATGACCTTTTGACCCTTGCCTGAACCCCAGTAGTCTCTCGGGTGCTTCATTATTAGTGCCACACTAATATTAAAACAGCTTGTAAGATTTCCTTGGAACAGTTTGAAATAGTTCTCATTGGCTTTTGAAAGTTGTTATTATATATTTATGTGTTTTTGGGGGGAATTGTGGGCATTTGGCTTGACATTAGTTGCCATGACAACCTATATGAAGGTTCATTGTCCCTCTAGAATAATTCCCAGTGTTGTTCTCCCCAACTATATCACCACTTATGCGATATTCCTTCATCAAATTTCAAGCGAGTGAGGTCAATTTAAATGTTACGCAAGTGCAATTCATTTACTAGATCCATTGTGACCGGGCATCGAGTACCGTGTTTTTTCATGACCTTTTGACCCTTCTCTTGACCCTAGTATAGCCTATCTGGGGTGCTTCATTATTAGTCTAACACTAATACTGCTGCATGTAGGACTCACTTCGAGTAGTTTTAAATTGCTTTTTATAAGATTGCGAAAGTTTTTTTGAGATTTATGTGTGTTTTAGTAAATTGTAGGCATTTAGGGTGAAATTGGTTGCCATAGCAACCGTTATGAATGGTCTTAACTTCTCCGTATGAATACCAGGGATATTAGCCCCAGTGATGTGTGTGCCTCCAGACATGCAGTGTTTTGTTTTGTAGCTTAGGTCATAACTATGTGACTGCGCCAAACATCATCATTTTGCTCCATTGTGCGCCCATATTATAATGCAATATGGGAAATACTACTTCACTAACGTGTGACCTTTAGTATACGAGGTATACATGGGTGACACGCGATTGGTCATTTTGGCAAAATAAGGTCAAATTCACATGTTCCAACTAAAATTATCGTTGACTACCAATTTTCGAGGTAATACACCCAACAAAACTGTCAAAAACACATATTTTCGCCATATTCTAGAACTGGGGGCAGTTCCGTTGCTATGGCAACCATATACGGGCTGAAATGTGACAGCAAACGATAGTCTATGTCCAAACCTATCACAATATGTGTAGACTTCCTGGCCATTCTCTTGGAGCAATGTGTGATTTATGACGAAATATGGCATGTTTGAAATGAAAATATGGCCCAAAACAAGCTAGGGATGAAAAAGTTAAGTTCAATGAACAAACAGTACATTAATATGGCAGGTTCACTGAGAACAGACAATTTGTCTATGCTAGCTCAGAAACCATGATTGTAAATTACAATATATATAATTTGAGAAGTCGTGCAGTTGGGAAGGCTTCCATTTAGCTCAGTTCTGTCTGGTCCAATTCCCACAGCATTAATCTTACCACGCTGAACTATTTTCGCATAAACGTAATGGGAAACCAAAGGGTTTTTCCAATTTGAAATCACCATAAATATCTTAATAATCGTCTTCAGACGTCTTCAGACGTCAGATTCTGACGTATAAAGACGGTCGCGGCGCTGAAAGGGTTAACATCTCTACGCCTACTGCCTTGATTTGAGCAAAATAGCTAACCACGATTATCGTCGTTCTTAATCATCTTGCCCTGCCACGTCTACACCCTCGTAAAGCGAAGCTTGATTGCGCACACAACTTAATGGTGGTTGAAGATAATTTTAATCTGCTTATTATGAAGTTAAATCATTGTTACTGTGACGGAAATGTTTAAACAGCAAGATTTGGAAATATTCTTCTCAAATTAAACAAATTCGTCGTAGCGAGACCCAACTTCAAGTGAGTGAAAATGTAAATAATATAGCTTTAAAGGGTTAGCACTCACAACTAGTTCTCTTTTCGCTTCATTTGAATAACTTTGCTTTAGGTCTACGTTCATTATGTAATTCTTTTAGTGTGTGGATCGACTTTATAGACGTCTGAATCTAACGTCTATAGTGTCGGGTTCACGTTGCATAATCATATGTGCTTATTTGAAAAGTAGGCATTTCCTGTTGTGTCCCTTTGTACGACATATTCGCCCTGTAACGTGCGAACCATAACGCGCTGTTTGCAAATCATGGCAATGTGTAATATTATATTTTTTATATGCACGATTTGGTTACCCTTTTTTACAAGGAGGGGGGAAGAAAATCGTAACTCACAAGTGTCCGGTTAAAGGCTAGCACCATATTATGTGTCCTGCTAATTTATCACTTTTAAAACAATACTATTGTACTTTTTTTTGTAATATTATAATTTGCGGAGGGGGGCAGCTTCCATCTATTAATTACAAAAATATATGTTAAAAGTCGAATGCGATGAAGGAATTTTGTGTCACTTGAGAGAAAGATTTTTCTTATTTTTTCCATGTAGTCCCCATTAACTTTATAGGTTATAGTACCTTCGATGTTGACTGCGGAAAACCTTCCCCATAAAATGGTATTTTTTTAATGCAGTAGATACTCGCACCTCGCACATATAATAATTTTCAATGGGAAACACACTAATACTAATGAAAAAGGAGAGTAGCATGTTTATCGATATAAAGTAGTCTTTTTTGCGTTTTATATATTTGTGTGTGTTCTATCTATTATAGGTCTCGTTGTTCCGTGGTTTCCACGTAAAATTTCTGAGCTGGATCGATTTGCGCATCAGACCCTTACCTATGCATCAGAGTTAGATAGTGATCATCCGGTAAGTAGATTTTCATAGCCTGAAAATCCTATCAAACCAGGTGTACTGGCCTAAGAGTGGTAATTTAGAATGTAGAGTAGTAAGGGTTGTGCGGTTGTGGTGATTCATGACAATTCATTCCATTTCTACATTGGTAGGCCTATTACATTGCTTTGAAGAACATCTACATGTCAACAGTTACACTTGCTGCGAAATAGCCAATTCTATAGCGGCTATCCCCTACAAAATGCAAACTAAATTTAAATAGGTTTTTCATTCACTTGAGATGAGAATAAAGACACGTTTATATGATACCACAGTATCACTACTGTATGATATTAAAGTGTCACTATCTATCAATCTTGACTCTCAGATATAGGTTTTATTTTTTATGTTATTCGCATCTTTTGATATATCGGATTTGAAATAAATTTGTGATTTATTGAATAAATTTGTGGTTTATTGAAACAGCTAAAATGGTGTTTGCAGCTTTTGGGTTTATTTTGACTTGTGTGTTTCGTATAAAAAATACTATTTCTCTAAAGCTTTTGAAAAATAATGGGAACATATTATGCTAAAAATGTTCAACAAACAATTTTTTGTATATAAATTTATCGTAATGTTCTACTGTAAAATATTCAAATAAACTTTAACATGAAAATGCTTATTTGCAATGTAATCTTTATTTTATCCGGACTCCGCCCATACGACGTATTGAATGTTCTTGTTTTTCGTTTTTGCTCGTCTTTAGGGGTTCACAGACGAAGTGTACAAGGCCAGGAGGAAAATGTTTGCTGATATCGCCTCCAATTATCGTCAGTGAGTTAACGATTCGGCTGTTAAAGCATCGATAATATATTAGCACTTCGTAATCAACAACACCAACGTATAATGCGCTTTTTATCTTTCTATGTGTAATCAGAATTAGAGAGAACGTGGATGTTGTAGCTTTGCTAATATATATTGAAACCATAGATCTACAGTAGATCTAAAATTAAAGCATCTATCGTTTAACCATAGATCTAGATTCATGCATTAACCAGGTTGTTGCTTGCCTAAATATGTTTAAATGCAATGCCAATGTACATGCAGTCATTTGAGCAATGATTCACATGTTTTGAAACGGGTTAACAAAATAAGAATCACATTCTTGCCAAAATTCTCAATTATCGTAAAACTTGCCCGTCACCAAAGTCAAGGGTAATGCTTCGGGCAAAGATAAACAGCAGTAACTGCTTACGTTGTAAGTAAACAGTTACTACTATGTCTATGCAGTGGAACACTGTATTGTAAACTATTGTTTTTATTTTGTTTTACAGTGGTCAGCCGATTCCTCGTGTACAGTACACTGAACAGGAAAAAGAAACTTGGTAAGCTCAACAACGCAACACTGTTCACGACATATCAAACTTTGATAAAGAGTCGTATCTGCCAGTTTGTCCCTTTAATCCCGTTGGGGTAATATGTTATTTATCCACCATCAATACAAAATTCATCGATCAGCCGCGATGACAAAATTCATTAATCGGCCGCCATGACAAAATTCATCGATCCACTTTCATAACAAAACTCATTGATCCGCCACCATGATAAATTCATTGATCCGCCTCCATGATAAATTCATTGATCCGCCACCATGACAAAATTCATTGATCCGCCACCATGACAAAATTCATTGATTCGCCGCCATGATAAATTCATTGATCCGCCGCCATAACGAAATGTATCGATCCGGCGCCATGTCGAAATTCATTTATTCAACGCAATGACAAAATTCATTGATCCGCTGCCATGACGAAATGTATCTATCCGACGCAAAGACAATATTTATTGATCTGCCGCCATGACAAAATTAATTAATCTGCTGCCATGACAAAATGTATCGATTTGGCGCCATGACCAAAATTATCGATCCGCCATACTGACAAAAAAATGATTCGCCGCAATGACTAAATTAATCGATCTGCCGCCATGACAGGATTCATTTATCCGTCACCTTGACAAAAGTCTTCTATCTGCCGACATGACAAAATTCAGTGTTTCACCGCCATGACAAAATTCATTTATCCGCCGCCATGACAAAATTCATTTATCCGCCGCCATGACAAAATTCATTGATCCTCCGCCATGACAAAATTCATTGACCCGCAGTCATGACAAAATTCATTGTTTTGCCAATGTTGAAAAAAATGATCGATCCGCTTGTAGGCCATGACAAAATTCACTTATCCGCCACCATGACAATATTTATTGATTCACATCCATGACATTCACATCCATTCATTGATTGACCTCCAATGAATGCAATTGCTCTCCACTATGACAAAATTAATATGCCAGCCGCCATGATGACAATTTTTTTTTAAAGGTGTAGTCAACTGTCAAAATTCGCCGGGACAAGGGTCCCCCAGAAGGCAATAGTGCCCGTGGGTAAGCCAAGGCCCTATTCCATAATAATACTAAATATGCGTTTCATACCCAAAGCCTCATTAAGAGCAAGTTCTCAAATCACAACAAGTTCATATATACTTGAGCGACATCTATGAGGTAATAATTCAAAGCCCTTGTCTTTTGCCCCTACTTGGTCGCCTACTTGCAAACAAACTGACTGTATTACTGCGGGGATTTGGAAACTGCTTGACCCCCAAGCTTGAATGTATTGTCACCCAGTAAACACAAAACATTTGTATGACTTTATGCAATGTTGGACCAGCGTCGAAGACGTTGGGCCTACATTGCATAAATGTCATACAAATGTCTTGCGTTTGCTGGGCAGGAGGACTTTCTCTCAAACATTGTACATTTATCTAATGTTGGTTCAATGTTGGGCCAGCGTCGCAGACGTTGGCCTAACATTAAAACAGCATTGGATCAATGTCTAGTTTAAGTAGTATCTTGTAATCAGTTCAGTGACTATATTAATGCCGTCAATCTGTACTCAATAGGCTACTGTTGGCCTACACTTGACCGTCCCAGGCATGCGCGTTTTGAAGCTGAATGATTCTTTAATGTAGCCATACATAAACCTCCCACCACGTCAAAATGCAATTGATCTGTAAGACACAAAAATCAAGGTCCGTACAATATAGCATGCATATTATATGGCATGGTTATATCAAGCATCGTTAATTTGGTCAGACTAGTTTGTTAAATAAGATCGGAATGAGTTTTCTCAAACGGTACAATAAATCAATTTTTTTCTTTGAAATCAAATTTTGCATTTCTAAGTTGAAGATCTTCTGTAGAAATATAAACGAATTAATTAGATCTAAACAACGCAAATCAAAATAATGCAGACCAAAAAAGTTAGAGGAGAGTTGTCAACGCACGCATTCTTGTATTAAAGTCATGTATACATGCCACTTGATATTGTGACAGACCCGTCCCTTTGATGCTAACACTTATTGATGGCTGATTTTGTTTTGGTGACATATGTTTTTAATTATCTTTTTTTTTCAGGAGTACCATCTTCCTAAAGCTCGTGAAGCTCTACCCCACGCATGCGTGCCGCGAATTCAACCACGTGTTTCCGCTGCTGATGCAGAACTGCGGGTACCGGAAAGACAACATACCCCAGCTGCAGGACGTCTCAGACTTTCTCAAAGGTCAGCTAACATTCTTATTGAATAACTTTATCTCCTTGAGAAAGCGTCTTGTTTTGCCGAATTGTCTGTTTCCATTTTTTGTAATTTGAAGCTTCAAACAAAGTAAATTATTTCTATTCACAAAAAAAATACATTTAAACTTGCTTAACCTGTAAACTGTGTAAAGGCTAAACACGACTATAGTTTTTTTTTGTAGCTGGGCGTTAGCCCAGGTACGTTATTGACAGATTCTGGTCTCTGAATTTGGGACAAAAAGTGACGTCATTTCATTCATAAAACTGATAGATGGGTGAATTCCATTCATAAATCTGACCATGGACCCTATCAATAGATACGGCTACTCATAGAGCTTCTTATATCAGTTTGATACAAAACAAGACTGTTCGATGTTGACGGTCCCTAAACTACTGGTAGTAGGTTTATTGCTCAAGTCTGTCCAAACAGAAATGTCATTGGCTGATGAGCAATGGCCCTTGTCCAGCATAATCAATCAGCTATGTTCTGATTGGGCACAACTTATGCAAATTACAGGGCCCGGTAACAAGCATTATTCTGGGGAGTAGTGTTTGTATCCAGCTCACTGATTAGCCATCAACGACATCATTTAAAATGTGACACAATAGCTGACATCCATCTCCAAATATGGTAGGCCCATTGGTCTCAAGAATTCCCCCCCTGAGACATACTGCATGCTGATTGGCCAGCAATGACATCACTTATAACCTGACCTCAATAGCTGACGTAATCTCTGAGGTCAGAATTATCTGTACACAACACCTCACGCCCAAGCCCACTCAGATGAACTGAGGGAGGGGTGATGTTCAGTTACCATTAATATCGTTATCCGCAAGGTTTCAGGTCAACCCATGCAGCAACCACGTTGGGTTGACCCTATGCTGATACAATATTGGTCAGATGTCGCAGACGCTGGGCCAACATTAAATTGCATGAAGTCTGCTGAGCACATGTAATCAATGTTGTGTTGTTACATCTGGCACACATTAGCCTATAGTCTACCCAGCATACACAAGAATCAATGTTGGTCCAGCGACCTAGACTGGGGGTATATCCTAGTAAACAAGACACATTGTCCCAATGTTGTTTTAATGTTGGGCCACCATCTACGACGCTGACCCAACATCAAAACAACATTGGTTCAACGTCTCGTGTTTGCGGGGTAGGCACTACACACCACAGCTGATCAGCATGATCTTTGAGTCTTGATAAAAGTATAACAAGTAACCATGTTAGTGATTGTGACCACATAGACATATCCACACTTTGTTTCCCAATTTTCCTGTAGTAGGCCAACATAATACATTGTAAGTAAGTTGTAAACCCCAATACAACACAACGTAGCTAAAAAAAATTGTTATGTATCATGTGAGAGCATTTTTAAAACACCTCCAGAAAAATATTTCGCCCATTTTAGCCATTTGTGACCAGGTGACGATGTGAGTATCTTACGTTTCAGCTACATGCTGTGTTCTAACCCGGAACATAGTGGAGGGCGAGATCGTTCTAACTAGTGTAGACCTACTAACGTTACTAACACAAAGTCTCAACGTCTGTCTGGGTACTGGCAGACTCAATTCAGCGCCGCATGGTTACCCCTGCATCACATCCATTTGGAGTAGGCCGGCCTATCAACCATGTCAAAAATAAGAAAAATGGGAATTTCGTCTTTATATCTAGTCTAACTGGTCAAAGCGCGGCACAAAAAATAAAAAACTTTTGCAGTTCTAGTCTATGGACATGTTTACATCATATGGTCATATTAAGAAGCCAAAATAAAATCACTGATTTTTTTATTACTTTAGCCTGGGTATGGGCCTTTAATTATCCATTTATATCAATCGTGATAGTGATAGAATAAACAGGGGCGGATTTTACCGGGTTGACAGGGTTCCGTAACCCTGTCAGCGTTTTAAATCTATTAAGTTACAGGGTTTGAGATCTAAAAACTGGTGAATTAATGTATTTTTTGGGAGATTGGAACCCTGTCCGCGTTTTGATGACAGGGTTCCAAAACAAAACTGATAGCCTAGGTTTTTCTTTGTTGGTCAATTATGCCGTTTTTTTGATCTCAAGATAAACACTGGCACTAATAGGTGCGGAAGGGTGGGGGTAACACCGGCAGCAGGTGTAATTACCAGTCCCACTATACAAAGCCAAAAGGCAGTATCTCTTCACTTGTAGCGTGAGTAGATACTGCGTTTTAACTTTACACGGCAGTATAGGCCTACATGTGCCTACATGTCATTTGAGACCGACTATTGCATAACATTCACACCACACATTTGGGACCGACTATTGCATAACATTCACACCACACTTTGTTTACCATAGAGTTCAATAAATTAAATACACCTAGCTTTGATGGTGCTCTACACATTGAAATTTGTTCTGTTTAACTTTTAAGTCACTTATTTTTGTATTTTTTTAATACTTTTTGTACTGATATAGATCTGCTATTATTCGCGAAGTTTTAATTTTCGCGAGGCGATCAAATAGAAAATTTAAAAGTCATTAATAAAATTATTATTATTATTATTATAGCGCTACCTATGATCGAAAATGACATCAGTGAGTTTTAACTACAGTCTCTATGAAGACTCAACAAAAATGTATATTTCATATAATTATTAGCCGATTGTGCGTGGACGTAAATAAAAATAACTCGAGATAAAGTACATCATCAATAATTTATTTGAATTTATTTATCATATCAGTCAGTGATTGGAACGGTTTTGCTAATTAGCCTGTACTACAGTAATGTGTTTGAATAACAATACCAGCTTGAGATTCCATTTCAACCGCCCCACTAAAACTGTAAAAAAGGCTACGCCTATAAAACGATGGATGTTTTAATTTCACGGCTGGATAAGTTATTCAGCCGTGGAAGGTAAAACACTGCAAGCACGATTGAAAGGTGGAATTACACAACCCGGTGACTATATGAGTTAGGCCTAAATACGGCAGATTTTTTTTTAATATTGAGAATTGTAGACTTCACGAAAAGTCCCAAAATCAGAAATTCACGAATATTAGAAACACGAAAATTGTCATATATATATTCATAATGGTTAATGGTTGGAAGTTGGAACCCTGTCAAATTTTTTTCCGGATTCGCCCCTGATAAACACACTAAATTCAAAAAACATGTTGCATGACGTTTGTCGCGATCAACAACAAAACATCACCATTTTATCAAAATCACAGATTTGATACGCATAGGCCTATAACAGTGTATAATGCACGGAGCCCGCTATGGAATGCTTTTAAACTGTTCTTTTTCACCAGGAAAAATGATTATGATAAGGCATGTGTAAATTAAATGAAATGAATCGAGCTTTAGGCCACTTTTGTGCACATGCAGGCTAAATTGGACCAGGAGAACATCCTGAGAATGATGAAATGAATCAGATGACACTGCCCTCCAGACACTAGACCCTAGATGTCTGAGGCCGAGCACGCTCCCTTTCGGTCACGGAGCCTCCCCACAATACTGAGTTTTACGAGTGGATGGGGAGGAAACATTTTTGTTTCTTTCAAACCGCCAAGACCGGGAAACGAACCCCGAACTCTAGCGTGAAAGGCAGCGTTAACCACTACCCTAGGGCCCCCGCCCTCAAGGCATGTGTAAGCTATCAAATCATATCATATTTATTTAAAATCGTTTTTTGTGAACAATACAAACATTAGCCAAAGGCTATTCTCCCGATTTGTGGTTTTAAAAAATCAACTATATTATAGCGAAATATGTGTTTTTGATTAAAGAACCATGGGTGATAATCTGATAATGGAAAATTCTACCTCAAACTTGTTAAGGCTACACTTATAACAATCGTCATGCTGGGGCACCATGGACAGGGTTCAATGGACATTATGCTCTGGGGCACCATGGTGTCCCATTAAGTTTCTACGCCTTATTTATCACTCTTAGCACCCCTCGGGTGCTGGAGTTCACTCAAGGGAGAGGCTCTTGGTCCCTTCGCCACAATGACAAGATCATGATCACCTAAAATATTATCCAGTGTTAGTAACGAGTAGGATTTTCCTACGTTTTGACAGTTTTTCCATCGGACCTATGTAACAGTCGACCCGTGCTGGTTTGGACAACATCCGATGCAATAGGCCTACACCTCCAGAATTGGAGATTTAATTCAGCTCTATGATAAATGGCCAAATTTAAGTTGTTGCCGGTCCGACATGACAAATTTAAAATTGGGACATTTCCAACCTCAGTCAAGGTGAAGCTGTGGCAAGAGGATGAGCATCATTTAATTATCCATTTATATCAGTCTTGATATAGATAAAATAAGCACACAACATTCCTCGTTCATTTACTGTTGTCGCCGTTGCATGGTGTGTGTTTCGATCAACAGTAAAACATCACAATTTTATCAAAATCACAGATTTGATACGCATATAAGGGTATGCCGTTATTAGCGAGTATGCCATTCTGAATGACACACCCATATAAGTGAACAATTTGTAGTATTTCCCTTTGCCCCGGCTATATGAGGCATTTGGCCCTAGTTTTTAATCTGTTTATTCGCAGGTTTAATCATAGTTATTGGGATTGATATGTGTGTTTAACATTAGGATTTACTTATTTTTGTTCTCAGAATGAATAATTATGAGTAATTTCCAGCAACAACTTTACGTAGGTGAAAATTTGAATAATGTGTATACAACTCAATAATGTGTATACAACGTCCGCATGTATTTTCTACAGATTGTACAGGGTTCACACTTAGGCCCGTGGCAGGTTTTTTGTCATCACGTGACTTCCTGTCGGGGCTGGCCTTTCGGGTGTTCCACTCCACTCAATATACACGTCATCAGAGTAGACCCCTCTTCTCACCAGAACCGTAAGTAAAAAGACGATGAGGCTACGCCAAATTTATCATATGTTTTATTGATTTCCTCCATTCACAAAGGGTGCAATTTTTTATAGATATAAAAAAAACATTTTATTTATTATTATTATTATTATTATTATTACTTTTATTATTATTATTATTATTATTATTATTATTATTATTATTATTATTATTATTATTATTATTATTATTATTGCAGGATGTGAGCATACGCCGGATAGAAACTTTCTTTATTTTTATTGCGGCAGGATGTGTAAAAAGCAAACAGGCTGACTTTTTTAGTGTATGCAAATTTGCTACAACCGCAATAATTAGCAAACAAATTTTAGTTTTAAAATACAAGATATAATACGCATTGTGATTTTTTGTCAGTTTAATTAGCACAAATGTTGCTACTCGTGCGTTAAACCTGAATTACAAAAAGTTACTTGCACGTACGTGATTGGGCTTGACATGGTCATTCACAATGAACGTCAGTCCAATGCTGGTCCAACATGTAGTCAGAAAACACTTTCATGTCATGCATATGGCTTGAGTTACATTATTTTCGTGGGAAAAAACAAAAAAACGAGCACAATTTTTCTACATTTCGGTTGTCAGGGGTTAAATATTTGGCATCATATATAATGGATCACTACAATTTGTTGGTCTTTATTTTATTGTCATGTTATCTCTTTAATATTAAATTCAGGCATTACGTATTTTTATAAAGGCAGTCCCCGCGCTTTAAACATATTGAAAGGACATGTTTTTTCTGTAAGATCTGAATATTCACGCTGTTGTTCTTGCTATAATTTTCAAGTCAGTCGCTGCACGTTCGGCGACAGTAGATTGTCGAGTGATTGAAATCATCCCAGCAAAAAATATACGACAGTTGATTCGCAAATTGATTTCACCCAGTGAAAACGGGACGTTGAGACAATGTTGTTTTAATGTTGGTCCATTGTCTGCGACGCTGGCCCAGCATTAAGCCAACATTGGCTCACTGTCCCGTTTAGCTGGGCATGTGAAATGACTCAAGTGACTGGAGTGGATCCAGTTCCCTATTTTGCCCTAATAATATTATAATATCACGCTGCATGCAAGTGGAATAATGTGGTATTTAACCATCTAGACCCGCATGATTCCTCGAAGCATCATTTTGCATCCTACAAAACGGACTTAATTGACTAAAATTGAAGGTTTGACAAAAAAAAAGAATGAAGCTCTGTTAACCCTTTGCATGCTAATCACGACAATAGTCGTTTTTTATCCGTTTTAATTGCGACAGCGATTCGCGGCTTGTAATTGATAAAGATTTCTATATCAATTTCAGGGTTTAATGGGTTAAATAAGACAATATTATCATATCAATTACTTATTTTTTAACACTATGCTCTGTTTTTTATCCAATCAGAGACGTCTGTCATGAGATACTGGGTCACGTGCCTCTGCTTGCTCACCCGGCCTTCGCCGATTTCTCGCAAGATATCGGCCTGGCCAGTCTGGGCGCCTCGGACGAATACGTGGAGAAACTGGCCACCGTAAGTAGACTTGTGTTATATAAAATAAATAGGTGGGGCACAAGTCACGTGAGTCTCCACGGGCTTGGTGATTCGATCTCCAGAGACCATGTCACTCTCCTAAATATTAACTTACCGTGTCCTCGCACATTAACGTGCATGCACTTATATTTCAAGATGTACTTATTTTTTTAAATAAGTTTTATATTCAAACATTACACCCCATTTGCCGACGCTTTTCAGCAATCATCACACCCATGCAACATGGTTTTGACGGCTTAAATATACCTATGATATGGAGCAATTCTCTCCTAATACTTAATAAGTTAACAATAAGAAAAATAATTCAGTTTATGTTTACGATCAACATATAAATATTTTATTTATTATTGACATATATTGGTATTGGTAAGGGTTTCTGTAGGTCAATGTATTCTCACCTGCAGTATATGTCTTGATTTACGCAGTGTGTACATATAGTAATTTTTAATATAATTGCATGCACGTAGTATTCGAATATTAATGCATGCCCTTATAAATGAACAATAATATTTTTGGAACCATGCCTAAAACAGTCGATTTTAACTTATAAGCTCATACACGTTTATGCACGAAGATGCAGTACGCGCATTCAGTAGTATTGCTGCCAAACGCAATGAAATATATACTTACCCACACATGAAAAACTATTTACTGTGCACATATTTCAGTGTTATTGGTTCGCTGTTGAATTTGGTCTTTGCCGCGAAGAAGGAAAACTGAAGGCTTTTGGGGCTGGTCTTCTGTCATCATTTGGCGAGCTTGAGGTCAGTACATCTCACGCTATAACATTTCGAGTTAATCACTTTAATGCACTTATATTGAACATAATAATGATAAGGTAATTGTAAAATAATTGTAAGCCCTGATTCCGACTAAGATTATAATATTATACTTGATGACCAGGGGGTAGTGATAATTTAATTGGCTGTTTTCCATTCTTCTCTATGTTTTATTATTCTTGATAAATTTGTATTTTTTATTTGTTTATTTAATGCCTAAATGATATAGTAGGCTCTACAAGAAAAAAATATAGTTCTAGTTTTAGTGTAGCATGTGTAGTGAGCATTTGCAAAAGGTTCACAACACACGCTACATTAAAATACCGAAATCTTATTCAGTAAGAACATTAAAGAACTAGTTATACTCTGTAAAACTGCCTTGTGTCTGTTATCAGTATTGTTTGTCGGACAAGCCCGAAATTCTACCGTTCGATCCCAGCAAAATGGCTGTCACTAAGTACCCTCTTACTGAGTATCAGCCTACCTACTTCATGACAGAAAGTTTTGACGATGCGAAGGAAAAACTAGCGTAAGTTAAAATTATCCAATTTATACACATAGTGGACGAAATTTTATTCACTCCAATCAATTCGAGCACACAGCACTGTTCATTCACTGTTGAACTGCTGGCTGGTATACTATATGCCCACTTCTGTTTTCTGCTTTTGAGTTATACCACCTGTGTGGTACACCACACATACGGATACAATTATTAATATGTCTATGCATAGACATAGGGTTCTAGACTAGACATTAGCCATTAGCAACCTAATGCTAATATTAGGGCTCGAATGGTGTTGACAGTCATGTACGTAATTACAGCGAAGATTTACTGCTACTAGAGAACTGTAGGCCTACAAAATGTTTGAGCAAGGTATGGGCTACGGGGCTACGATTCACAATGGCAATCAACGCCAACATGATCGTCTAAGAAACACTACAACTCGTCTCAGGTTGATATCAAGATCGGGACATTGCAAAACTGTGTGACTAGAGTGCGTTATATGATACATAGAACTGTTGTCATCAACAAATTATGAGGCGACAGCTATATGCAGCATATCCAACCTAGTACCAAAAAACGTTGATTTTAGCAGAACAGACAGCATCGTGTCCCAATTCAGCACTGTACCACTGATGACAATCGGTCCTTTCTGGTGTTCAACAACGAGTGTCAGTTCATTCCAATCAGTAAAGATGGACATGAAAAATGTTAGAAAAAGATTTGAGAGAGCATGGATCATCCAAACACAATGAGATTTTGTTTTGTGGCAACGCATAGCCGTTATGGTCTGGCAATGCATCAGCATCCACGGTGTTGGAAATTTAGTGGTCACTGAATGTATATTGACATTTTTAAAACTTTTGTTTTTAAGCCAGTACAACACAATCATGTTTGAGTAGAGAAAGAACCCCTTGTCGCAAAGTCATGGCAATGGAGGCTTGGTTGCACAATAGTGATATCCGCAAGATGATATTTCCCCCACAGTATCCAGATGCAGGAACGATTAAAAATACTGGTGCTGGATGGAAAGAATGTGTAGAAGAACTGGTGGCATGGGTATTCCGAAGCCGGGGTCCAATTCATCCTGCAGAAATCAGAACACTGCATTTGTCCAGGAGAACAGTCGCCATTATAATATTAAACCAGAACACTGCATTTGCTCTTTGTTCAGGAGAACAGCCGCCATTATTATATCATAGCTTATGCTGCGATACAATGCAAGTGTTCAGCATTGCTCAAGTAGGCATCACTTTGGGGGTGAACAAGCTTGTTGAACAGCTTGAAAATCAAATCCTATATGTTCCCTGTTCATCTTTTTGTGGTTGACACTTGTCCACTAAAGTGACGTCACTCCATTCACGAAACTCGTGGACAGGTGCATTTCCTTCGTTAGTTTAGTTGGACTTTCGGCTTTGTTTTGGGGGTCATTTCAGATAACCAAATACATTATAGAGAAACTAAACGTGGTTTGACATCTTACTCTAGTGATTTTTTAGATCGTTGATGTTTTTGAGTCGTTGTCTACAGTACACACGTGCCCATATTTGAATATTTAAATATTTATTAGCTTGGAGAATGAGGTCAACAGTTCTGTAATCTTAGTAGCGGCGGTCGAGCCCACACTTTAAAGGTGTGGGTCGTGGATTGCTGTATAGTAGTCTTCTTCACTAATGCAACCTCTCAACTATGTGGTCCCTTTCTATGCATTCATATTTTTTGTATTTAAGCACCCATCACTGAAACATACCTTACTTATCCATGAAAATTGTAAAACATTATGCTTGCGGTATTTCTTGACGTGCGTGATAACTCAGATTATGTGTGCCTTCTTGTCACTGAAGAACCCTCTCCCCACCCAAACAGAAATCAGCAATCCCCTCTTCTTGCCGACACTTGTTATGTCAGCTGGTCAGCAGGAACTGAGGAGATTTGTGCATGCATAGGCTACATGTGCTCTGCTACTCATACACATCAAACCCGAGAAGTTGGTCCAATATTGGTTTATTGTTGTACAGCCGCCTAATTTAAATAACAACTGAATGACAGCAGTGAGTGGCTGATCGTGTTATGTGACATGTTGAGCCACTCTTCCATGAACAAAAAAGGCCTTTGGCCCTAGTTCCTTTATTTTGATTGCCATGTTTATTTATCTGTACCATCCTGCAAAGACAAACAACCGCAACTGCTTATTTAAAAAGTAAGCAGTTCCTGCTTTTAGAATTTGCATAACTCTTTATGATCAATAGACCAACTTGGCCCACTATTCTCCAAGCCCGTTATTAAATGGGCCACCTCATTTTTATGGAATAAAACTGACTAATAATCGTTTTATACTGACGCATTGGATAACTACTACTTGAAACATTTTTTTGTATATTTTGTATATTAGTTATTTCAGCGTAGAAAATAACAAATTGAAATTGAAGGTGTTGTTGCCATTTTTTCAAATTAAATATATCGAGAAAGTTAGGATAAAACATCTTTTGTATTATAACCAAGGTGGCGGTATCTTTTTCATTTTAGTAAAACTACCCTCAATCAGAATCACTATGTTTACTTGATTGTTTTATATGCAGATCCTACGTCAGAACCATTCCTCGTAAGTTTGTTTCACGCTACAACGCGTACACGCAGAGTGTAGAGTGTCTGGATAATATCTCACAAATCGGCACATTTGCTGCAACCATCAAAAGTAAGTCACATTTCTTTGCTGTATGCATGATATCAACATTTTGCGAATCTCATAGCACTATGACCATTATTACATTATCTCTGTATCTGTATCTGTATGTTACGTGGCAGTACGCACTTTTGTGCTATCGCACCACATTGTGGATTTTTTGGGGTCTCGCCGGATGGAAACTGCGCCCACGTCCATTGAGGTTCTTTTACGTCCGACTCCAGTTCAGTCAGACGAGCCATCTGATTTACGTGGTTCTCTGATAGTCTGGAAGCCAAATTATGAAAAGACGTTTATTTAAGGTTCTCGTGTGCATGAAGTATATATTTACATATTTGGTATCAGCGGAGAGGTAAAAATCTCAAGAATACGAATCTGCATGTTGTAGATTTTTAAAAGGCGCCTTTTTAACTAAATTTGCCCCTTAAAGCTAACCATAATGCAGTTCGTCATAATTGTTCATGTAACCTTGTTACATTTCAACCGTAATCTAAATCTGTATAACGCGGTCTATTTAAATATAAATTCCCACATTTTGTTCCATTTGCATAAATAAACCTACTGGTTATTATTCTTGTAACAAATATAATGTTTTCTATGACGGTAACCATGGTAACGCAGCCCCTAGCTACCATTTTTTATACTACTCATGGTAACATTTTCAAAACATGATAAAAACAGTCTACAACTTTTTTATCTGATTTTTTAAAAATTTTCCAGTTTTGCCCTTATGAAACAACTATTGATCTGCGACTGTGGTCACGTGATATTTTCTATGTGAGAAGATAATTACTACAGATACAACCATTCAAAACTGAGCAAAAACAACGCAATCGCTATAATTGGACTATCGTCTGGTGATTAGAATGTGTTACACTCTATTTGACTATTCCACTTGCCAGCGAGACCATACAAGAGTGTGTATAAAGAGAGGTGTATATACCTACGTAACTGGAAAAATGTTTTGAAGGTAGAAACAACGTCATACAGAGGTCAACTATGGTCATATCATAGGAAGCAATAAATTGAACATTTTTTTTAAATTGCTGTTATGATTCAGACTTCGTTGAACTAAAATACAAAATAAAGGTTGTATTTGCACAAAGTCATGACATCATACTACATGTATTTATATATGATACTTGGCTTGATAGACATGCAGTTCACCAGCTCAATTTGACACTGGTGTGACCTTGGTAAGACCTTGACTTATATATAAAGAGAATCCCTGTTGCACCAGTTTAAATTTACTTGTTAATTGTGGGTGCCTACATTGCGCATTACTAACATTATAATGAGGTTGCCATATCATTGGAATGGGAGTGAGCACGATTTCGAAGCTCAAATTGAGTTAGTGACGGATTTGCTAAATTTGAGACATACGCAACCTGAAAATGTTGGGGTTACAACTTCTTTCTTCTGTGAAGTTTAAATTCAAGGTCATGTGTTTTTATCAAGGTCAGATTTTGAAAATTTGTAAAAAAAATATTGAAAAAACTTATTTGTCCATATCTCAGGAACTACTATATTGATTTTAATGTTTTTTTGCTTTTTGCTACCCAAATGTTTTCTGTAGGGGGGGGGGGGTTGCTGATTAAATGGCAAATGTTTTTAGACTGCTTGAAGGTCAAGGTCATGTATTTGTTATCAAGGTCAGCGTTCTAAAATTCCACAAATCCCGAGAAAACACGTATTTCCTATATCTCAGCGATATGGCTTTTAGTGTTTTTGAGCGCCTTTTATGGGTTTTTTCTAGATGCGTAATCAAATATAAACATAACATTGCAATGAAAAACTCTCAAGGTCACGCCCACTCCAGGTTAAAGTTATTTAAAGGTCAAACAATCTAAAAGGCAAATTTGCAGCATAATCGCATTCAATCGCATTCATTCTTATCTGCGTCACTTGCTTACGATAAAAATCACAGACAGCTCGCCCGACGTCCACTAAATCTCCTTACGATTGATCCATAGTTAGTTTGTCTGCAACTGGACTGCGACAGCCTCCAGCTAATATTGCGTATACATGTAGCATTTGGCAGTTTGGAGATAATTGAGACAAAATGTATATTTCTGCCATAACAACCAATAGGTCGTAGGCTATCCATCGGTCATTTGACGTGAAATAGGCTTTTTGGGATAATATCAAATTTGAAATATCAATAAATTGTCATATATTTTTGTTAATAATCATCAGAAAAACATAAATAAATTATTATTTTATCTGTTTTCAGACCTGCTGAATCTAATGGTGACATCACTTTTTTTCTTAGCGCCCATAATATGAGATAATCTAAGATGGCCGTCGCCAAAATGGTAATATCTATAACTAGTTAATTGATATCTACTGACTCTTTCTTACCCACTGTTAAAACAAATCTGTGGTTTTCTCTGGCATAGAATTTAGTTACCGTATCCCCGCGCAATACACAGTTTGAACACAGGAATATAATATTTTAAGAAAAACCACATGCACCAATAATAGCATAGCTTCGTGAATACACTAGCCTTTCTTTTTATCATCTGGAGAGGTAGGTGTAATGGTCTGTACACAAAGCAAGACACCAGCAAGAGCTCGCTAGGAGACAAATGTCCAGGAACAAGATCAACCAAGATCAGTCTTTGAGCTGCCTGCCAGCCGCCAGAGGTGACCACGAGGGGCATGGACTTACCCCTTTGAGATATGCTGTGATTGACCTTGAACATTTAAACCATGATCATTAAAACACCATATTTAAGCTACCATCCATTTCCGCAATGATGCATGCCACCCAAACATTTTGTCCAATGAAATGATAATGAGCTCATTGTCTATGACCCAACAAACGAATCCTTTCCGAGCCCCCGTTGTCGTGTCATACAGGTTTATGCGCCGAATTCAAGGAGCAGCAACAGAGAAAGCACAGTTTCTATAAGTGTCCAGTCTAGGCCGAGCTACACACAATAAGGTCCTCGATGACGATTGCAGTATCCGTGATGAAGTATGGATGATTATGCAATAAATCTGCAAGATATTGCGGAGCCGTGCCATGCATAGCACGAAATGTCAACACTTGTATTTAAAATTATCTTTTTTTCCATCGGCAGCCAGTGCAGATTTGACAGCGCTGGTGTGATAGAGTCAGATTGCGAGTGAATGTTGTATGGCAATTTCTTCACTGATGTTATCTGATGTCCTAATGTGAATCTGAGTATCGTCTGCATATAGATGAATTTCTAGGTTATATTTACGGGAAATGTCAGCAATAGGCAGTGTATGCATTGTAAATAATTTTGGACCAAGTTCCGAGCCTTGTGGGACACGATACAATACATCAACAGGAGATGGCACTATTTCATAAATAACAACCGACTGTTTTCTTCCTTTAAGATGGGATTTGAACCATTTTAGTGCAATGCCGCCCACACCAAGTCTCTTTCTTAACCGAGACAGCATGATGTTGTGATCAATTGTATCAAACGCGGCACTGAGATCAAGCAATACCGACGCCACCGTCTTCCGGTCATCTTGTACAGCCTTCACGATGTTGGTATGCACATACAATAGTACTGTCTCAGTACTATGCCCCGGCCTATAGGCAGTTTTTTCTCATTCACGTGAGTAGATAGGCGTGAAGCCACAACACGTTCAATGATTTTTGATAAGTAGCCTATGTCAAGTTGGATATAGGTCCGAAATGTTTCAGTAAATTGCCATCCTGACCCGACTTTTTAACCAATGCATGTCTCATCTCATCCGGAAAAAACACCAAATCAGAGACAGAAATACAATGTCACTGATGACAGGCACCAGAACATCCAAGTACTCTTTTTGCAGTCATACTTACCGTTAATTTATCGTATTTCGCGAATAGTTGCTAGTGTAAAAGAAGTCATGGAGGCACTGGTGCCTTACTTGACATGCTTTGATGTTATCTCTGGTTATTTTGGGAGATTTAAATCTAGATTGATACGATTTTTTGATTTTTTCTCTACAAAGTACTCAATTTGTCAGCGAGATCACTATCACAGTCACAATCTGGTAGTTCTGTCTTTTTCTTTCGATGGAGGAGCTCATCCACAACCTTGAACAGCAGTTGCTGATCATTTCCACATGACGTGATCTTGTCAGAGTATAAATCAACCTTAGCCTGGTATATGAGCTGGTTAACCAGGTTTCGCTGGAAGAGATATATTTCACGATGTAAAGTGAGACCCGTACGTCTCCAGCGTCTCTCACACTGCCTTCTCTTTTTTTTTGTCTTCTCGAATTGCATCATTGTGCCATGGCACCAGGTCTTTCACTGTCAAAGATTTTTTTCTGGAGAGGGGCATCTTTGTCTAGATTGTATTTTAGCATGTTGTGTTATATTGCGTCAACAGCTCATCTAGATCATTTTATAGACTATTATACATGAATATTTACATAAACTCTATATTTCAGACATGTATTACTACGTATATAATTATATTATAAACGAAGTAATTGTTCGTAATATGGCGTAATGGTCATATTTTATTATTAGGCATTATTGCCATCAGTGCGTCTGGCACATGTGCATTATTTCATACACGTGTAGGTCTACACATACGCAAAATATCATAATTGCACAATTGTTTAAAAATAACAATTTTTGAAAAATATATTTTTTAGACCAACAGATGGAACATAGCGCAATATTCATGATGGTATTAAAAAGTGATTCTCGCCAACCACACACGCATTAGGTATTACCTGAACAACAACGATATAGGCCTAGTGGTGAAATAGAGGGTTTAGTCAAAATCTGAACTGCGACTCCCCCCAAACAGTCTCAGACTGCTCTCAGGATGCTTTTAATCAACGACTGGTGTTTCGACTACTTGATCTCCAACACTTCTCTGACCTTTCGCAAAAAACTCGCAGATGGTTGTATGGCGACTTGAAGATTAAAAATATATAATTCAAATTGCAGAACATTTGCATGCGACCTTAGACGCGAACTGGTTGTAATTCACTCGCAATGTCAGTGTGCCTGGACATTTAACGCCGGAATTGAGTTGGTTTCTATGGTATGCATGTTTGAGGATATTCCAAATAATAATTCTAGAAATATTAAAAGAGCAGTACATGAGTCAGAGGACACTGGTGCCATATATATATACATTTCCTCTTATAACCCTCTACCAGTGCTACATTAGATGCAACAAATTGGAAAGTATATATGCCAGCACTGAATTAAATATTATAAATTGAGGAATCGATTGGCTTAGACTTGAATGGCAACTACATGTCGCAATGTGTACAATATATAGGTAGGCTACTGAATATATTATGTGCCGGTTACGTTTACAAAATATCATTATATGTACCAACATATACATGTGTACCATAAGAAAACGCAAATATTATCTATATTTTCTGTTTGACCTTGAAATGACCTTTACTTGACTTTACAACAGGGCCGCCGTGAGAAAGTTCTCCCCACCTGCAGTAATTACCCCATTATATGCAAAGATTGGTCAACATAAGTGAGAGAGAATGTTGTAGAAGTATCTGTTTTACAGGGTAAAAACAACAAATTATGCCATCCACAGGTATAGGTCTGTGTCGATGCTAAAATGAGTAAACATCCGGTCAGTTGTGGACACATGACCCGCAATGGTGCTCCAAATCTTGATTAAAACATTGTATTTGAGCTTAGGATCATTGCAAAATACAATATACTATGTTAATATTATAATAATTTGATGTGAACTATATGGCGCAGTGAAATTTCTAAATGTGTTGTATGAAAATCGCATTATTGCGAACTTGGGTGGATAGTGAGGATTCGCATTATTGCTAACTTGCACAAAGAAGGGTTTTAACATTGGTGGCCACTGCAATCGTAGAGGGTCATGCCTGAGCAACGACGCGATGGATTTTTATGATTTTGGTGTCTAGGATTACCTTGACCTTCCATTCCATCATTGTAAACTATTCACAAATTGATTAAGCACCTTGAAAAACACTATAATAGGCACCAAAAACATTAAAATTTGCACAGCATTCACCGATATATAGAAAAATATGTCTTCCTTAGATTTTGGGAGTTTTCTAACTCTGACCTTGATAAAAACGCATGACTTTGACCTTTATCCATTCTAAAACCTTTCCCGCTCTATTCAGCACCTCGTGAAAACATATAGTAGGTCCCCAAAACATCAAAATCCATATAGTAGTCACAGAGATTTAAATATAAGTTTTAATATAATTAGAGTTTTTACCTCAGTTACATGGAAAGTAATGCAAAAATAAGCAGTTTTTGCTGAATGACTATGGTGGCTATTTTTGATTTATGCAAATTACTTCGTTTGGACGTGGAATTAAAAGATTTTATATTTCAAAGCATGAAAATATGACTCCATGTAGATAAGAAAATGTTGCGAGTCGTGTAGGAGTGTACATGTAGGCCATGCATACCCATTGTGTATCCCAAGTCAAAGTGTGGATTGATAAAACATTTCAGGGGCAAATAGATACTTGTTACCATGGAAACAACCAATCACTCCTCCCCTAAAGAGTAGTCTATCAATAATATATACTATAAATAACGTATTGTGTTCTAAAACATTATAATGTAATAAAATAAAAGAAGAGTAATTTCAGATATTTTTGATGGAACCAATGAACGCTACGCATTGCGGTGTTATGTGTGTAATGTTAATAGGGATACCGTTGCCATGGTAACGAGCATACTATTTTTTATTCATTCCTTTTAGAAATCGAATCCCCTGATATTAGTTATGTTACAAATAAAAAACGAGTATGCTACGAGTGATTATGATCGTATTCTGCCCATGTTGATGACAGTGGACACTTGACAGAGTTGTATCAATATATAACGCGCTGGTGCATTATGGGTAATTTCAGGCGACACATTCGGTGAAAAAGGCACATTTTAAAAATCTACAACAGTCAGATTCATAATCGGCACAGTTTTACCTTTCCAATGATACCACATATGCAAATATTTACGCCATGCACACGAAAAGTACAAAAATCGGATTTGGCTTCCTGAGCCCTGCGACACGACATCGCTACACGCATGTCCTAGTGTATACAGCACCTGGTGTGTGCCAGGCGGTCACCCATCCAATAATTGACCGGGGTCAGCGTTGCCTAACTTCATTGATCGAGCCAACACCGATGAGCTAACGCCGTATTCCGTATATAATTATGAGGGTGGCATGCTTTTTTTATGACATTGACATAAAAAATAGGCTTTCGATTTGTAGGCCTACACCAGTCAAATGCGGAGGATATCAACACCTACGTACTTCAATTATTGAAACAATATTTAATATGTGTAAATAATGACTTCATAATTCCGCGTTAATAAAAATACAAAATATAATTTAACATCTGAATAATAAACATTATATTATTATTTCTTTAAATATAGGTTGATAAGCGTTATGCACATTCGTCCGACCGTCCGCCCAGCACTTCAAATAATTGGGTCAATTGCTTCACCTTTTATACACGCTCACTCTGCAAAACAATTTATGGCTTTCCATGGGACTGTATTTTGGGTCGGCTATGATAGTGTTTATTATGTGATCTTGTTTTTTCTACAGGTGAGGCCGCGGTGTTGCAAGATGCCCTGAAGAAACTGTCAGTTGACTTCCTGTCTATGTCAAGCATGCCAACGATTTGAGATACGCCGCACTCGACGGGATCTTGTTCCATTTGAAAAAAACATTCACCCAAGGCTGGTTTAATGTTGGCCCTCTGTCTACGACGCGGGCCCAGCATTGAGCCAATCTTGGATGGACGCCTCGTGTTTGCTGGGATTACATTTTGAAAAAAATCAGTTGTATTAAACTGTGTTGTATATTTCCAGCAAACATGGTCATAAAAATGTTTTAAAAATAATTAACTAAAATCATGATAATATTTTCATAAAACGATTCATAAATATTCATTTGTCGAGTTTTAATTTGGTTGTAAAGATGTCTTTAAAATACTGTATATAATGTTTTAGAAACATTGTATAGACGTTTAAATATTATATTTCTTAACATTGACAGTAATGTTTAATTGAGGTTTCAGGTATGATATTTTGTTAACATTTTCAACAATGATTTTAAAATGCTTATTTATAGTTTTAGAAACATTGTATAGACGTTTAAATAATATATTTCTTAACATTGACAGTAATGTTTTATTGAGGTTATAGGTATGATATTTTGTTAACATTTTCAACAATGATTTTAAAATGCTTATTTATAGTTGTTGTTTTTTTGGTTGTAAGAATATCCTACAAATATTTCTTGAACGTTTTAGAAATAATTAGGTGAAGTCACGAAAAAATTTTCATAAAAAGATTTTAAAATGTTTATTTGTCGAGTTTTAATTTGGTTGTAAAGATGTCTTTAACATATGCTTTATAATGTTTTAGAAACATTGTATAGATGTTTAAATAATATATTAATCAACACTGACAATAATGTTTTATTGAGATTTTAAGTGTCATATTTTGTTAACGTTTTCAACAATGATTTTCAAATGTTTATTTGTAGTTTTCATCTGGTTGTAATAATGTATTCAAAATATGTATTAGAATGTTTTAAAAATAATTAGTTTAAGTCATTAAAACATTTCGTAAAATGATTTTAAAAAGTTTATTTGTTGAGTTTTAATTTGGTTATAAAGATGTCTTTGAAATATTTTTTAAAATGTTATAGAAACATTTCATAGATGTTTAAATAACATATTAATTAACACTGACAAAAATGTTTTATTGAAGTTTTAAGGGTCATATTTCATGTATTTTGGTAACATTTTCAACAATGATATAAACATATTTATTTGCAGTTTTCATCTGATTGTAAGAACCTATTTCAAAAATTTATTACAATGTTTTAAAAATAATTAGCTGAGGTCAATAAAACATTTTCGTAAAATGATTTTAAAATGTTTTTTTGTCGAGTTTAAATTTGGTTGTAAAAATATCTATGAGATATTTCATATGATGTTTTTAAAATGATATATAAATGTAGAAATAATATTTCCCTAACATTGACAGTATTGTTGTTTTAACGTTTTGTACCTTATTTTGTTAACATTTTAGCAAAGATTTTCAAATGCTCATTTCTCAATTTTGATATGGTTGTAAAATTTCTTTAAAATATCTAATAGAATGTTTTAAAAACATTGTGCAGATGTTCAAATAACATTAACTTAACATTGACAGCATTTTTTATTGAGCCTTTACGCACTATGTTTTGTTAACATTTAAAAAAGATTTTAAAATGTTCAATTGTGAGTTATAGTTTGGCTGCAAAAGTATTTTTTTTAAATTACATTGGTAGTAATATTACTTTGACCTCGTAGCCAAGCCATTTTCAAAGAATATAATAAAATCATTATTTTTAACACAAGAATGTTTTACTAAATGTTTCAAAATTATTATGTTATAGATCTTAATACAATATTTCACAAAATATTGAGACAATGTTGAATACAGGACATTTTTAAAACTTATGTATAATGTTGAGGTGTGGCATTTAACACAGGGTTCAGTCCGCCAATGGTGCACTTTCAAAGACCTATTTCCAAAGGTACTAAAATCAAATTGATCCAGTTAGAATAAAAACTATGAAATCAAAATTTCAACATTTCAACAATTTGCAATAAAAAAAAAAGAATCTTTTGTATATGAACATATTTGTCTACCTATTGATTTTATTTGCACTCACAATCTTTTCAAATAGTTTTTTTGTGAAAAAATGTGTAATTTCTTATTGAAAATAACACATTGAAAATAATACATTTTCAAAACTCAAGGACTTTCAAAAATAATTGATACAAAATATCCTATTTTCCAAGCACTTTCAAAGCCTTGAAATTTATTTTTGAAATTCAAGAACATTCTCAAGTTTACAAACACCAGTTTAAACCCTGTTTACAGCTTTTCGGGAGCATTTTCACACACTAAATTAAATGAGACCGCGATGAAAAATTATCGGACAATTTCTCCTCAGCATAGAATACATTTACACCTGTCCCTTTACAAATGAACCAACATTATCAGAATGACTGCATATGTGTTTCGTTAAATGAATCAGGTTGATGAATCATGTGATGAACTGATAATTTAAGGCAACATGTATTCTTCAAACTTTATTAAAAACTGAATAAATAAAAATGTTCGCATCTTACAAATGATAAAATTCAAGGACCACAAGAACATTTAGTGATCAACATTAATACTAGGCAGACACACGGCCTTGGTCTGAGTCGCAAACGTTTCCTTCTGATTCATCTTTTTCTGTAGTTCTGTGAACCACTTTTCCTTTCTGTTAAGAAACAACAACAAAACAGCAGACTGTCGGTTTAAATATTCAAATTTGAACCTTGATTAGCAAAAGGGCTACTATACATACATTTTACTACACATACGTTTTAGTGCTAGTTTCAAAGTAGGAGGTTAAATATTTTTTTATGTGATTTGACTGTTACAGTACACCCGCTTTAAATTGTTTCCATTTTAAAACGAACTGTGCCCTAAAAAAGTACCAAAACATTCACTGACCAAAATACTCTGGATAGCAAACAAGTTATCTCCAAGTACAGTAATGGACCACATAAATGCCAATTTTGCCACAAACGCCCACCCACAACTTTAGACTGGTTTTCGCTGAACATCCATCCTCTTTGCTGACACTTCAAACCCACTCTTTAAAAAAAAATTGACGTGATCGATTACGTTGAAATTGTTTTGACAACAGACTAGAAGAGATTTAATGCATGGGCGGCTGCGTGACATAGATCATCTCAGCCTATACCACCTAATGCATAACTTGAAAAGAGTTTCATTATATGCACCACATTTATGGAATAAAATAAATGATGCAAATAACAGCAGGTATGGAGATATCATGATGACAATTATTTTCATTCATGGCTTTGACCTTGAAAATATAAGTCAAGATCACCCATCCATGAAAATGACCTTGACATCATCATATGGATCACTGGTATGAATATGGAAGTAATACACGTTGCAGCCTGTGCGGATATTATATATCGTATTGAATAACTGTTTTCCTTTATCGGCATATTATGTGACTTTGACAAATACATCACGGCCACCCATCCATGAACTTCATATGGATCGCTGGTATTAATATTAATATGGAATCTGTGTAACTATGTAAATATGAGTGCAACCTTTTTCCTTTATTAGTCTCTGTGACCTTGTGGTGAAGGTCACCAATCATTGCATTTGACCTTGAGTTTTAACATATGAATCGTAGTACAGTAGATCCTGTCATCAGCGACCCTGTCATCAACGACTTTTTTCTTTGTACGGAACAGTTATTATGATGACAAGAATGACCGAACAGACAGACAACCAAAAAATATAATGCCTTCGGTCACTCCGCCGCCGAGGCATAGCAAGAGTGCTGACGCGAACGATATCCCCCACCATTAAATAAAGTCAATAATGGCCTCAAAATCGAAGGTAAAAAATAGGTCAAATGTCACAACCCCCAAAAGGCACATCTACACCCACCGAGGGATGTGTGTATGCAATATGAAATAATCCAGCACTTTCCGAGATATCGTCTGGAAACTGAACTTATCATCTGCCATCAATTAAAGTCAATAATGGCCTTAAAATCAAGGGTCAAAAATTAGGTCAAAGGTCAAACCCCCCAAAAGGCACATCCACACCCCCTAAGGGATGTGTGTATGCAATATGAGAACAATCCGCCTAACGGTTTCCGAGATATCGTCCGGAAACGGAACGAGGACGCACAACCAGACATAATGATGACAATATCCCCCGCCCCTACTTCGTGGGCGGGGGATAAACATGTACATACTTGTTTGTAGCTGGATCCACCTGGTTGGTATGGTGCACCTCGTAAACATCTGCCACCTCTTTTATTATTCTTTCTTTTGAAATAATGTTCGGTTCTGAACCTTTTGATTGCAGCTGAAATTAAAACAAGATACATCATGATTTATTTATGGTTCCTGCAATTTACAATATCATATGATTTTGTTTTGACTGCTGATTAATAGAAATGAAAACCTTTATGTCAATTTTGCATGACAAATACATGTATGAAAGTCTCCACCTTCCACACTTATTGACAATGCAGTATTAAACTAGATGTAAATGTTTACCATGTAAACACCCAAGAAGCCCCCCCCCCCCTCGCACTTTTCAAATAAGAACTATACATTAATTATAATTTTACCAGATAATCAATTTGTACATGTAAAATTATCAAGTAATATTATGAGGCAGAGGCCAGCAGCTTTAGGCTGACTAGGTGTTATTTTGACCCCCAAAAATTACAGATGGCCTCCATGACCAGGATATTCTTCCGAACTTTCTGAAAAATTGATGCAGGCTAGGAATTAATACTACTATGAAGTATGTTGAATATTGAGTATATCGGATAAGCAGCTTTGAAGTTATCAAGGTGACAAGGTCCTAATTTGACGAGAAAAGATTAAAGATGGCCGCCATGACCTGAATATTTTCCCAAACTTTCTGAAAAATGGATGCAGCCTAGAAAATTTATACTTGAACACAAAGCAAGTCGAAAAAGCGGTTTTGTAGATATCAGGGTGACAAGGTCCTAATTTGACGAAAAAAAGATTAAAGATGGCCGCCATGACCCGAATATTTTTCCGAACTTTCTGAAAAATTAATGCAGCTTAGGAATTAATACTTGTAACCAATATGTTGAACACAAAATGAATTGAAAAAGCGGTTTTGTAGATCTCAGGGTGACAGGGTATGGATGAGAGACGGCCCGCCGCCACCGCTGCCGCCGGACAAAACCATACAAAAACAAAAAGCCATAATGATAGGGTACCGTTATATATTAGTATCTTCAAGTGTCATGATGGGCATCCTGGAACGGCAAATTAACCTGTTTTTTACATTAACCAGAGCAATGTTCAGACAATTTTGATGATCTGATTAATATTGGCAAATGTACAGCGTTTAAGTGAATTTACAAGTGAAAGCTGCCCCACGCTAGAATTTTTTTATGTGTTTTTGCACTCACAAAAAATATGAAGTTGATCTGTGGTGGCCATTTTGAATTCCAGCAAAAAACTTTTATAAAGGTACCTGCGTATCTCCATACCGTGGGGGAAGAAATCAAATTCTGACCTTATATGAAGGCAATTTTGGTAGCATCTATAAAAAAATATGTGCAAGCGCCCAGACACCCCTCGGCTGCTGCAGTGACTCCAAATGACTTGAAACCACAAAAAACATATATATATACAAGGTTTCAACGCAAAACTGAACCTAAGGTTGATTGATAAAATAACATAGCCTCTTTTTCAGCTAAACATGGAAACAGGCAATGTAAGTAGACTCGAAGACCCCGAAGACCTTAGCAAAATTGATAAAATCTAGATGGCCGCAATAGCCTGGTTTTCGGTCGCAAATTAAAACGTACAATGCCACTAGACTCACAAACTCCGAAAACCTTTATATACGGTGTTTCAAGGCTCTATTGTAAATTATGGGGATGAAATAAAAATACTGTGCAAGCACTCAACACACCTCGGCTGATGCAGTGATTCAAAATGTCCACAAATTTGACACAACTGCTTACAATACGCTATGCCAATAATCGAAGATCAATGACAAACTGAAGATGGCAGCTATAGCCACGGTTTGGATCGCATATGAAAACGGACAATGCCAATATATTCGTAGACCCTGAAAACATATATATGACAGCTTTGTTTCCAGGCATTTAACTGAAAATAAAAACGATTGATTAAAATTGATCAAATCAAGATGGCCGCTGTAGCCTCGTTTTCACTCTCACATGAAAACGAGCAATGCCAATGGATCACAGACCACGAAAACATATATAATACCATGTTTCACGGGAATTCCGCAAAAAAAATTAAGTAGAAACAAAGCGGCCGGCCATTTTTGGTTATCGGTGGAAAGTAGAAAATCTAATCAGGTCATCTCCATACTCATGGGTAACTTCACAATTCAAATTCAATAATTATTTTTCAAGTTATAGCGTTAGCAATAATTTGTTTGAAGCTTTGACCTTGACCTTTCACCTCAGGTAAAAAAAAATTCCCAAAAGGGTTGAATTTTTGTATGAATTATGAATACAATATGTTGCACCATGTTGATGTAGTAGCCAAAGCTGGCGTGTGTGGCGGGCGACGGCGGAGCAAGAAGGGGACAACAAAACTCCTTCGGGCCCAGGGGTAAACTAGAAAGAGTTGTTCGGAAACGAACACGAAAGCAGCCTTCCATTATTGCCAGTCGGCAATTTTAAATTTGATATAGATCAGCAAACTTTCTCAAGGTTTATTTGATATTACCGCTTTAGCTATTATGCAAGATTCCCGAGATAATGAGAAAAATACCATGCAGGCACTCAAATACCCCTGGGCTCATACAGTGACCCTATATATGCCAGGTTTCAAGGCAATTAATTGAAAATAACAACGATTTTTTAAAATTGATAAAACCAAAATGGCCGTCGCAGCTTAGTTTTCAGTCTCACATGAAAACGGACGGACCCCGAAAACCTATATATATACCAGGTTTCGAGGGAATTTTAAAAAAAAGGTAAAAAAAAAATTTGTCGCCAGATGGCGGCCATTTTGATTATCGGTGGAAAGCTGAAATTTCAATCAGGTCATCTCCATACTCATGGGTAACTTTACATAAAAAATTGGTGAGATTTAATAATTATTTTTCAAGTTATCGCGTCAACAAGGAATTATAAAATTAAAAAATCAAGATGGCCGCCATAACCTCGTTTTCAGTCGCAGACTAAAACGGACAATGCCAATAGACTCGCAGACCCTGAAAACCTATATATCTCAGTTTTCGAAGGAAATCTGAGAAAAAAGTATAAAAAAAATTTTAATCGCCAGGTGGCGGCCATTTTGATTTTCGGTTGAAAGCTGAAAATCTAATCAGGTCATCTCCATACTCATGGGCAACATCACATAAAAAATTGGAGAGATCCAATAACTATTTTTCAAGTTATCGCGTTAACAAGGAATTTTGTAATTAAAAAATAAATATGGCTGCCATAGCCTCGTTTTCGGTTGCACGCGAAAACGAATAATGCCAACAGACTCGCAGACCCTGAAAACCTATATATACCAGGCTTCAAGGGAATTATGAAAAAAAAAATTAGGTCAGACCTTTGACCTTGACCTTGGGTAAAAAAGTGCAGAGAGGGGTTGAATGTTTGTATGAATTATGAATTTAATCTGTTGAACCATGTTGGTGTAGTAGCCAAAAGAGTGTGTGCGGCGGCAGCGGCGCACGAAGGGGACGACAATACCCCTTCGGGCCCAACGGGCCGAGGGGTAAAAAAAAACAATAAAAAATTACGGCCAGTCGGCCATTTTGGATTTTATTTCTGCGAAATTTGTCAAGGGTTATCATTGTGTGAGTCCTTACATTTTTTTGAGTTCTATGCATGGTCCAGCTATAGTGCTTTGTTTTTGAGTTACGTAAATATCACAAAATTACTCAAATTAAAAATGACCACTAAAAGGCCATTTTAAAATCGTTTGCTCCCAAAAGTTAATCAGGTCATTGGCTGAGATTGCTGTGCATATTTGCCAAATAAAAAAATACGAGTATTTCTTTGTGAGTGGCCTTGGTGATTAAAGGGTTGATTATATATGGGAATCAAAATGTCACCAAAAATTCCGAGGTGATATGTGATGGCTATGTGAAGTATGAGGAAGCAGAAGTTGATATATCAGCTATCATGCGAATTTCCGAGATAATGAGAAAAAAAATTAAAAATGGCAGACTGGCGGCCATTTTGGATTTTATTAGTGCAAAATTTGTCATGGGTTATCATTGTGTGAGACCTTACATTTTGTTTTATAATCATGATCCAGCTATTTTGCATTTTTGGGGTAAATATCACAAAATTACGCGAATTCAAAATGGCCGCTAAACGGCAATTTTGAAATTGTTTGCTCCCAAAAGTTAATCAGGTCATTGGCTGACCTAGCTGAGCATATTTGCCAAATCAAAAGAAGATCTGATGGAAACTTTTTTCCTGAAACGCGCTAATGAGCATTTCTTCGTTAGTGGCCGTAGTAATTGAAGGGTTGATGATATAGGGATCAAAATAATGTCACAAATGAAAACAAATATCTGCGGCGGCAGAGGCGGACTGTGTGGAATACAGAAAGTAGCGCACCTCCGCGAGAATTGCTTAACAAGCTAAAAAAAAAAGTGGTCGCCTTTACCTTTGACTTTCGTTAAAAAAATTGCCAGAGGGTTTCAATGTTTGCACAAATTATGAATGAGAACGGACAAAGCAGACCCCAAAAACCCAAGGATATATCACAAGTCAAAAAAAATGTTTAGACACCTTTATCCGTGGAAAGCTGAAGATCAAATCAGGTCATCTCCATACTCATGGTTAACTTGACATAAAAAATTGGAGATCCAATAATTATTTTTCAAGTTATCGTGTTAACAATAATTGCGTACGGCGGGCGACGGTGCACGAAGGGGACGACAAAACCAGAGGGGTTGAATGTTTGCACAAATTATGAATGAGAACGGACAAAGCACCACTAGACTCACAGACCCCAAAAACCTATGGATACATATTATAAGTCGACAATTCTTTTAATACGCCTTGATCCGTGGAAAGCTGAAAATCTAATCAGGACATCTCCATACTCATGCCATGGATAACTGCACATCAAAACATTATTTGAAATCGTTTGCTCCCAAAAGTTATATCAGGTCATTGGCTGACATAGCTGAGCATATTTGCCAAATCAAAAGAAGATGTGATGGAAACTTTTTCCTGAAACCTGCTAACGAGCATTTTTTTGTTAGTGGCCGTAGTAATTAAAGGGTTGGTGATATGGGGATCAAAATGTCACCCACAAAATTCCCCAGTGGTATGTGATGGCTATGTAAAGTATAAGGAAGCAGAAGTTGATAGAGTAGTATATATTTGGAAAACAAATAAATGCGGCGGCAGAATACAATAAGCAGCCAGCCTCGGCAAGGGGTGATTAATTATTATCTAAATGTAATAGCCCCACACACTGGTCTTCACCATTGGGTGGAGAATTGATAAACAGGGGCGGATCCTGGATTTGAAAAAGGAGGGGGCGTGGTGGGTTCGGGGGCTCGCCCCCAATATTTTTTTGGCATATTTAGGCCAATTTGGGGGACTTTAGTCAATCGTCAGTTTGAATCCACAGCGAGAATAGAGTAGGGCGGCTGGACCTAAAAATAAAATGGCGCCTTCTTCCCGGCCATGACTCACATGAGCATGCCGGCGATGTGCGATTCAAAGCACACCGCAGCTTTTCAAGCTACAAAATATATATCACAATGATCTATGAAACACTTGCTTTACTGTTGACTTACCTTGAGCAGTGTTGAGCTACTAGAAGTCTGTTCTTCCTTAGAAAATACGATAAAGGTGTAGGCTACACGAAAATGCAGGTACGCCTGGGATGTGTACGTAACTCTCAAGGGGCAAGCCAGAACGGCATTGTGTGGCATTTTGGGAGCCGGTGTCAACGAATATTAAGCATCCCCATATATTAGGCATCCCTGACAAATCAAAAAGTCACGTGACTGTGTGGGCATGCGCAGAGAGTGTCTACGCAGCGGAAGTCACAGAAAGGTGTCTTGAGCAATCCACCACACTTACATATAATTCTCTTTTAAAAGGCCTTATAATATCAATAACACATAATATGGTTTGAATTACAGTAGTGAACTATAATAATGTGTTATTTTCTACTTAAGACTATCAATATTAATTGTCTGATAAATATTGGTAATATCCACAAGTGAAGATGTATTAAACAATGATGAATGACATTTCCATTCCAATTTACTAAATAGTATGTTGTTTCTTCCCCATCCACGTGTGAAAGTTAGTATTGTGAGGAGCCTCCGTGACCGAGAGGTAGCGTGCTCGGCCTCAGACCGCCAGGGCTCGAATTTCGAATCCTGTGTCTGGAGGACAGTGTCATCTCAATCATCTCACCATCCTCAGGAGGTTCTCCTGGCCCAGTTTAGCCTATATGTGCACAAAGGTGGCCTAAAGCCCGATTCATTTCATTTCATTTTTTTAAATAGTATGTATTAGGAATTAAAATTAATTAGTGTATAATTTAGTTTAAGATTGCTGTGATATTAGTATGATTATGCCTGCTGAATTTCATGAAGTGTGTGTATTACATATTTGATAATAGAATTGTGTCCAATCGATCATTAATTGCAATATTGCAATTGCAGAAGTCATGTAGGTTTTTTCTTTAATTAGCAAATAAATATATAATATATACATCTGCTGATCATTTACCATGAGACACACAGCTGTCTCACTATGACCACATTAGGTGCCTTCTTGCGCAGAGCCGGAAGGGAAGCCTAATATCGAGGGGATGCCTAATATGGCGTGACACCGGCCATAAATGAAATTGGCCGGGCTCGCCAGGCAACTGGCAGCGTAGAGCTATTGTGGTACGATGGCCCGCGCGGGTGCCATAATTGCAAGTTCCGCATGCTTACGTCGTAGCGACTTTCAACAACACTATTTATTTACCAGTTCAATCTTAGCGTGCGTTTGGTAATGCTAGGTTTCAATTTTTTATTCAATTAGGCTAATCAATGTAGACCGAGGCCGGGCGGCCCTGAGGCTATAAATATCACAGAATGTTTCCACATTTCATCTGTCCAACGGAGGGGAAATGCGAGCATTGTTCAAAATAGGAGCATTTCTTAATTTTTAAATATTTATCTGGTACTTATACCTTGCATAGCAACATAATGACTTCCACAGAGCATTTTGTGTATAATTATACGTTAGTAGGTCTATATCTGATAGGCCTACTTAGGCCTAGATCTATATCATGCATTGTTACATAGTGGCTCCAGGTGGCACCACAAAGCATTTCATAAGAGTTTAAAATTTATCTGGTACTTATATCCCGCACAGTAACATAGTGGCTCCCGGTGGCAAGGCAGGACATCAACTGAATGTTTACGTGCATAACTGGAGATTTTCTAACTTATTTATATATAGTGCCTCCCAGTGGCACCAGAGAGCATTTATTAAGTAGGCCTACTGACAGTAGGCCTATATATATCTGACACTTATATTCATGCATAAGTGGTCATTTTCTAACTCATTTATAATCTATATAGGTGCTCCAGGTGGCACCACAGAGCATTTCGTAATCTGAGCGGAATTTATATCTGGTAGGACTACTTATATCCTGCATAGTCACATAGTGGCTCCCAGTGGCACCACAGAACATTTCGTAAATGCTGAATGTATATCTGGTATTTATATCATGCATAGTTACATATAGTGGCTTCCGGTGGCACCATAGCGCATTTCTTAAGTGTTTAATATTTATCTGGTACTTATATCCTGCGTTGTCACATTATATAGTGTCTCCCGGTGGTACGGCAGGACATCAACTTAAGGCTTCTATGCATAAGTGGTGATTTTCTAACTTATTTAAATATAGTGGCTCCCATTGGCACCAGAGAGCATTTAATAAATACTGATAGTATATCTGACTCTATAAATCCTGCTTAGTCGCATATAGATAGTGTCTCCCAGTGGCACCACAGAGCATTTCATGAATGTGGAATGTATACCTGGTACTTATAGCATGCATAGTTACATAGTGGCTCCGGGTGGCACAACAGTGCATTTCATAAGTGTATATGTAAAAGTGGAGGAGAGAGAGGACAAAGATAGAAAGGCTAATTGAAAGTACAAAGTTGCAAACTCGTCAAATGTCGCAAATGGTCGCAAACGTTCGCAAATCGTCGCAAACGGTCGCAAATGGTTTCAAATGGTCGCAAAAGGTTGCAAAGGGTCGCAAACGGTCGCAAATCGTCGCAAACGGGCGCAAGTCGTCACAAACGGTCGCAAACACTCGCTAACGGTTGCTTGCAAATGGTCGCAAAGGGTCGCAAACTGTCACAATTGATCGTAAATGGTCGCAAACGGTCGCAAATCATCGCCACGGTCGCAAGCGATGGAACATTATTGTAAAGATCGCAAGCTGTCCCAAGCGGTCGCAGATGGTCGCAAACGGTCGCAGAGGGTCGCAAACGGTCTCAAACGGTCGCAAATGGTCGCAAGCGATCGCAAACGGTGGCAAATGGTCGCAAACGGTTGCATACTGTCGCAAATGGTCGCAATATACAATTTATTTCTAGCCACCGAACTTATTCGCCCAAATTTCTTGTTGCTTCAGTTACAGGTACCTCTAGGTTATATATATAGTGGTTCTGAGTGGCACCACAGAGCATTTCATGAATGCGGAATGCATTTATCTGGTACTCATATTATGCATAGTTACCTAGTGGCTCCAAGTGGCACCAGAGAGCATTTAATAAGTGTTTAATCTTTATCTGGTACTTATATCCTGCTTAGTTGTATATAGTGGCTTTCAGTGGCACCACAGAGCATTTCGTGAATGCGGAACGCATATCTAGTACTCATATTATGCATAGTTACCTAGTGGCTCCAAGTGGCACCAGAGAGCATTTAATAAGTGTTTAATCTTTATCTGGTACTTATATCCTGCTTAGTTGTATATAGTGGCTTTCAGTGGCACCACAGAGCATTTCGTGAATGCGGAACGCATATCTAGTACTCATATTATGCATAGTTACCTAGTGGCTCCAAGTGGCACCAGAGAGCATTTAATAAGTGTTTAATCTTTATCTGGTACTTATATCCTGCTTAGTTGTATATAGTGGCTTTCAGTGGCACCACAGAGCATTTCGTGAATGCGGAACGCATATCTAGTACTCATATTATGCATAGTTACCTAGTGGCTCCAAGTGGCACCAGAGAGCATTTAATAAGTGTTTAATCTTTATCTGGTACTTATATCCTGCTTAGTTGTATATAGTGGCTTTCAGTGGCACCACAGAGCATTTCGTGAATGCGGAACGCATATCTAGTACTCATATTATGCATAGTTACCTAGTGGCTCCAAGTGGCACCAGAGAGCATTTAATAAGTGTTTAATCTTTATCTGGTACTTATATCCTGCTTAGTTGTATATAGTGGCTTTCAGTGGCACCACAGAGCATTTCGTGAATGCGGAATGCATTTATCTGGTACTCATATTATGCATAGTTACCTAGTGGCTCCAAGTGGCACCAGAGAGCATTTAATAAGTGTTTAATCTTTATCTGGTACTTATATCCTGCTTAGTTGTATATAGTGGCTTTCAGTGGCATCACAGAGCATTTCGTGAATGCGGAATGCATTTATCTGGTACTCATATTATGCATAGTTACCTAGTGGCTCCAAGTGGCAGCAGAGAACATTTAATAAGTGTTTAATCTTTATCTGGTACTTATATCCTGCTTAGTTGTAAATAGTGGCTTTCAGTGGCACCACAGAGCATTTCGTGAATGCGGAACGCATATCTAGTACTCATATTATGCATAGTTACCTAGTGGCTCCAAGTGGCAGCAGAGAACATTTAATAAGTGTTTAATCTTTATCTGGTACTTATATCCTGCTTAGTTGTATATAGTGGCTTTCAGTGGCACCACAGAGCATTTCGTGAATGCGGAACGCATATCTAGTACTCATATTATGCATAGTTACCTAGTGGCTCCAAGTGGCAGCAGAGAACATTTAATAAGTGTTTAATCTTTATCTGGTACTTATATCCTGCTTAGTTGTATATAGTGGCTTTCAGTGGCATCACAGAGCATTTCGTGAATGCGGAATGCATTTATCTGGCACTCATATTATGCATAGTTACCTAGTGGCTCCAAGTGGCAGAAGAGAACATTTAATAAGTGTTTAATCTTTATCTGGTACTTATATGCTGCTTAGTTGTACATAGTGGCTTTCAGTGGCACCACAGAGCATTTCGTGAATGCGGAACGCATATCTAGTACTCATATTATGCATAGTTACCTAGTGGCTCCAAGTGGCAGCAGAGAACATTTAATAAGTGTTTAATCTTTATCTGGTACTTATATCCTGCTTAGTTGTATATAGTGGCTTTCAATGGCACCACAGAACATTTCGTGAATGCGGAATGCATTTATCTGGTACTCATATCATGCATAGTTTCCTAGTGGCTCCAAGTGGCACCAGAGAGCATTTAATAAGTGTTTAATCTTTATCTGGTACTTATATCCTGCTTAGTTGTATATAGTGGCTTTCAGTGGCATCACAGAGCATTTCGTGAATGCGGAACGCATATCTAGTACTCATATTATGCATAGTTACATAGTGTCTCCAAGTGGCAGCAGAGAACATTTAATAAGTGTTTAATCTTTATCTGGTACTTATATCCTGCTTAGTTGTATATAGTGGCTTTCAGTGGCATCACAGAGCATTTCGTGAATGCGGAACGCATATCTAGTACTCATATTATGCATAGTTACCTAGTGGCTCCAAGTGGCACCAGAGAGCATTTAATAGGTGTTTAATCTTTATCTGCTACTTATATCCTGCTTAGCTGTATATAGTGGCTTTCAGTGGCATCACAGAGCATTTCGTGAATGCGGAACGCATATCTAGTACTCATATTATGCATAGTTACCTAGTGGCTCCAAGTGGCACCAGAGAGCATTTAATAAGTGTTTAATCTTTATCTGGTACTTATATCCTGCTTAGTTGTATATAGTGGCTTTCAGTGGCATCACAGAGCATTTCGTGAATGCGGAACGCATATCTAGTACTCATATTATGCATAGTTACATAGTGTCTCCAAGTGGCACCAGAGAGCATTTAATAAGTGTTTAATCTTTATCTGGTACTTATATCCTGCTTAGTTGTATATAGTGGCTTTCAGTGGCATCACAGAGCATTTCGTGAATGCGGAACGCATATCTAGTACTCATATTATGCATAGTTACATAGTGTCTCCAAGTAACACCAGAGATTATTTAATGAGTGTTTAATCTTTATCTGGTACTTATATCCTGCTTAGTCGCATATAATGGCTCTCAGTGGCACTACAGAGCACTTCGTGAATGCGGAATGTATATCTGGCACTAGTACTTATTTAATGCATGGTTACATAGTGGCTCACGGTGGCACGGCAGGACATGTACTTAAGGTTTTTATGCATAAGTGGCGATTTTCTAACTCAGTGGCTCCCAGTGGCACCAGAGAGTCGTTCGTAAATGCGGAATGTATGAATGGTACTTATATCATGCATAGTTACATGGTGGTTCCCAGTGGCACCAGAGAGCCGTTCAGTTTGTAAACCTAATCAGTTTTAGCTAATGGTCAAGTCAAAGCCGAGAAAACAATCGCATATTACGCCTATCAGGCAACACCACCTGCAGATCAAGAACCAGCACTATTCGAATGCTGGTTCAAGGTCCTCTAGATCGGGGCGGTCAGTCAGAGACAAATGCTGAGCACGGCACAATGCACAATATCCAACAATTTATGCATTTCTGTTATTAATTAATAATTTGCGTAATTATCAATTAAACGATAGTTATTTATTTAAATAGTATATTTGTATATGATGTGGACAATTATACTGTAGTAAATCAATTAAACAAATTATTGTGACATGTATTTTAAATTATCTTCATAATAAATTCTTTATCATTACATTGAATTTTTTTATAATATGTGTATATGTTTTGTACCGTAAATTTCGTATGCCATGAGGAACTCGCGAAATTATAGCTAAAATAAAATCGAATGAAAAAGGCTAAAATCATCAATAAATGATTGAAATAGATTATGCGTTTTGCCGGATAATATCAAGTTACATTTTGTCTATTTTATTATTTATTCACACAATGATTATCAGTTCACTTATACAAAATGTTGAGTTAGAGTCTTTTTTAAAACAAATCACTACAAGCATGATAAACCGGTGTGTTTTTTTATTTTATATGTCGGCATGAAGTGCATGTATATAAAAAAAGACAATAGGTCTACTATAAAGACATGATAAATTCATGTCCAGTGTGTGCTTTGTTTTTTCTTATAAGGAGCGAGTCACTGTGTCCATCCAGAGCTATATATAAATGAATGTCATGCTTAACACAGCCAATAAGTAGAAATATATTAGAAAATCGCCACTTATGAATAAAAACCTAATAAGTAGATATCCTGCTGTGCCACCGGGAGCCACTATGTAACCATGCTATGATGCATGAAATAAGTACCAGATATACATTCGGCATTCACGAAATGCTCTGTGGTGCCACCAGGAGCCACTTTGATAAATAAGTTTATCAAAAAAAATCGCCACTAAAAATGCATGTAAATCCTCAGTTGATGTCCTGCCCGTACGAGGGGCACTATGTTGCTGTGCGTGATATGAGTGTCAGATATTCTGTGAAACAAGGTTATATAACACCCCCTCTCCCATACTTCATTCTGTGAAACGCAGTGACGTCATCGGTGAAAACAAGCCCATATAACACCCCCCCCCCCCCCCATACTTCATTCTGTGAAACGCAGTGACGCCATTCGGTGAAAACAAGGTTATATATATATAAGAATCCTCCCCCATACTGCATTGTATTAGCCAGCTCGGTGAAAACAAAGGAGGTCGAGGTCATTGAGTTTCACAGAATACTATCAGTAGGGGGCCTACTTATCAAATGATCTGTGGTGCCACACGGAGCCACTATTCGACTATGCAGGATATACGTGTCAGACATACTACCAGTACTTATAGTTATGCTGACTGGTGGTTATATATGAAGGAATTGTTCATTTATAATAAAAGCATGACATTTTACATGCTGTAAGAAAACACCCTTAAGAATGTTTTCAGCTATAGGGCCATCAAAAAAATGATCTGTGACCTCGTTGGCGGCCATTTTACAAAATGGCCGACAAAATGTATATAAGTGTCATTATCTTAGCGCCTAATCCACTTGGAATAGAAATATTTTAATATATACATTTTCAGGGGTAGGCTACTGATAATAAAGAAAGTATTTTTATACAAATTATTCCAACACAAAACATTTTAATGACTTTAATGGCAGCCATTTTACAAAATGGCTGACCAAATATATCATAAGGGTACGTCTATAATTTTAGGTAAGCTTCTAATCCACAAATATTCTGAATATCTTTCTAAATGTATATTTTGAAGGCCACTGGTAACAAAAAAAAGCAAAAAAACCCATTTTACTGACTCCAGTGGTGGCCATTTTAAAAATGGCCGACCAAGTCCACATACGTGTCAATATATCAGCTTCTAATCAGCCTAAAATTTGCAGGGGTACTGATAATAAATAAAGTATTTTTAAACACATTAATCCAACAAAAAAAAACATTTACTGACTCCAGTGGTGGCCATTTTGCAAATTAGCCGACCAAATTTAGGTACGTGTCAATACCTCAGCTTCTAATCCACCTAAAATCGAAATATTTTTATCGAAATATACATTTTCAGGGGTACTGATAATAAATAAAGTATTTTTAAACACATTAGTCCAACTCCAGCGGTGGTCATTGTACAAACTGGTGTCTATAATTTTATGTCAGCTTCACAAATATTCTGAATATCTATGTCTAAATGTATATTTTGGAGGCCACTGGTGTCAAAAAAAAATATTTTCAGGCCAACAAAAAAACATTTTACTGACTCCAGTGGTGGCCATTTTAAAAATGGCCGACCAAATCAACATACGTGTCAATATCACAGCTTCTAATCCACGTAAAATCGAAATATTTGTATCTGAATATAAATTTTCAGGGGCACTGATAAAAAAGTATCTTTAGACATCCAAATCCAACAAAAAAACATTTTTATGAATTTAATGGCAGCCAGTTTACACAATGGCCGGTCAAATATATTTAAGTGTCAATATCTCGGCTAATTATCCATTTAGAAGCCTTGTGAGAAAAATATATTTCATTAAATCTCTATATATATATAGATAGATAGATAGTCTTGGTGACTTGACGCAGACCAGAACAGAACATTTCAGTCTGATGGGCTCGAACCCATAGCTTGCAGTCTTCTGGCCTTACACAGGCTAATCAAGTGTTTGGCCAATGTTGCTTCAGTACTGACACTGGCAAATCGTCTAGTTGGTTGGTTGGCTTAATGGTGGGCCACACGAACTCATACATGAAGTGCAGAGGAATAATAATTTATAAAATTTACATGTTTTTAACATTCATTCAAAGTTGATTAAAATCATAGTATCTCCATATTCCAGTAGCCAAATTGACATTTTATGCTCGACCTTGCAAAAATCATGCCCCCCCCCCAAGCAGATTATGGTGATTTTGACAGAAGAAGTTGTGTACATTCAGGATTCGCTTACCGCAAATAATTGAAAATTACATAGGATTTTGAGTTTTCAAAATATTTTTTAATGTAATACCTCTAGACATGGGTATTTTTACCATTTGAGAAGATGGGATAGATTTGGAGGTGTATATATTATCCACATATTTACTACGATTTTTTTAATATGCCTATTATTTGGCAAATTGTTCAGTTTGAACGCGTTATCTTGCATTTACAAAAACGCTCAATGATACCAGCAGGGCATCATCCGGATTCTAAATCTACAAGATTTGCTTTTGCAAAATCAGTCAAAACTGTTTGGGGGGTATTTTTGCAAGGTTTAGCTGTTGGATACCAAAATATTTTTTAATGTGATACCTCTAGACATGGGTATTTTTACCACTTCAGAAGATGGGATAGATTTGGGGGTGTATATACTATCCACAAACATATTTACTTCGATTTTTTTAATATACCTATTATTTGGCAAATTGTTCAGTTTGAACGCGTTATCTTGAATTTACAACAACGCTCAATGATGCCAGCAGGGCATCATCCGGATTCTAAATCTACAAGATTTGCTCTAGCAAAATCAGTCAAAACCTGTTTGGGGGGTGTTTTTGCAAGGTTTAGCTGCTGGATACCGAAGTATAGAAACCAGGAGGGTTGTTTTGCAAGGTTCAACTGTTTGCCACTGAGCTATATAGACAAGGCGGATTTTCAGAAAACTGTACACCCTGATGCATTTTTCAGTAGAAGCAATTGCAAAACGGTTTCAGCATGATTAGGGTGTGCTGAATCAGAAAATCGGTGTTACCAAGCTGAAAAAATTGTCCCACGGGGTCAAATTTAGCCTATTTCCAAGATGGCCGCCATAAGCATGTTTGCTATGAGTAATTTAATCATTATCATCTGGATTTTTTTTAAATTGCTAAATTCACTATGAAATACTAAAATTTCAGCTTGGTAACAGGCATTTTCAGTTTCAGCACACCCTAATTATGCTAGAACCGTTTTGCAATTACTTCTACTAAAAAATGCATCCAATTTTTTTTATAGGCCTTCTTTCGAAATATACAACTAGTCTTATAGAAAAGTACTAGTTTATGACACATTACTCTGTCCGTCATCATCCCCTGGGGACTAACCACTCAGTTACGCAACGCAATGACACGGAATTAGTGGCCAATTAATTAATTATTAACTAACTATTTAAACTTATAACTTGCAAGTTAGATGATGAGATACAAAAAAGAAACCTTATAGAATACAGTTGTATATAATAACTGGTATACTATGATTGGTCTGTATGGGAGGTGAATGTGATTGATATTGTTGAAAATTAGTTAAATAAATGAAGCTTAATTTATTTATCTGTTTGCATAACACCACTATTATCCACAAACATATTTACTTCGATTTTTTTAATATACCTATTATTTGGCAAATTGTTCAGTTTGAACGCGCTATATATTGAATTTACAACAACGCTCAATGATGCCAGCAGGGCATCACCCGGATTCTAAATCTACAAGATTTGATCTAGCAAAATCAGTCAAAACCTGTTTGGGGGTATTTTTGCAAGGTTTAGCTGTTGGATACCGAAGTATAGAAACCAGGAGGGTACTTTTGCAAGGTTCAACTGTTTGCCATTAAGCTATATAGACAAGTCGGATTTTCAGAAAACTGTACACCCTGATGCATTTTTTAGTAGAAGCAATTGCAAAACGGTTCTAGCATGATTAGGGTGTGCTGAATCCGAAAATCGGTGTTACCAAGCTGAAAAAATCGTCCCACGGGGTCCAATTTAGCCTATTTCCAAGATGGCCGCCATAAGCATGTCTGCCATTAGTAATTTAATCATTATCATTTCAGCTTGGTAACAGGCATTTTCAGATTCAGCACACCCTAATTATGTTAGAACCGTTTTGCAATTGCTTCTACTAAAAAATGCATTTTCTAGGCCTTCTTTCGAAATATACATCTAGTCTATTATATACTTTTATAACATTTTGTGTATATTTCATATTCCGCGAGTATTTGTTTATCATTATTTGACATTGCTTAACGTTTAGGAACAAAATGGTGACAATTTATTGTGATTTAAATATTGTACATTTTCAACATATGAGGATGAATGTTTTATATTTAAAATATATTTTATATTTACTCAGTTCAAAATATTAGATATATTTAATTTAGGTGTGTCTGAAGCTTCTGCTTGCAGTGAAATTTAAATTTCTGAATTTATCAAATTGAGGCTTTTTAAAACATGTGAATTTACTTTTAAAATGGTACATCATATCGCAATATTGATAGATGATTATATACATATACTAGTATATATATTTCAATAATTATTCAACAATTACACACAATAAATTATGAATAATTTAAGCGATATAACGAATGATGTATTTTTTAACCTTTTTGCTGCTGGGACCGCATATATAAGGCTTCCAGCATATCTTGAACGAAATAAAATATAACTTAAGTGGTTGATGGTAGATGCTCAGTTATTCGAATAATTCAATTTGAGAGATTTTTATCCATCATAAATATCCTTATTTTTCGCCATTAAAAGCTGGAAATTGCGTTAGCAATTTCAGCTTTAAATGAAAAAAAAAATGGTGACAAACAATTCAGCAGGACAAGGGTCAACCCTTCTCCTGCTGATCATGACTGGTTTGGTCGACTGTTTTATTAGTCGACCCAACCACAATTATTGGGAATGAAATTTGTGTCAACAAACAAGATATTTGGCCTCAAATTAAACAAATATGAGTAATTTTCAACCACCTGAAGTTGTGGGTCGCGGTAGCGAGGCACAACATCAAGTGGGTGAAAATTGTAATAAATCGACATAGCAGGATAAGGGTTACGTTATAATATACTTGAAATATAATGATGTCGGATTAATTAATCTTTATTGTGTAATTACTGTATTTGTATGATGCATGGGACTTTTTCGTTTCATTTAATTGAACTTACATTTTGTCATTAACCATGTTTGCTGTCTTAATGTGGCCCATACGGCTCTTATACATACTGGCATTGTTTTTATTTATATTTTCATCGCTGGAAACCCTCGTGAATCAAGTGTTTATAATACGTCGTAATTTGTTCGTATGTATATATATTGCGATTAATATGAACTCTTAGCAAATAAAAGTTAAATATTGCTATAATTTGTACTTGATCATTATTTATATTTATATTTTACACTACAATATTATATCATAATCGTATGATGAGATTCCGTAGGGGCCTACAATCAACTCCATAGAGAAGGAACGATGCCTTGTATCGGCGTTCATTTCGCATCACATTATTATTAAAAATCGACAGTATATTGAAATGACAAAGCAATCATCACAGTGATCGACATTAGACTTCGGAATCTGGCGTCTACAGATTTCAGAATCTGTAAGAATAAAAACTATTTATAATGGGTGTAGAGCTAACCCAGAACATAGGTATTCGAATTAGGCGAAAGGAGATAACTAAGACATTTATGATAATTTCACATTGAAAAAAACAACACTTTTCTTGAATTATATAAAAATATTTCAGCGCATTAAGGGTTAAAGGGCCGTGCTTGTCACTTTATGAAGTAGCCGATACGGCCCTTTATCACGAAGGTTGCGGAATGACGCATAGTGGGGGACCATAATGTATTAAATTTGCACATCTGGCTAAAATTGTGAAAATTGGTGTACAAGCCCACAAGACAATACTCTTTCATAATTTTGCTGGATCCAATCTGAAAAATGGCTGGATCTATCATTTTAGGCAAAATTCAAAATGGCCGCCACGCGAAAACCAAAATTATCATATCTTGGCAACATATGGTCCAAATTTTATGATGTTAACATCAATTTTATATATTTGGATGACGAGAAATCTATTTCTTATAGTTTAAAAGTGATTGGGATGAAATTGCATGTTTTAGTTTTATTTAAAATGTCCAAAATAACACATTTTGTAAAAAGAATATGCTAAAAACCGAAATATCGAACGCTGGACACATTTAAAAAATAGTTAGTGACATTTGAATTATATTTGACTGTTAACAACATAATTTATATAGGCTTATACATATTGGTAAGCGTCATCAGTTAAATAAATCTTCAGTTAGTACATGTATCGCGGTTAGCGAACATTATTTGGACATTCATTGTTTATGCACTCCCAGTCAAGGTGACATAGATGTGTGCATCCTAAATTAGCATTAGCACATTTGCAATTCCCCTTATCAGGTTATGCTTTTTTGACAATATTGATTGCAGTGTTGCAACAATGCACAACCCTAACATCTGCAAAACATTCAGCAGACCCAGCTCCATTCCTATGGATTGTATATTTTGCTGCATTTCAAGAGCCTTTCTGCAAATATATCCTGCCTGGTGCAGTGCTCGTCTAGAAGACCGAAGTGAGGCCTCTTGTTTGGGTGGTATGTTTTCTAATGTTCGTTTGTCACAGTCCATGCATCGCTCCAGCCATGTCAATGGAGTCCAGGGAGGACAGAAGAGGATATTCGGTATATGCCACAAATGTGTCTGTTATTTCTGGGTAGGCACACAATGCAGCCAATGCACTTTTCTGCCAATACTCATATAAGATGAAATAGAAGGCCTATTGCAGCAAGTAAAGAAGAGTGGGAGTGAGATGCACCTTTGGGGACCAAGTTATTTTTAAGATTGCATGGATAGAGATTGTCTGAAACCTTTTGCCAGAGCCGAAACCAACCCAAAATTCAATCAATCACAGGCTAGTAAAGGCTAGTAACAGCAATGCATATAATAATGTTTATCACTGTCCTGATATAAATATTGTTATGTGCTTATTATAGTGTAGAACATGCGACTGTCAGCTTCCATTTGATCAGAAGGCATAAATTGAGAGAGGTTAGCGTTATTGGAAAGATGTGACCTGGTCATCCTTCGTGGAATAACTTTGATCAGGATAAGAATCTCAAATCAGGTCAAGTCTGGTTATTATGGACTCTGATTTCATGCTCTGGACAAATGTTAAGAATGACATTCTACGTATTGTTGAAAGTTTGCAACTTTGATGGTTCGGACCATATATGGACAATGGCAGCAGCATCAACAATTTTCATAGACACATCGATTTCAGCCGTTCTAAGATTTCTTCCACTCCATTTCCCTCTGTCAGATAATAATGGTGGCTCCTTTTGATTTCAAATAACGTAAATCATATATGCATTTGGGTGTGATTGGAGAGAACTAAATAAATGAGAAACCAGCGAAGTACTTGTCTTCTGTACACTAATATTTTTGCCCTCAGTTCTCGATGGTTTGCAATGTTGGGAGAGATACCCTCTTTAGTTATAGACACAGACACATTCATCATACACTTTCATGTACATTTATGCCTTTATTAACATGTTAAAGGCATATTACATTATGTATCTGCTGGACCAGCAGGAATTATTTATCTTGTATCTAATGTGAGCATATTTGAACAAGTGTCATTAAATAAAAAGGATTGCCCTTTAGTCTATACAGGAGGGATATAACATCTTTAGACAAACGAGTTTGGAGAATTTGCCCTTCTTCGTGATGACCATAAACAGAAGAAGATTATGTTAAGTGTGACGATAATTCAGCTGATGATGCAAATTCAACCAGTGCTTGAAATTTCCTAGGTAGGAACAAGGTGTTCATCCATATATGATAACAGCAGGATTATCAAATAGAGAAGACATATATCGGTAGGCAGAGTAGTTTGTTTGGTTGAAA